>CAJQZJ010012579.1:4602184-4640742 GCA_907164525.1 Lophiomys imhausi
TGTGTGTGTGTGTGTGTGTGTGTGTGTGTGTGTGTGTGTGTGTGTGTTCCTAAATATATAAATGCAATCTTCTCAGGCTGTATAATGTTACTGATATGTATTTTCAGGGCTGGGCATTTGATAGAAGTGTGTTCTTCCTTGGGAAGACTATTTGTTTTGGGTTTGGTTTTTTTTGTTTTGTTTTGTTTTGTTTTGTTTTGAGACAGTCTCTCTACATAGCCCTGGCTGTCCTGGAACACACTATGTAGACCAGGCTGGCCTCCAACTCACAGAGATCTGCCTGCCTTTGTCTCCAGAGTTCTCAGATTACAGGCATGTGCCACCACCCCCGACAAGACTATTGGATTTTAACAAGGTCTCTTTCTACCAGCTCCCCCATGGAAAAGCATTTCTTTTCTCCTGATACCAGAAGCCCTTTCATGTGAGAGCTTTTCCCTCCTGTTTTCAGGAAGGATGGGGAAGATTTGAAATCAGTCTTCCATCTGTTTGCAAGTTACCTTTAGCTAGATAAAATATTTCCAAGTGGATCATTATGAAATAGCATGTTCTACTCAGACTGGGTAACTTTGCCTCTTTTAAGCTATATGATCTTAACACAAAAGATTTCTTCCAACACATAACAAGTTATATTTAAATAAATGCTTAGTAGATACTAGTAAAGGACAGACCTGGCAGGAAGGGGGCAGATCTGCAGTCCTGAGTGTGTCAGCAGCCCCTCAGCTGTCTGAGCCTGGCTTTGTCACCCAAGTACACTGCCAAAACATCACTTTCTAAAATTGAGTCTGAACAAGATGGACATGATGAAGAAGAGAGTTGTTCAGAGAATGGATTTTAATGTTTCTATGAAGAAACACCAGATAACAACCAACCGGGATAGTAAGGATGCTACCCCATGTATCAAATTCTGCTCAGATAATGAATGCTGTTGGCTGTCTTTTTGAGCCACTAGGTCAGCCTGATGGTGTCCCTCAGGCCTGACAACTACTCCTTAGAGCCATTTGCTGCTGCAAGAATGCTCTACCAAAGGACCATGTGGACCAGAAATGGAAGAGGCAGGTCTGTGTCCACACAGCTGCTGGGCCTGTCACCCTACTAGAAAGGTTGCTCTATCGAGCCTGTGGGAAAAATGGAAAGGAGGAAGACACCCTAAAGACACAGTTGAGCCCAGTCAGCTAAAGTGGAAACTTGCTGAGCTCAGGGATGCCCATGTCCAAGCTCATGTTCACAAAATGGATTTTAATGTTTCTATGAAGAAACACCAGATACCAACCAACCAGGACAGTAAGGCTGCCACCCCGTGTATCAAATTCTGCTCAGACAATGAATGTTATTGGCTGTCTTTGTGAGCCCATGTCCATGTTGTGTCCAAAGCTCCATGGGAGACCATATGTCAGTCATGTTCAGAGGCCAGGAAAGATGGAGCTGAAATATTTTGCTAAGCTAGGAGAGCCCAAGCTAGAGTTGCAGGCCAAGCCCCGTGATTGCCTCTAGGCTGGGCAAAGTCAATGAGATGATTATTGATGGTGAAGCAGCTTTTGCCTTCCTTCCTAATCAATGGACATAACGCCTCAGTCAGGAAAGACGAATAAGACTGGAGATCTGCTGAACAGCATTGTGTATGCAATGAACAGTACTATACACTTAAAATTTGATTACGAGAGAGCTGGTGCGATGACTCAACAGATAAAGGTGGCTGCCACCAAGCCTAATGACATGAGTTCAATCCCTAAGACCCACAAGGTAAAAGGACAGAACTACCCCTGCAAGTTGCCCTCTGACCTCCACTTACACATGGCAGGCAGCACATAAGTGCACATGCACACACACAATTTTTAATGTAAGTTTTTTAGTTTAGTTATGAGAGTAGCTCTCATATTGTATTCTCACTGCAATTAAATGAATGCCTTTGTTTTTGAAAACTTTCCTTATCCTACATGCAAGTGATACACATGACAAACTTCATCTTGACTCTATCTTCCCTGTTCTGTCTCTTACCACCTTTGCAGTACAAAGAGACCAACTCTCTAATCACCACCATCCTTGAGATTCAGCCGAGATCCTCCTCCGGTGGTGAGGGGAAAAGCAATGATGAAATTGTTCAGGAGCTTGTTACTTCCATCCAGACCAGAGTACCAGGTAATAAATACTTACTGGCATCCTTCTGTAACGGGAGCTTTAGGAATAAACTCAGAGAACTAAATGGTAAGCAGATGTCAAGGCTTAATTTTTTTCACAGATTTTTCTTTCCCTGGAGAGCTCACCTCACGTGGGATTCTGTGTTTATGTCCCACCAGCCCACCAACAAGAACCACAAGGAGCCACCTGGCTTACAGCCCACACAACTCTAGCCAGACTTTGCTCTGACCTTGATTCTAAAGTCTCTGGACCATGATGTCCAGCTTGTTGGACTTCAATGTGGCAGCTTAACCTTAAATAAATCCACATTTAGTCCTTTGTAACACTGAGCATTTTAAGTGTTTGTATCTTGGACAGCACAGATGGGAACATTTCCATCATGGTTTAAAGCTTTACTAGAGTCCTGTTTGAGAATCCACCTCAGTATTTTTCTTTGTTCAGGAGAAATGGCTAGATTACTTTAACCTTATTTTTCTGGTAACTTACAGAATCTTCCTGAACAATCACAAAAGAGCCACTCTCCCACTTCCCTGAGACTGACAATACATTTAAGTCCCTAGATCAACTGTTCATGGTTGGAAGTGAAGTCATAAGAGAAAGTAAAGTGAGGCAGAAAAAAGAATCCATGACAGAGTCCTGCCAATACTCTAAAGGCCTCCAGACAAAAAGAATCCATGTGACCCAAGAATAATGCTGTCATTCCCTAACACACAAGGGCCAAGCCCCCAAAACAGAATATCCACTTGGGCAGGGAGTTTGGTTAATGTTGCAGAAAACTGCCAGTTAATTCAGGGAGTTGTTTCTTCTCAATAAACAGAACGGGTGAGGTAGAAATGATGCAAAGATGGGGGGCCGTGGAGACAGTGGACTTCCCCCAGAGCCCCACTGATGCAGAGATTGTCTCTCCAAGCTTCGGACAGCTCACACGTACACTGTGAAATAGGAAGCAGGCCATCTGCCAAGTCTGAGGGACAGGAGGTCCCATCAGCTGCACAGAACTTGGAATTCTTGAAATGTGTCCTGAGAGGAATGATAAGGCTCCTGTAACCACAACTCTGTGGCCCCAGAGAGATCAGGCTGATCCACATCCTGCTGAGTGATGGCCTTCCAGCTGTCAAATTGTGAATGCTTAGGAAGGAATCTAGTTTGTGTATAGTATATCTTAAGGCCCCTTGTGTGCTCACACTTTCCAGAGACGTGCAAAGAAAATGCAATTCCTTCTAGCCCGTGTGGCTCATCTGGACCTCCATTGTGTCGGACTAGGGTTAGGAAGGACATGTCAGTCCTTCCTCCAGTTTGACCATGTGTCTGTGCCCCTAAGCCTCTCAGTCTCTGTCTCCCACCCTCTCCTCTCCAGGAAGCAGCATAGGTCTACAGGGAGAACAGGACTTTACACACTCATTTTCCAGCAGGGGTTAGGAGGTGCGGGCAGGGACTGGGTCCCTGGCTCTCTGGTCTCTGGAATGTCACTTGTCAACTAAGCACAAAAGAGCCACTCTCCCTCTTCCCTGAGACTGGCAGTACATTTAAGTCCCTAGATCAACTGTTCATGGTTGGAAATGAAGTCATAACAAGAGAAAGTAAAGTGAGGCAGAGAAAAAGAATCCGTGACAGAGTCCTGCCAACCCTCTAAAGGCCTCCAGACAAAAAGAAGCTACTGAGTAGCAACTGCTACAGAGGTATTCAGAGCTCTGCCTCTCATTCTACCAAAGCCAAAGGTATCTTGTGCAGAATCAGAGGATGACTTGTGTTAGTCCATTCTCCCCCTTCACTATGTGTGTCTCAGGGACTGAATTAGGGTTGGGAGGCTTAGCAGCAATCATTCTTACCCATTGACCCTCAACTCCAAATGTATTTTAAGCCTCCCTGCTGTGCCTCCCACCTGCTGTGGAGACTGACTCACTCAGACCTGCAGATTCCAAACAATCACCCTATCTGCTTTACCCACTTCCTCCCAGCTCCTCCCCATGACTGCTCAGAAAGAAAGGGAGCAGGCTGCTCTTTACTCTGTCTGGTACACCTGTGCCTCCCTTCCACACTGTCCCAGCAGTGTCTCTTGTGATCTACCTACCTGACTCCAAGCCAAAGGCCACATAGTTCAAACAGGTGCAGGGATTGAAAATAGCCATGACAAGTAAAATACTGATTTTCTCTCTCTCTCATACACACACACACACTTTTTCTGATATTAATTTAAGCCTTATTTTTTGTGACTGCTTCTATTTAAACACAGGTGTATCATCAAAGACTTATAAATAATAAAAATGTTGTCAAACTTAAGTTCTGGCTTAAATGATGGAAGAAATTAGCTTTAGGAAAAAAAAAATGTATCAAAAAGCCAGGCCCAGTGAGATGGCTCAGTGAATAAAGTGCTCATCTTGCAAGTCTGAGCACCTCTGTTCAATCTTCAGAACCCACATAAAAGCAGAAAGAGGGAAATGACTCCTCAAAGTTGTCCTTTGACCACCCTCACAGGCATATCATGGCATACAAACACCCATACTCACAGATGTGGAAGGAATATCTTATGTATTGATGTAGGAGCTGTCAATAAAAGACCTATGGCCTATAGGAAAAGTTAGAATAGGAGGTGGGTCGGCTAGTAGGCAGAGAGGATTCTGGGAGAGTGCAAGGTGCAGGAGATTTGCCTGAGAAGATGCGAAGAGGAGATGCAGGAGAGAGATTTATTCTCCAATCAAGGAACCCAAAAGTTCCTTGATTGGAGAATAGATTGCTGACTCTGTGCTGAGCAGGGAGAGGTAGATGGAGCAAGGGACATGGTTTTTGGGGAGTTGAGAGAGAGACCAAGAGGAAGAGAAAAAGGAGAAAAGGAAAAGGGACATATTCCAGAGGAGATGTCAACACCAAGTTTGGGGAACTTTGGATGGTTGGAGGATAACTGATAGTAGGCTAGTAGACTAGATTTTATGGTCAGCTCAGTGTTTAGCTTTGGATACACCAGAGTCTCTGAAGAAAGCAGGCTGAGCAAGCCATGAGGAGCAAGCCAGTAAGCAGCACCCCTCCATGGCTTCTGCATCAGCTCCTGTTTGAGTTCCTGTCCTGAACTAAATGGTACCTGACTGTGGGCTATTTGTACAATAAGTAAGACAATGGGCAAGCAATTAACAATTGAATATAAGTAGCTTTCAGATCACCCTAACAATTCCCCTTTTCGTCTAATAAAAAGTCTATTTTTTAAAAACTATATACAGTAAGAACAGATAAAAAACAATTATGAAAACTATCATGTAACAAATCTATTTACACTGTCCACTCCATTTGTATTTGGCAATTTAGGAGAAAGTACCTTATTATCTATCCTACCCTGGCAAGTTCAGAATCTTCAAACCTAAATCATTTTCTATCATATCTTGCATATGACAACCTAAAAATTCTATTTAGACCTAAAATATCTTTTTAAAACATTTTCTAAATCCAAAGCAACTTAATAGTTATAGGCTTACAATTAGGCTTAAGTCTTCAATCCCATTAGAGACTTGGGAAGGGATACAATTATTATCTGAGTAAGCAGGAAGTGCAAGAAAGCAGCTTCCAAAATTGTAAGATGACAAAGACAGTTTACTGCCTGATCAGTCCCAAATATCTCTCGATACTGTTGGAGCATCATCTTCAGCCTTCTGGCCAAGTATATTTGACAGACTTAATTAAGAAGCAGGAAATAAGAAGGGCTTGTCAGGGCGTGGTGGCACATGCCTTTAATCCCAGCACTTAAAAGGCAGAGGCAAGCAGATGTCTGAATTTGAGGCCAGCCTGGTGTACAGAGTGAGTTCCAGGACAGCCAGGGCTGTTACACAGAGAAACTCTGTCTCAAAACAAACAAACAAAGAAGGGCTTGTCTACCTTGTCTTACTTACTGTAGGAACAAGCCCAATCATGTACTAAAAAGGACGTTTATAACGCTTGCCTCCCAAAAATTCCCTGATTGGAGAATAAATTGCTGACTCCGTGCTGAGCAGGAAAAGGTAGACAGAACAAGGAACCCAGTTTTGGGGGGGAGGTCAGGAGAGAGACCAGGAGAAGGAGAAGCAAGAGGAAAAGGAAAAAATGATGTATTCCAGAGGACATATCAACAAGTAGGGGGAAATCTGGATGGTTGGAGGATAACTGATAGCAGGGTAGTAGACTAGATTTTATGATCAGCGCGGTATTTAGCTTTGAATAAATCATAGTCTGTGTGTGTGATTACTTGGGCGAAGTTATTGATTAAAGAGGAGCTAAGCTTTATTAACAATATGAATGAATATTAATATTCATTAATACCCACATCCCATGCAAACACAATAATAATAAATAATATTTTAAAGGAGAAGCCCATGACATTAGCAGTGTTGCAATGATGGAAATCAAAGATGTCTAATCTGAGAAGCCAACTGTGTGTGTTTCAGAAATCCTACGCATGGAGGGAGCTTCCGAAAGCCTTTTTGTCAAGGACCCTCAAGGCCGCCTGAACTCTCTGACCACCGTCCTTGGCCAGGAAGTGGACCGGTTCAACAATCTTCTAAAGTTAATACATGTATGAAGCTTACCTCCATCACTGATACTGGGTAGCCAAGCCTTGTAGAGAATAACATGAGAACATGAGTGTGCTAGGAAGTCTCCATCCCATCCTTCTAAGCTTCTGGTTGGCTGCACTAACACAGGCCCCGGGCTGTGTAGGGTTCAGTCAGTATTCCCTTATTCCAACAGTGACTGTTGTAATAGTGTGGTGAGGTGGTACACCATGGCGGGGCCCATCCCAAGGTGTAGTCCCTGAAGAAATCACACTATGCCATACAATATGTCTGGCATAGGGTTTATTAAGGTAAGGAGGACACAGAGAGAGAGGGAGGGAGGGAGAGAAAATGAGCGTTGGGGACAGAGGGAAGTTGGAACAGAGAGAGAGATACAGGGAAAGAGAAACAAGGAAAAGAGGGAGAAATGGGAAAGAGGCAGGCAGGGAAAGAGGTGGGTGGGGGGTCGGGGGTTATCCCACCAGTTTGGCACGTCTGTCAGCAGGTGATGACGTAAGCAATTAGGACCCTGAAAGATTCCTAAGTTAGGCTAGTGGAACCACCTGTAGCCTTACATTCCTGCCTTGTTTAATTAATTAAAAAGAAAAAATGAGGAACTAGGAAAGTGGTGAGGCAGGGTGCGGTTGTGTTCTTTTAGGCTGCTTCCTGCTGAGTTGGGGCATAGACATCTTTGGGGACCCTAAAAAGAAAATTTGGATGCTGGTGAAGTTCTAGGGGAGCTGTCTGTTTCACTGCTGTCCAGGATCTGTAGCTAGGAAGCTCAGGCCTTGCTGAAACAATCAGTGAGCTGAGGTGGAGCTGTGTAGGTGACTGCTTTGGGGCTGTCCTGGATGCAGGAAATGCCTGGACTTGGCAGGATATCGGAATACACATATATTAGGGTGCAGAAGATAAAGTGAAGTGAGTGAGGAAGAAAATATTTTAAGCCCATGGTCTGTGTAGCTGGGGAGGAGAGTCCCAGAACCAGGGAATGGGAAAGGGGAAATGGGGAGAAATCCCACTCTCTGAAATAGCAATAGGTATTAATTAACAGTACTTATCTAGACTTCATTTGAGGAGGATTCAAGTGGATTTCAGGCTTATAGAGAATCTATTTAGTTGACAACAGAAGACAAGTTTTAAAAGTGCTATAGCATCACCAGTGTTTGTGATCTGTGGTGAAATCCACACTGTAGAAAAGGACAGAAGACATACACCTTTGTGTCACAGCAAAGCAGAGACTTGGGGAACAATTTTGGGTTACCATAGCATGAACAGTCAGTCTTTTAAGAGGAGCTCAGAGAAGACAGGAACCTTCCATAGACCAGAAGGGGCAAAAAGCTCATTAAATCCTGATTTTTAGCATGACTACACATCATGAAAGAGAGACTTTTTCCTCTATCCAGAAGACTGTATATATATAAATTTAGCACAATGAGAAACATTTTGAAGTCTATATTTAGAAGACAAACCAAAGGAAATTTAAAATCTTGAACTTGTGACTAAGATAATGGATCATATAGTATAATGCTTTACTAAAAATTTATTTTTAGCCAGGCAGTGGTGGCACATGCCTTTAATCTCAGCATTTGGGAGGCAGAGACAAGCAGATTTTTGTGAGTTCGAGGCCAGCCTGGTCTACAAAGTGAGTCCAGGACAGCCAGGGCCACACAGAGAAACCCTGTCTCGAAAAAAAAAAATTATTTTTAGTAATTCCAACAGTAGCACAGCAAGGGGAAGAAATCTGGGGCATTTTTGTTTGCATTTACCAACCTTAGGACACTTTCTTAGACCCTAAAATACTTTTTTTTAAAAGGCCCTCACAACTTAAACTTTTGTATCCTCAGGTCTTACATAAACTTTATATCTTTTTTTATCTAATTATTTACCATGAGACATAGGTGAGATTGCTGGGTACTGTCACTGTAGTGAAAAGTTACATTCTCTTTTAGCATGAAGCCTGTGAACAAGGCAAACCTGTTTGTCCTTTTTAATAAGAGACCTACTACCTAATAGTTTTAACCAGCTAATGAGTTGACATGAACTAACTTGGTGGTGGATTATCTCAGGGTAAAGAGCTAACTGACTGTTTTCCAAGTCTGGTAACAAGTTAGACTGTGTTTGGGCCTCACAGTAAGTAGTAGCTCTAGGAGAATGAGGCTTAAGGCCTGATTTTCACCCATGAAGAGGCCTGAGAAGGCATCTAAAGCCTTGATTTCTGTTGTTAAACTGATAAATCTTTCACTATCCTAGTCTTCAAATTCATCAGGGATCTGAGGATGAAAAATGGTACCTGAGTAAGTAGGAAATGTACATCAAGCAGCTTCTGAGTCTATAAAAAAAAAAAATGACAGAGCCTTATTGGCTGCCTAGACAGCCACCCAATGTTCCTCTGCATCAGTGAGCCATCCATCTTTGGCCAACAGTTCCAGAAGATCTGACAGACTTTTTTGGTGAGGCAAGAATTATGAAGGACTGTTTACCTTGTCTTGGCAAAGCATGGTAGCCAACTTCTCAGTGTCCAGCCCATCCAATTCGGACAGCATGTCGTCTACCATTGAGGCAAACAAAGGGCAGTCTGTAGCCCAGTGGCCCGCTTTGCCACAGTTAAAGCAAGTTCCAGGTGGATATTCTTCTGACCCCATTATCTTCTTTGGAGGAGACTAGGTATCCTGTCAGGAGCTGGCATGTCAATCATGAAAGCTTTCTGTATTAAATATTTAGATGTCATGTTCTGCAGATCTCTGAAGTGTCTGAGGACCAGCATATCTATCTAAGGTGGATCTGGATAAACAAACTTTGCTTGTTTCTAGTTAGTTACTTTCTGCTTAACTGTGAAACCATGTATAGGGGGCTAGATAAAGTTTAATCTCATAACTGACTGCATCAGTTTTTGGCATAACTACAAATAAAGTGACTGACTATTAGCTTCCATTTCTTCTTTTTTTTTTTTTTGAGACAGTGTTTCTCTCTGTAACAGTCCTGGCTGTCTGTCCTGAACTCACTCTGTAGACCAGGGTGGCCTTGAACTCACAGAGATCCACCTGCCTCTGCCTCCCAAGTGCTGGGATTAAAGACATGCTCCCCCACGCCCGGCAGCTTGCATTTTTTAATTCCCACTAAAGACTGAGATTTTAGGTTTTACCCTTGTTAGGTTTAGAGCCCTAAAAATCACAATTCTGAATTAAAACTCTTCTAGTATCAAAATAAAACTTTTTAACCCATAAACATAGTTCATAATCCATAAACATAGTAAAGAGACTAGGCACTTTTTTATTTTTCTATGGCATATCACTATAGAGCATAGAAGTTTCCTGTATGATTTATTTTATAAAAAGTCTGTAGCTAATAAAAGTCTACAGCTATGTTTCTGTGAAGACATAAAGCATAACCATAATTTTATTTTTTTTTTTGGTTTTTTCAAGACAGGGTTTCTCTGTGTAGCTCTGGCTGTCCTGGACTCGCTTTGTAGACCAGGCTGGCCTCGAACTCACAGAGATCCGCCTGCCTCTGCCTCCCGAGTGCTGGGATTAAAGGCATGCGCCACCACCGCCCGGCCATAACCATAATTTTAAAAGGCAAACCCTAGTTCTATCAGCAGTGTAAACAATTTAATTCAATGTCTCTAGAATTAATATATCCCAATATCCCAACTGTAAAGTATCTTTGAAATTCTGTCATATGGCTTAAGATTATCTAAGCATGACCTTTTAATTACTGGGGCTAGAGAGATGGCTCAGAGGTTAAGAGCACTGACTGTTCTTCCAAAGGTCCTGAGTTCAATTCCCAGCAACCACATGGTGGCTCACAACCACCTACGTTGAGACCTGGTGCCCTCTTCTGGCCTGCAGGCAATATGCAGGCAGAACACTGCATACATAATTAATAAATGAATAAATATTTTTTAAAAACTTTTAATTAATAGCCCTGAGTCATGAGTTTTAACCACATCCAATAACTAGAAAACACATAAGTACTTAGACATATAAACCAGGGTTGAATCATCATACAGTATGTTATAAAGATATAACTTTGAATTTCTATCATCATATAAAAAATCCATAACAATCTAAAATATGAGATTTGTTGGTTTCTTAGCCAAAAGGAAGTTACAATAATAAACAGAGTTTATTAGGACTAAGAAGTTTCATAATTATTGCTTTATGCCACATGGTCATCTTAAGATGGGGAAATCACATGGCAGGTTGTGAGCCATGTGTCAACGTGGTTGTTACTTAAAAACATTTATGTTTCTATAGATATATATCCTTAAATGAAAGTTGTGGGAGCTGGAGAGATGACTCAGTGGTTAAGAGCACTGACTGCTCTTCCTAGAGGTCCTGAGTTCAATTCCCAGCAACCACATGGTGGCTCACAGCCATCTATAATCAGATCTGGTGCCCTCTTCTGGCCTGCAGGGATATATACAGATAGAGTTCTCATATGTTAAATAAATCTTTTAAAAAAAGAAAGTTGCATCCAAGTTACATGCACATATACACAGAGTTAAATCCAAATTACAAGAATTGAATTATATATTTATATATATATATATACATTTTAAACCATACTCAATGAGCACATTATAAATCCTTAGATAAGATGTTCATAGTATACTCTTAAGATATATAATTTTATTTTGAGAGCAGAGAGTGAAGAAATCAGAGATAAAAGATTTTTTTGAGAGTGGAGAAAAGTTTTGGGATTGTAAAGCAAAGCAAAGCGAATTTACATTTTAAGAGTATTTGGGAATCACTGGTCTGTGCTAGTGAGAAATTGAAATCAGGTGTGCCAGTTTCTGCCCAATTTCTGCCAGGTTAATCTGAGTCCATTGAAGGGAAAGAGGGAGAGTGGAGAGAGAGTGTGATATCCCACTGCGGGGTGTGGGGAGGAGCGGGTGGGTCTGACACACAGGGAGGAACCGGATTCTAAGCAGAATGTGGAATCAAATTCACAGACAAATGATCCACACATACCTCAGAAGTGGTCCTGAGAACAGCTGCTTGCAGTCTCTGGTCCCGCCGGCTAGAACTGGTTACAGGTTGCATCTTACAGACAAGACGTTTAGGCAGCGTGGGAAGAAGGACTAGAGAGAAAGAAACAGGACTTAGAGTGAGGAAAAAGGAGTAAATAGAGATTTTTTTTTATGTTTCCTTTGATCGCTTGGGCAGAATATTGAGGTCAGACTTGATAAATTTAGAAGCTAGGCACAGTGGCCTGAAGTTCTCCAAAATGAGGCAGACGGAGACATAGTTCCCACCGGGTGAGGAAAAAAGTCAGAGGCCTGTGTCCACAGCGTCCCCTGGGGGACAGGTGTGACTAGAACCAAGGCGGTACAAGCTGTCCAAATAAGGTCGTCATGATATAGGACAGGAACCAGAGGCAAGTGCTCGAGCAGTCATGGGTCACCCAGCGCTAGGGTTTCCCAGGAAGTTAAGGACACTGTGCTGGTAGACGAGTGAAGCCTCTCCCAAGGAAAAAGGTCTGTGATGGACCCTCCATTTGTTGGATGCAAAAGACTAGCGATCAGGCAAACGGGAAGGAAACTGTTGCAGGCAAGTGATTTAAATGAGGCGCGTGGAATAAGGTCCCATCGCGTTGGTGGGAGAGACTACCGAGTCACCTGAACCAAATGTTGTAATAGTGTGGTAAGGTGGTACACCATGGTGGACCCATGCCGAGGTGTCCTCCCTGAGGAAATCAGGCCATACCATGCAATATGTTTGGTATGAGGGTTTACTAAGGTAAGGGGGAAGGGACCTGAGGGCAGGGAACGGAGGCAGAGCCGTGGATAGAGAGAGAAAGAAGAGTGTAGGAGACAGAGGGAGAGGCTGAGAGAGACTGGGAAAGAGAGGAAGAAACAGGAAGAGAGACCAGAGAGACGTGATGGGGACTTTTATCACACCACACCTGGTGCATCTGCCGGCAGGTGATGCAATGTAAGCAATTAGGACCCTGAAAGAGCCCTGAAGCCAAACTAGTGGAATCGCCTGTAGACTTACAACTGTGTGAATACGTGGCGTTGGAACCCCTCAATCTCCTCATTGGCCTACCTTATATATTTAGAATTACCGTCAACTCACTTGACATTTTCCAGGACCTCAGTGTTCAGTTAAGAGTGAGCTGGAACCGAAGAAACAGTTTAGTCAGTAAAGTACTTGCCTTGAAAGCACAATGTCGGAAGTTCAAGCCCCAGAACTCATGAGGAAAAAAGCCTCACGCAGTGCCATTCATTTGTAATCCCCCTCCCACGCACCCCCACACACCCACCTCCTCCACCACCACCCCATACCCCACTCTCGGGAAGCAGAGAAAGGTGGATCTTTGGGGAATTTCTGGCCAGCCAGCTTAGCCTACTTGGTAAATACTAGGCTAGTGAGAAAACTTGTCTTTTAAAAAAGGGGGGGACCCTCAAGAGATAGACATAGCTCAACAATTAAGAGCATTTTTTTTTTTTTTGCTCTTCCAGAGGACCTGGGTTCAATTCCCAACACCTATATGGCAACTCACAACTATCTGTAACTCCAGTCACATGGAATCAGATGCCTTCTTGTGGCCTCCACAGGCACCAGGCACACATGTGGCACACATACATATGCACAGGCAAAACATTTAAGCACATAAAATAACAAATAGATTTAACTTTCTTTTAAAAGGTAAAGACATTGCCTGAGGAGCAAGCGATACCTGAGGTTGTCTTTGCCAGAAGTGTGTACATGAGCATGCTCAAATATACACATGGAGACTGTGAAAGCCTTTATCCTCTCCACCCAATAATTACGCCTGTAACGAAACACTGATCTTTTTGTTCTCTCAGATTTCCCTACAAACACTCAACAAAGCCATTGCTGGACTCGTGGTGATGTCTGAAGAAATGGAAAAAGTGTATCAGAGTTTCCTCAACAACCAGGTTCCTTCTCTTTGGTCCAACACAGCCTACCCATCCCTGAAGCCACTGGGATCATGGGTCAAAGACCTTATTCTGAGGATTGCATTCGTGGATGTACGGGAGACTCCACTTGTTTGGGGTTTGATGGACTTGACAGCATGGCTAGCCCTAAACTCCTGGGAGGTCTCTGATATAAGACCACCTATTAGGAATCATTTGATTCCAGAGAAACAGAGCCTTCCAGAATGACTTCACTTTGAAAGTCTTAATCAGATTATAATGCCATTTTCCCTAGGCTCTTATCTATGTACTGGTTTTTAACTACAGACCATTTCTTAAAGTTTTAGCTGCAGTTTATGCCCCATGGTAAGGCACAAAACAATATGGCTCCACAGCCAGATATACCTTAGCTGCCCAAGCCTCTTGTCCCCTGTAGCTCCAGGTTTGCAGTCAAGGCTGATAGGTGAGAAGGGGAATGGACCAGCAGTAATAGAAGTGGCAGGGGGTAACTCAGGATTTGACTAGACTCCGCTCTCCCCTCCCAACACAGCTCTGATTTAGAGGGCACAGAAGCAAAGTGCCTCATGAATTCATGTCTCTCCTTCAGCTATGGCTCAAAAGAGGACAGCCCAAATCCTTCTGGATTTCCGGGTTCTTCTTTCCTCAAGGATTTCTCACAGGTACTGGTGCCTCCCCTGGGAAAGTCTTGTGGGACAGGTTGTGCTTTGTAGGACCTGGGAAATACTCTTTCTGCTGATGGCTTGACTGGCCCTGCTAATCTAGGGCTGTCTAGGATTCTTTATCCTCCATCATCAGGGAGAATGAGGAGGGGCAGAACTACCTGCTCCCTGGTAATCTGATCCTGGCCCTTCTCAAGGTATCTACGCTTGGGTTTGATTTGGGCTAAATCTATTGATTCAGCTCTCCATGTGACACAACCCTCCCATCCACCACCCTCCTTCAAGGGCACCATCTGCTGTTTTCTCACCCACCACCTCCTTTCCCCTCTCCTTTCCCTACACACATGCCTCAGCCTCCTCTCTCTAAAAAATACTTTCTATTTTGAGTCAGGGTCTTCTGTAGACTGCCTTGACCTCATTGTACAGCCAAGGATGACCTTGGATTTCTAATCCTACTGCTTCCACCTCCCCAATTCTGGGATTACACACATAGCCCACCATGCCTCAGTTTCAAACAATGCTGAAACTGAACCCAGCATTCTATGCATTCTAGGCAAGCACTTTCCCAACTGAGCAATATTCCCAGCCTTAAAATATATATATATATATATATATATATATATATATATATATTCTTGATATCCTTTCATCAATCCTAAGGGACGTGGCTGGAGAGTCCCAGAGGGATCCAGACCTTGGGGCTTCTGGATACCCAATCCTCAGTTTGTCTCATTCCTAATTCCTAATAAACAGACCATATAAGCAAGCTGGACAAAATCCTGAAGTTAGGGAGACTTACTCTAAAACTTTCTCACTAGTTTGTCTCTCTCATGCCAGAGCAATATACTTCAACTTAGTCTTTCCCCACCCTTTGTTTTTTGTTTGTTTGTTTGTTTTTAGTTTGAAATTTGTTGGTGCTTTTTGTTTTGAGTTATTTGGGGTTTTGGTTTGGTTTGGTTTGGTTTGGTTTTTTGATTTTTTGAGACAGGGTTTCTCTGTGTAACAGCTCTGGCTGTCCTGGAACTCACTCTGTAGATCAGGCTGGCCTTAAACTCACGGAGATCTGCCTGTCTCTATCTCCCAAGTGCTGGGTTTAAAAGTGTGTGCCACCATGCTGTTTGTTTGTTTTATAGGGGTGTGTGTGTGTGTGTGTGTGTGTGTGTGTGTGTGTGTGTGTGTGTGTTTACACTCTAGCAAGCATGTGTGTACAGATGTCTGTGGAGGCCAGAATAGGGTGTTGGATTCCCCTAGTACTAGAATTATAGGTGGTTGTGAGCTGCCTGATGTGGATATGAGAGCAGAACGTGTATCTCTGCAAGAGTAACAAGTGCTCTTAACCACTGAGCCATCTCTCCAGCCTCCTTTCCTCTCTTCTTAATCATGGCATGAACTTGTACATCCCTTGGGTCCTTAACCACCCTGCCCCAGCATGACCTAGGCTTCTATGCTCTATGAACTAATCCCATGTTAATAACTTGGGTTTCTTTTTAAGTTATCTTTCCGTTTGTTTGTTTGTTTGTTTGTTTGTTTGTTTGTTTGTTTGGAAGGCATGCATATCATCAAGACAGATGTGGAGGTCAGGAGACAATTTGCTGGAGTTGGTTTTCTCCTTCCATGATGTAGGTTCCAGAGATCAAATTTAGGTCATCAGGCTTGGCAGCAAGTGCCTTTATCTGCTGAGTTATCCCACCAGCCTGATATGGGTTTCTATAGAGAGGAAGCTCTCTAATTCTAGCACAGCTGGGGTAGATAGGAGGGACATAATATGTGTGGAGCAGCAACGTGCTTTAAAGGACCCACCATTTTGTATTTTCAGGAACTCTTCAGAACCATGCTCGAAAATATAATTTGCCTATAGACGAACTGGGTTTCAAGTATAACATGATTCCAGTCTACCGAGACCAAGCACTAGTGATAGAAGCAGCAAAGGACATTCAATTTGGAGAAGAATTGCCCATGGACCTGGAGGTAGTGTCCACCTGACTACATGGTCAAAAAATTTCTATTCCATTGTCAGTGGAGAGTTCAGCCACTCTCTCCTACCCCATCCCCACCCCCGTGTTTGCAGGAGTGGGAGGTAAGGATGTTACTCACACCCTAAGGCCAGCTCCTCAATAGCAACTGGATGAGAACTTCTCAAACATAGTCCAATTTATGGAAAATTTTTTTTGCATAAAGCTATATTATTTAGATTCAAACAGCAATGGTCTCCATCTTACAGAGGCAGTATAATAAGACATTAAAAACAAGAGTTTCAGTATAAAAAACAACCTTGTGTTTGAATCCTGGTTCTGCCCTTCACCAGCCATGTGTTCTGAAACAATTGCTCATTGGTCAGAGCTTTGGTGTTCTCATCTATAAAGTGGGGCTGATGACAGGACTCTAAAAACGGACTGGCACATGTCATATAGCCAAAATGAAGATCACTCACAATAATCCACTACAACATTATAGACTAATTTTGTCTACAACAGCCACTTAACCCCCTTCCTAGCAGAACTGAAATGCTGACTTCATACCCCTTCTAACTATAACCACAGTAAACAACTAACAGGTGTTTGCTAAAGGAGCAGTCTTGATGGTTTTTGCATACTTCAAATAGTATTGCAGATGTATAATCTATCTTCTAGAAGGGCACCCAGATCCTCAGAAGGCTTTGCTGAGAATAGCAGATGATAATTTCAGCCCTTGACTCACTCTGCTTCTCAGGAGGGAGAGAAAAGTTATTACTCATAATGTCAGGTAGTTTAAGGTAGCTATAATTGAGTTTCCCAGGGATAAAACCAAAACTTTGGTAACAAATATATTTATTACTGCTATAAACACCTATTACCTAACCACTAACTCTAATAACAACTATAAACTGTTGTATTAGGCTGGTGGGCCCTGGCATGAGGCTTGCAGACCTAGCAGGCCTGGCTGACCTTAGCTGGAGGCCTGACCAGACTTAGATCTCCTGGTGATAAGGCCTGGTACCAAGGGGAATGTTGTAGTAGGCCAGTGGGCCAGGTGGGAAGCCTGACTGGACGTAGGTCTCCTGGTTATAAGGCCTTCTGGGTCAAGGGCGGCCCTTTTCCCAGTAATTAAATACACCAAGACCTTTTAATATTTCAACACTTAGGCCTTAGCTGGGCAGGCTCCTAACTGGCTCATCTAAGTTAAACCAACCACCTAATCCCAACCAGCCATGTGACTTGCTGTACCTTCCCAGCTCTCAGACACATCTGTCCAATTCCATGTCTCCTAGCAGAAAGAGAGCTTCCTCTGTCTCTTGCCAGGGTTCTTCTCTTCCTCCCAGGAAGTCCTGCCTTCCTATTCTCTCTCTGTCCAGCTGATTGGCCATCAGGGACTTTTATTATGCAATCAGAGAATGCCTCAGAAAGGGCAGATCTCAGAGCATTGAAATCAGCTTTTGAAAACCATGCATAAGACCTTCCTCCAACACAGGGACATGTCCAATTCTGCATCCTGGTGGGGTATGAACAGTATCAAAGTCAGTACCAAATTGAGGATTAGGGTGACCTACCTCTCAAATCTTTAGGGTACCCTTCTCTAAAATGCAGTAATAGAAGCTACAGTTTTTAGAAGTATTTGTTGAAGAGGTGGGACACAAGCAATAACTCAAACTGCTAATCCCTTCTCCTCTATGCACCCCTAAACTTCTGGGTATCTTTCAGTTGCCCTCTCCTGAAGATGGGGTTCTTGTTCATGGAATGTTCATGGATGCCTCTCGGTGGGATGATAATGACATGGTCATAGAAGATGCATTGCCAGGACAGATGAACCCCATGCTGCCTGTAGTTCATTTTGAACCACAACAAAACTATGAGCCAATCCGAGCACTCTACCACTCCCCACTCTACAAAACAGGAGCCCGGGCAGGAACACTTTCAACCACAGGTAAGGATATTCTTCAGATTTGTACATGGGACTGAAGAGATGGCTCAGCAGTTAAGAGCACTATTTCAGGCTTTTACAGAGGACCCTGGTTTGATTCTCAGCTCCCACAATGTGGCTGACAGCCATCTGTAACTCCACTTCCAGAGGATCCAGTGCCCTCATCTGGCCTCTTCAGACACATACACTCACATGTACATATCCTCTACAGAGATACACACATATATAAGTAAACATAAAAAAAATTGGGGCCACCTATTCCATACACATTAATAAATACTGAAATTGTGTTTGTAACAACACTGAGTGTACATGAGTATTATAAAGTTAGTGCTTGGTTTTATTAGAATCTAAGAACTGGAAAACAGGGTTAAATTTCCAGTTCTAAAACGATAGACTGAACAGGCACTAAAATCACTCCCTCACCAAATAAGTTTGGACTATCATAGAAAAGAGATTTTAAAATGAACTAAGTGAAAAGTTATTTTACAAAACTCTGAGTGGACCTGAGATACAGTTCTATAAAAAGGACACAGAGAAAGAAAAAAAAATCTCCATAGATAACATGAGTGCCTGTAGACCAACCAGGAAGATGACTCAGTGGGTAAAGGCTCTTGTCACCAAGCCTAACAGCCTGATTTGATCCCCAAGGCCCACATGATGTTAGAAAACTGAATCCCACAAGCTGCCCTCTAACGCCTATATATGTGCCATATCTTATGCAGATGCACATACACACATAAAAAATAAATGTAAATTCTTTAAAAGAACAATGTATTTTTCAAACAGAAAGAGACTAGTAAAGAATATGCTGAGAAAAACCCTCAAACTACAGCACAGTGTGATGGGAAAACCTTACATTATAGAAAGAGCCGTGATTCTCCATTCATCCAGTAGGCAACTTAGAAGAAAGTAAGAATGAGGGAGAGGGAGCATTTATGAAGAATAAAAGCTGGTGGTTCCCTAACACTAAAGAAATGCTGTGTCGGGGCTGGAGAGGTTAAAAATACTGGCTGTTCTTCCATAGGTCCTGAGTTCAATTCTCAGCAACCACATGGTGGCTCATAACCATATGATTGAGATCTGGTGCCCTCTTCTGGCCTGCAGGCATACATGCAGGCAGAACATTATATACATAATAAATAAATTAAATATTAAAAAAAGAAAGAAAGAAAGAAATACTGTGTCCTTAGACTCAGAAATCTCACCAAATGGGAGGGGAGGATGTTTTTTAAAATGGTAACTGAGAAGAGATGCATGGATATTTGCAGAGGGTCCAGGGCATGTCCTACACATAGCAAATACTATCAGAGCAAATCATACACAGAACAGCACTCATCATGAAAAATCTTAGGAGATTACTATACAGGTCCGGGGAGTACTTTATGCTAATGATGGCTACCAGAAAGGGCAACCTGTCAGGGTACCTGGACACCAATACCACTTTCTCCCGGGATATGACTATGAATTTATAGATGACAAGTTGGATCAAGAATTATGAACTGCTTTACTTTAAGGCTGATGTGCTAGCTTCCTTCGTGTTGCTTAGATCAAACTCTCTAGCCAAAAGCAACTTGGGGGAGATTTGGCTTATACTTCCAGGTCACAATCTGTCATTGAGGGAATCAGGGCAGGAATGAAGGTAGAAACCTGGAGGCAGGAATCATGAAGAAATGTTGCTTATTGGCTTGGTCACAGGCTCATGTTTAGCTAGCTATCTCAGACAGCCCAGGACCACCAGCCTAAGACTGGCACTACCCAGGGTGGGCTGGGCATCACTTAATAATCAAGATAATCCCCACAGACATGCTGACAGGCCAATCTTATCTAGATTCTGACATAACACAGTGTTAGCCTCAGGAATGAAAGGAACAAACTCCAAGAAGTCACTGTGGAAGTATGAGCTCTGGGAGACGGCTGGAAGCCTCTCAGGGTAGAAAGCCAAGCTGACCTCATAACAGAGATGTTGTAGTCTCTATCGACAGAGGCATCAATTCAATGATTAAGGTGCAGCCTTAATCATTAATTTAATGATTAGAAGAGCAGTCAGTACCAGGCTGCATACTATATCTTACCACTATACAGAAAGCCTTAGGCAAACCAATAGGAATGTGAAATGAGAAGTCGGATTTGAAAAGAAGAAACAAAATTGTTCTTTGCCTACATAACTGATCTCATGGAAAAACCCAGAGTAATCTGGAAAAACCCAGAGTAATCTGTTGCATGAATTATTAATATTAATATTGATAATTATGATTACTAGGTTGGCAGAGCTATTCCTTAACCTACTACTTTTTTTTAATTTTTTTTTTTTTTGGTTTTTTCGAGACAGGGTTTCTCTGTGTAGCTCTGGCTGTCCTGGACTCGCTTTGTAGACCAGGCTGGCCTCGAACTCACAGAGATCCGCCTGCCTCTGCCTCCCGAGTGCTGGGATTAAAGGCGTGCACCACCACCGCCCGGCTTAATTTATTTATTTATTACTTCAGGTTACATCTCCATCATACTGTCCTCTTTCCACCCCTCCCAGTCCCGCCCTCCCACCCTCTACCCACTATCCCTTCCATCCCACTCCTCTGGAGTGGAGTGTCCCTACATAACAGTCCCCAGCCCCAGTTCAGCAGTCATATGAGGGCCAAGAACCTCTTCATACACTGGGGCCCTATAAGGCAGCACCACTAGGGCAAAGTGTCTCACTAACAGGAAACAAAGTCTATGTTCATGTTCCCTTTAGTGCATTTGTTGTAGTATATTATCCTGTACTATATGGCTAAAATCCGACTGTAAGTGAATGTAGAGAGCTGCGACGTGCCGCGCCTTAAAGATGGCGCTGGTCTCCGCCTTCCACCAGCCCGACGGTGAGCGCTCTCGGTGGTAAACAAGTCCATATTTGGCAAAGACTGCTGATCTGGCTTGCTTCCGCATACGTGGGCCTCTAAGATTGCACTACGTGGCTTTACTTGATTGGCTGTTCATTTAGTATTTAGCCTGTGGGTTGGGTCTGCCCGGGCATTTCGGAAGACTGTTTTCAAGGGACCTGAATAAACTGCTTGAGAAGAGCTTTTGCGAGTTGCGTCGTTCTTGCCGGTCGAGAGGGACGCGACAAGTGAATAGATGCCATGTGCATCCTTCTGAGTCTGGGTTAGCTCACTCAGGATGAGCTTCTCTAGTTCCATCCATTTGGCTGCAAATTGCATGATTTCGTTGTTTCTGATAGCTGAGTAGTATTCCATTGTGTAGATGTACCACAGTTTTTTACTCCATTCTTCGTGAACCTACTACTTATAAATAAACACACAGATTACATTAGGTTTTAATATAGCCTTAGTGTTGGAGCTGGGCAGGTCTTTTAGCCCTATATGCTGGCTTTCTACCTGCCAGCCACAATCCCCATAAATACTTGCACATGTTTCATTTGGTCCATTTTCCTGAGCAAGTTGCTCCAGGCCACATGCACTTCTCCTCCATCTAACTAACCCCTGGAATCTCTCCTCCTACTCCTGGTTCTCCCTCCACCTCTCTTCTTCTGCTCCCCCCAAGCCCATGAACCTAAGCTCTGCCTCACTCTGTCTCTCTGTTCAGCCCAGGCCAAGGTAACTTTATATAGCCAATCAAAGATGACTGAGAGGCAAGAGTTACAAATGTCATTTTTGGGTCCATGAGTCTGGGCTCATAAAAGCCAGCCAGCAGACCTCAGGTGGGAGGAAACAAATTAATTAACATTAGAATACATGGTATCAGACCAACCCCCAGCAGTAATCTACAGAAAAGGGGTCTACTACAAATGATCAATAGTAAGAACCACTACATAACAATCAACAAAATTCTTGGTAGAGAACACTTGTTCAGCATGCTTGAGGCCCCAAGTTCAGTCCTCAACACTGACAAAATGTTAAGAAGTTAACAGAATTCAGCCAGCATGGTTTAATCCCAGGCATTCAGGAGGCAGGGGCAGGTGGATCTCTGTGAACTGAAGGCCAGTCTGAGCTACATAGTGAGTTCCAGGCCAGCCAGGGCACACAGTAAGACCCTAACTCCTAACAAACAAACAAACAAACAAAAAAACAGTTAACAGAATCCCTGTGTCCCATCAAAAACAAATAGAAATGAAAGTAAGGGAGAAGGTCTCACTCTCAAGGACACATTTGGTCAGATTAGAAGCAAACCGAACAAGGAGAACATGCTTATAACACTTCAAGCATGCTCCTGAGCCCCACACAGCAAGACCAGAATAAGTGGAGTAGTTGAGTCACCTCCCTAAGTGGAAAGATTATGTTATCAGGATATCATCAATGTTATCCAATTCCCTTCCAAGCTAATCTTTGAACTTAAAATAGTCTTATATAATTGTTGAAAGGACTAACTCTTCAGATGCACTGTGAAATGAAAATAAAGAATAGCAGCATTTCCTTTGAATAAAATAAAACTGAAGGGTATGTTTCTAACAAATCCACCTGTAGCTGTGACAGTTGTGTCACCAGCACAGGGCTTGATACATCTGTCAGTTGCACCATGGAGAGCCAGAAGCAACTGTGAGTCTGTGAGACCCTGAAATGATAGCAGTACCATTTAAAGTTGGTCAGGAATGGAGAAAATAGTCCACGAATGGTGCTGGAGAAGCTGGTCCTACTGTTTTTAGATTCTTAGCTCATATCACATACAAAAATTTAAATTAGCTTGGAGAGATGGCTCAGCAGTGAAGGGTGATTGCCACTCTTGCAGAGGACTAGAGTTCAGTCCCCAGAACCCACACCAGAGAGCTCACAACTTGTCAACTCAGGATCCTGAGCCTCTGACACCCTCTTCTGGCCAATAAGCACATACTCACATGCATACTAACTACTATATACTCACATGCATATTAACTACTATATACTCACATGCAGATACATACACATGCACATAAAAATAAAATTTTAAGTTGAGTCATTGACGGATACTTGAGGCTTAATGACCAAATTTTAAAATGTTTAACCCCTAAGGAAGTGGTTGTGATAATTGCCAGTGGATGCTCATATCCTAAAGAGTCAATCAAGTGTACACAAGCTTCCTAATGGAGGTACAGGCCACCCTGAAATGTTCTTACCAAAGCACTTAGGCCTGAGCGTGAGCACATCTCTGTGTCTACATCTTCCTTCCCAAGAGTGGGAGATTCTGGGAAACCTAGTTGGGTGAATAAGCTGGTTGTATCAACAAATGTATTATAATGGGTAACAAAGAGGTGGAGGGGAAGTTGTAGTTAAAGAGGACTTAGGAGCTACATCATTGCTATGAGGTGTGGCCCTTACTTGAACTCTGAATCAAGCTAACTGTCAAGTTCCAATATATAATAGTGTGCAAGAAAAAGAAAAAGAAAAAAATTGTTACCTAATATTTGCTTCAAAATAATCTAGGAGATATGTGAAGAAGCATGTATTGTTAGATGGATACAAAAGGAACGTTTATGTTTTCATTTTTCCACCAAAAAAAAAAAAAAAAATCAAGCATGATTGGTGAACCTAGCTAACCAATCAGGGCATTCTAACAGCTTTCCCAATATGTTTTGAAACTAAGGTGTCCAAGTCTCTTGTTAGCTGTAGCAGCATAAAGAAGGATGAAAGCAGGCAGGTTGCTGTTGTAAGGGAGATCCAAGTTATTCACAGATGTAAACCATGTTTCTTCACTAAGGGGTTCCCATCAACCTCAGAGCAAGTCCAGCTAAGCACATACCAGGCCCTGGTCTTGCCTGCAGACAGCAGCTTTTTGTGAACAGGCTCTGTAGTTCTAAAGTCCATTTAATCCCTTGTGTTCCTTCAAGCACCCTGACCCTCTGGGGAATACAGTCTTTATTTCTGCGTCCTTTTCTTTCTTATTTACTCTCATTCATTCATTCGTTTGTTTGTTTCCAGACAGGGTCTCACTCTGTAGCTCTAGCAGCTTAGAACTTGCTGTGTAGACCAGGCTAGCTTCCAACTCATAGAGTTCCACCTGTCTCTGCCTACCCAGTGCTGGTAATAGCATGAACTACCTACCACACTCAGCCTGTGATTTCTTTTTTTTTTTTTAAAGATTTATTTATTATGTATACAGTGTTCTGTCTGCAGGTATATCTGCAGCCCAGAAGAGGGCACCAGATTTCATTATGGATGGTTTTGAGCCACCATGTGGTTGCTGGGAATTGAACTCATGACCTCTGGAAGAGCAGCCAGTGCTCTTAACCGCTGAGCCATCTCTCCAGCCCGTGATTTCTTTTAATTGTGTATATTTGTGGTTGAGGGAGTGGAGAATGGTACGTACACCTGAGAGCACATACGCACAGGGACCAGAAGAGGGTAGCAGATCCCCTGGAGTTGCATGGTGCCCTCCACTGCCTGGCTTTGGCCTGGGAACTAAACTCAAATGTACTCTTTGCCATTGAGCCACTTCCCCAGCCCTTCTCCATCCTTTTCTTACACACATCCAACTGCCCTTAAGCTTCTAGTCACCCTGCTTTCCTCTGCAGTAAGCAGCCCACCTTCACATTCTTTATCCACAGTCCACTGTACAGCATCTGTGTTGTAACCATCCTATTTTGTCAGAAGCACAAGACCTCTGACATCAGCCCTCCAGGATTTTGGTTTCAGTGGATATGAGCCCCACACACATCTATCCCAATCACCTACCCCTTGAGGGTGGTTACTGTCTAACGCTGAGTCATCCTAGAATATACTATACAGTGAAGTCCTTAGGAGACAGTAGTGAGACTTAGAGGGAGGGGACTTTGGAAGGCAGCTGAATTCATTTCTGGCCCACAGAGAACTGATTATGCTTAAGCTGAGCCAGTGGCTGCAGGGGGTTGGCCTCGTCCCAAGTCTTTCTCCAGACCTGGGGAAGGCCTCATATGCACTAGGCACTGATTGCAGGCGGAGAAGTGTGCATTGGGCTACTACTCAGTGAATCGTGGAGACAAATTTCTGGACTGCATAAAACCAGAAAATACACAGGAATGCTGCTGTATTGGCTTGCTGTTGAATCTGGGTCGTTGCACTGGAATGCCTGGTATTCAATGGGACACATAGGTAGAGAGAAGGTAGAGGCATCCTCAGCTGGGTACGAGGCCACCTTCCCTGATGTCTACCCACACCGATGGCATCTGAGAAAGCAGTGCCAGGTGGAGCAATTGCCACCTAAGGGCAATATCTTCTTCTCAATACCCTCTTAGACAGCCGCACGATGAAAAGAACACTGTAAGAGTGACTTCTCATATTGAAATGCTAAGCACTGAAGAATTATTCATTTCAGGAGCCAAGACGCTCAGTGTAGAATGGAATGATGGATGGATAATGATGGATGGATGGGTGGCTGGATGGGTGGATGGGTGGGTGGATGGGTGGATGGATGGATGGGTGGCTGGGTGGGTGGATGGGTGGGTGGATGGATGGGTGGATGGATGGATGGATGGATGGATGGATGGATGGATGGATGGATGGGTGGGTGGATGGATGGATGGGTAGATGGGTGGCTGGGTGGGTGGATGGGTGGATGGGTGCCTGGGTGGGTGGATAGGTGGCTGGCTGGCTGGATGGATGGATGGATGGATGGATGGATGGATGGATGGATGGATGGATGGATGGATGGGTGGATGGATGGATGGATGGGTGGCTGGGTGGGTGGATGGGTGGCTGGGTGGATGGATGGATGGATGGATGGATGGATGGATGGATGGATGATGGATGGATGGGTGGATGGATGGATGGGTGGCTGGGTGGATGGATGAATGGGTGGCTGGGTGGCTGGATGGCTGGATGGGTGGCTACATGAATAGATGTCTTACCTACCATTAGATACCCCTAAGTCCCATTGAAATGTCAGGCCTGAATCCCAGTCCATTGCTCCTAGATTCAGATTACTACATACTTATCAAGGTCTAAGCCAGACAGGCCATAAAGCACCATGTATTCTAAAATCTCCTTTTGTATAGCATGAAACTGGAACCTTCAGAGGACTTTGCCCAACATCTTCAGGTTCAGTCAGGTCTGGAGCTAGAGCCTCTTGACTCTCAATATATTATCACTCTGAATCCAGTGGTTACTGTTTAAATAATAGTTCTTCTCCCCACCCCACCCCCTTGTATTTTTTGCTAGGCCATTCAACCAACTTTGTGGTGACTGTCCTCCTACCCTCCAAAAGGTCCAATGATTACTGGATCGCCAAGGGGTCAGCGTTGCTCTGCCAGCTGAATGAGTGAATAGGAGGCATGCTGATCCCAGGATCTCCCCTGATGAGGACAAAGTGGCTTCTGACTTGACTTAAGGGTGGAGGCTGTGGCTATTATCTCCCATGACCTAAAAATAAAGTAGTTTTGAGTTGTTTCTGTTGGAAATCCCAGTTGGGATGTGGAGGTGATGGATTCACACACACCCTATTAAACTTTTTCCCCAACCCTGTGTGAAAGCCAGGCAGCTTCTCTTCAGTGTGTTGCTGAGAGCCCAGGGAAGAACCAGGAGTCAGCCCCTCATTCAAACAGGATCCCTTCCTTGTCACACTTGTATGAGAGGCCCACGGTCCACATCAGCCACAGGGCCTTGGATACATCTGTTTCTGGACCTAATTAGGGCTTTCAGAAATCCAACATGTAGAAGGCTGGACCAACAGCCACAACCATCAGGCATGCCCAACCTTTTGGTATTGTAATATGACACTGTCACCCAAAAAGTTCATCCTTGAGAACACTATGCAACTGAATTACCAAAAAAAAAAAAAAGGTGAAAAATTCTTGTTAGTGTGTGTACGTGTTCATGTATGTGTGTGTGAATATGGGCACATGCATACCACCACAGTGCACACATGAAAATCAGAAGGCAATCCTCCCCTTTCACTTTGAGACAGGGTCTCTTTCATTCACTGCTGTATATGCCAGAAGAGCTGGCCCATGAGCTTCTGGCAGTTCTCCTGTCTCTACCTCCCATATCCTAGAAAGAATGAACTGGGATTTCAGACCCGCCACTGTGTCTGACTTTTCTATAGGTTCTAGAGAGTCCAGCTCAGGCTCTCAGACTTCGGCAGGAAGCACTCTACCCACTGAGCCATCCGCTCTTCCCATCATGATGTTTCAAGGAAGATTTTGATTTTGTGTTGGGGACATGTATAGCTGTCCTCAGTCACATGCTACAGACTGACCATGCCAGACAGACCTTGCCCATGGCACCAGTTCCCCACTCTATTAGAGTGCTTGGAAAGGGGACTAGAGAGAAGGCTCAGTCATCCCAAATCTTTGCTGCTTTTGCAGAGGACCCAAGTTGGGTTCCCAGAGCTCACATAGAGTGACTTAAAACCGCCTGTAACTTCAGCTGTAGGGATCCAATGACACTATCTCCTGCCTTCTGAGGGCAGACACACACACACACACACACACACACACACACACACACACATACACCAGGAAGGGAAGGGAAGCCAGAGCTTAAAATCCAGGCAATCAAGCTACCCTAAGCCAGATGACAAATAAATAGTACTACTTCTTGGTCACATCTAATCCTGAACAACCATTCTTGGGTTTTGTGAGCTTCTCCAAGGCCCAAGAGGACAGAAAAGGAACCAAGAGGTAAGAGATGCTGATCTGGCTAGAGGAAGACAACTGGGCAGACCTCGCAGTTCCCATTTCAGGTACAACCACAGCAGTTAGTTCCACACTTATTGTCTCACTCAGATTCTCCCTATAGTATCCAAGGCCCAATAAATACATACATACCAAATAACACAGAAGGAGTGGGCAGTGTAAAAACCACTTTCTGCACAGCCCCTCTTACAAAACCAGCCCATCCTCCAGTCTAGTGAGAGGTTTAACATGCTACACATAATGAGAGAGTCTGTGAAGCACAGAGTGCACCCTACACACCAGACCCTGAATAGAGAACTGCACAGCCCACTGACAGCCCTGCATGCAGAACCAGATGCACCCAGAGGAGTGTGGGACCCAGGAGGTGTGCTGTACTAGAGTCCAGAGGGTGTGAGCCACACAGCTGCTGACTCATGTGTACACATCATGCACGGACACCTAAATGAAAAAGATGTCTACTTTTAGGAAACCCTTTTACAATTATCTCCTTACACCCTATTGTGTCACACAGCTGTAACCTACCCACCCCCAGTATTGCTGCATAGCAACCCATCTTGAAAAGAGGAGCAGTGGTGGCGCACGCCTTTAATCCCAGCACTTGGGAGGCAGGGGCAGGCGGATCTCTGTGAGTTCAAGGCCAGCCTGGTCTACAAAACGAGTCCAGGACAGCCAGAGCTGTTATACAGAGAAACCCTGTCTCAAAAAAAGAAAAAGAAAAGAGCATTCCTAATGTGTGTTTTCTTTATCAGTCTCTCATCTGGCCAGACATGGTGGTGCACACCCATAATTCCAACACTCAGGAGACTGAGGCAGGAGGATCCCAAGTTCAAGACCAGCCTGGGCTACATAGAGAAACCCTGTCTCAAAGAAGACAAAAACTCTCCTTCTTGATTGGGTCTATCAAGACAGTAAATTAGTGGGATAGCCATTTTTGAAGTCCAAGAGATCAGAGTCTTGGTCAGGATCCTCTAGTTATTGGAAGAGGGTGTCTGTGGTTTAAAGGCCAGCATCAGTACCCAGAACTCAGAGTAACAGGCAAGCCCCAATGTCCAGCCTCTGACCTCTGGCTGTGGTGAGAATTTACATGTCAAGAAGCTGCAGTTGTGGGGTGAGGGATGGAACTGTCCATGACAGAGACATGGAGTTGTAGACACAAAGAGTCAGAGAGAAAGACAGAACTCAGGGAACAGTGGAAACCGCTGAAGTTTCCAAGACCCCCAACATCCCCTTCCCTCCCAGTATCCACACAGTGGCTTTTTATCGACCATCTTTAAAGACAGAAATGTGTATTAGTACACTAATTTGTTGGTTTGGGCCATTTCCACCAGAAACCAAATGACAGAACATTAGGAGGATAGCCAACTGTCCCTCGGTTTAGTGAATGCTAAAAACCTTGATAAGGGAAGGCCCAACTTGGAGTTCTCCCATCATTATCCTCTGGCACTCTTGGGCACAGATCTAACTCTCTGACTGCCACTGAGCACAGCCAGGCCATGAGCTTTCCTCCCTGGGTCTCTGCCCTTCTCACCTACCCTGGACCTGTGTGAATACCATGCAGGCATGCTAAGTCAAGGCAGGACAAGGTGAGGGGCCCATGACCTCAGGCTCCCTGGTCCTTTTAGCTCAGCTGAGGAATAACACACCTAAACCCATGGCCACCTTGAAAGGAAGTAACCCAAGTTGCAAATACTACATGGGGCAACTTAATATTCTGCCCGTGGAGGAAGAGTAAAGAGCCATGGAACATGGACAGTGGCTAGGCCTTCTACCTGGTTAGCTCCAGGATGCCAGCTTTTATGCATTTAAAAATGAAATTGGAGGTTGGGTTCAGTGATCAAAAGCACTTGCTGCTACTATAGAGGATCTGGGTTCGATTCCTGGTGCCTACGTTGGCAGCTCACATCTTTTATAAAATCCAGTTCCAATGCCAATCCCATCAGTTCCAATGCCAATGCCACTTCCTGGCCTCCATGGGCACCTGAACACAGTAGGTATGCATGCACTCAGCCAGGTGCATACACACAAAAACAAATAAGTAAATCTTTAAACATGCGAGTCACACAGGACACCAGCGGCCCCTTCAGTCCTTTCAATAACTCCCTATTACCGTGGGCCATGAAATTCTGCTCCTCTCTACTTGTTAACGCTTCTGGACCATCTCATGCCACTAAATTTTTTTTTCTTCTAAGGCTCCAGCCAGAATTGCTTCATCTTGCTATCACTAATACGATCACTCCCTCCAGGACAGACTTTCCTTCAGCCCCCTATGCCCCAGATCGTCCACCTGATGTTCGCAAAGCACTTACACAACACTGGATCTCTGCATCTGTCTTCCATACTCCACAGATCTGCTCATCCAACGCCACTCTGTCGGGTTTCTGCTTGATATCAGTAAGAAGAATGTTTCTTTGAGGAGGCTCCTTCTAAACCCAGACAGTAGCTAGTATCCTCTAACACACATATGTAAAAACAAGCAAACATGCACATGCGCACCACAATACCTGTGCTTCCCTTAAAAATCACTGACTCAGGCTGGGCGTGTGGTAGCACACGCCTTTAATCCCAGCACTTGGGAGGCAGAGGCAGGCGGATCACTGTGAGTATGAGGCCAGCCTGGTCTACAAAGTGAGTCCAGGACAGCCAGGGCTGTTACACAGAGAAACCCTGTCTCGAAAAACCAAAAAATAAAAAATCACTGACTCAAAATCTGGCTTCCTCGCTGGCCTGTGCACTCCATAAAGTCAGGGCCAGTGTCTCTGCAGTTCACCCAACATACATAGTGTGCACACAGCCACAAACACACCGGAGGAACTCAGCTTCGGTTTTGTTTAAGGGACCCTGGATTCCAGCCTCTTCCAGAGGCTTCCTGCACTTCAGATTCAGACTCTTCTATCCACCGTTGAGTCACGGCCTAACTGCTCTAAGATTTGCAGATGTTCTTTGATCACCAGCTCTAGAAAGCACACTCATCTCTACAAAGCTTCCATCTCTGAATAGTTACAAAATTGTCGCAGACCTTCGATGGAAAAAAGGACTGAAAAATCAAATTCTTTGTGGCCTTTATTCTCACTTCATTTATTCAGCTTTTCTTTTCTTTCTTTCTTTCTTTCTTTTTTTTTTTGTTTTTTGAGATAGGGTTTCTTTGTGTAGTCATGGCTATCCTGGACTCACTCTGTAGACCAGGCTGGCTTTGAAATCACAGAGATCTGCCTGCCTCTGCCTCCTGAGTGCTGGGATTAAAGGCATATGCCAGCATGTGTGGCCACTACAGACAGTTTCAAACTGCCATGTGGGTGCTGGGATTTGAACCTAGGTCCTTTGGAAGAACAGCCAGTGCTCTTAACCACTGAAGCATCTCTCCAGCCCCAAATTCGGCTTTTAATGGGCCCATCCACACATCCATATTTGTTCCAACATGTATACACATGTTGCTTAAGCCCAGGCTTGAAGCAACTACCTTAAATGGAGAGACAGGCACCTGGGCAAGGCTGCCCCATGAGGGGCCTCCCACTCTCCCAGTGTAAGGGACATTCCTGGGTCTGTTTGATACCTTATTGCCAGGAGACACAGATGCTGACATGCATAGCTCTTCAGCCTCCCCTCCCTCCAGATACACTCTTAAGTCACTAGATGATTGAGGCCATTGAACTGAGAGTCCCATCAATTCTTCTGGAATTTCTTCTCCTCCTTGCCTGGAAGGTCAGCATCTCTAGACAGGAACAGGTGGTGTGGCAGTGACGGAACACACACACACATACATACACACACACACACACACATGCACATTCGTGCACATACACTATCAGACACATGCACATGTATAAACACACAGAAATCCGGTGCTAAGGCTTCAGGACCCAGAACTTCCCCAGAAAAGATGGCCAACGGAGCAAGCTATGAGAACATTTTACTGTTCCCTCTGTGAACAAGCCCAGAGTTATTCCTATGATGTTTCTCCCTCCCTGGCACTTGTGGCTCAGGTCATCACAACAGGCAGGTAGCCTAAAATTCAAGTCCACCAAGGACAACAGTTGTTACCTCCTTTTCAAAACCACTCAAGAACCCACTATATCCATACCTTTAGCCCTCCCCATATATCCTCATGATGGCATACTCTCTTAAGGTACAAGATTCTTATACTGCACTTTCCCAACAACAGTCAGATCCGAAGTGTGTCTAGAAAGGCAGATCAAGCGTTTAAAGTGGAATGGAAAGGGTTTAAACGCTATCTGCTTTTGAAAAAGATGAAGTGCTCCAAAACCCTATTGTCTTGCTGTATTTTTTTAAGATTCATTTTGTTTTTAAGTGTGTGTGTGTGTGTGTCAGACCCCTGGAGTTCTAGTTACAAGTGGTTGTGATCTTCCCCATATAGCTGTTTAGAACTCAACTCAGGTCCTCTGCAAGAGCAGCATGTGCTCTTAACTACTGAGCCTTCTCTCTAGCCTCCCACCCTGTACCTGTTCGAAGGTTCTACTCGGAAAGCTGTTCTGTGGTGGTTGGTGGCCTCCCTGTCACCAGGCTGGCACTAGCAACCTCACCCGGGGCTGCATTCGCACCTCAACCACCTTCCCCAGAGAAAACAGCTACTTTCACAGCTGATAGGAATCTCAAACTTGCTTCTAGTTTCCTTCTAACGGTGGCTTTAATCCCCAGACATCCTTTTTAAAAGTTATTGCCTTAGGGCTGAAGAGATGGCTCAGCCAGTTAAGAGCATTGGCTGTTCTTCCAAAGGACCGGGGTTCAAATCCCAGCACCATATGGCAGTTCATAGCTGTCTGTAATGGCTGGGCGTGGTGGCACACGCTTTTAATCCCAGCACTCAGGAGGCAGAGGCAGGTGGATCTCTGTGAGTTCAAGGACAACCTGATCTACAAAGTGAGTCCAGGATAGTCAAAGCTACACAGAGAAACCCTGTCTTGAAAAAAAAAAAGTTATTGCCTTTAATTGCCTTTATTTATGGGGAGGGGGAAGTTCCTGTCATTCTGTGTGTGTGAAGGTCTGAGGACTTGACAGAGTTGATTCTCTCCTGCTGTGTGGGTCTCGGTATTGAACTCAGATGATCAAGCTTGGAACCAAGTTCACAAGATGAACTGAGCCATCTTGCAGGCCCCTAAACATCTCTTACAGTGAAAAAATAGGCAATTGGAAGGACCTCTGTTTACCTTTGGTTAAAACAAAGTTTAGAAGGATGAAGTTCTTTCCTACAAGAGAATTTTTGCCACAATTCTGAGAATTTCAGGCTGCTAAGAGAATTTAAACCAGTAGAAGACAATCTTCAAGTGCAGCTGTGGAGCCATCTGCCTGAAGGGGGGCTCTCCTTCACACTCCTTTAATCCAGCACTCAGGAGGCAGAGGCAAGAGGAACTCTGTGAGTTTGAGGCCAACCTGGTCTGCCAAGTGAGCCCAGGACAGCCAAGGCTACACAGAGAAACCGTTTCTCAAAACAAAACAAATTATACATATATAAAAGAACTTAGAATTCATTTTGTTTTTTCCTCGTGTGTGTGTGTGTGTGTGTGTGTGTGTGTGTGTGTGTGTGTGTGTTATGTGCAGTTGCCCATGGAGACTTCAGAAGAAGGTACTGAATCCCTGGAGCTGGAGGTACAGGCTATTGTGAACCACCCAGTGTTGGTGCTGGGAACCAGTGTAGACTTCTTTGAAAAACCAGAAAGTGCTCCTAACCTCTGAACCATCTCTCCAGTCATGAAAGAATTATTCTAAAATAAATTTTCTTTGTGATTTATTGCCAGTTTTTATTTTATTTGTACACCTATTTTATATACCCACATACCTGTGGTCACATAAAAATCTATTGGGCAAAAGAAGCCACTTGTGGAGAAAGATTTAAGAAGCCCTGGGTTAGACTTTCTGAGAGTCTTTCTGTCTTTTGACCCTCACTTCTGTCCACACCATTTCACCTTCCGGGATGATGCTGAATTCAGCCTGCAGTGTCTGTCCTCAGTCCTGCCATTCCTTCTTCTCTTCTGATGGTCACACACATTTTCCCAGCTCTAACATTCACCAGGGTCAGTAACACCTGCTGGTTCCCACATCTCAATCACAGCACCCTTGTGCAAAAGGACACTGATCCTTCTAGGGGAGACAACTTCCATGCCTCCCTGACACACACCCAGCTCTGTGCCATATCCCCTGAAGCGTCTGCTTCCTTGTGAGACAGAAAGAAGAGCCACTGAGCCATGATGTGTGAGTCTTCCACCTCCTTCTCTTTTCAAGATAGTCTCTTGTAGCTCAGGCTGCCCTGAAACTTGCTATACAGATGAGGATAGCCTCGTGTTTCTGATCCTCCCCCTCTGCTTCTTGAATGCTGGGACTATAGGCATGTACCATCACCATGTGTATGTCACTAGGGAAGGAGCTGCATCACCAGCCCCTGATGAGCCCTTCTCCTAAGGGCCTTACTCCCATTCCCAAGGGAGGAGACATCATGCCCAATCCTCTCTTTAAAGTCCCATAATGCACCAGTCCCCTCTTTAAAGTCCCATAATGCAACACCTGAATTTTCGAAATGCATGTTGAGATGACAGCATTCTCATCTCTCTAACTTTTCTAATAGTTCCTATTCCTGTCAGGCACCTTTTTTGGCAGTCTGAAAAGATTAATATTTTATTACTGGACAAGCCACACCACCAATTCAGACATGACCAAGTCTCTAGGTTAAAAAATGTTGAACTCCATCTTCTGGTAGGATTGATCGATGACCATGATTCAGAATGAACCCACATTAGTCTTGCCACGGTGTGAATCCTTACACACCCAGCTTCATTCTCCTCCAGTGTCTTTTCTTGGAGTTGTACCTAATTTTGTTACCAGTTTTTACCCAAATCCGTTGAGGAATAGGGTGATTTTGCTTTTGTTTCTTGGCCAGGAATCACTTGATTCTGAAAGTCTTGTGAGAAGACATGGCAACAAGCCAAGTCAGGTGTATGGCACACAATGACGGAGGAGAGAAGAGCCCTGCAGGCACTTTCAACCAAGAGACTAGGGGCAGGTCCTTTTTGGGAAAATCCCCTGTCCTGTTTCTGTTTTACTTTCTGTTGCTGTTATTCTGGCCAGAAGCATTTTTGGAGGGGAAAATGGCTTATTTCATCTTACACTTCTATGTCACAGTCCTCTATTAAAAGAATCCAGGGGAAAAACTCAGGGCAAGAATCTGAAGACAGGAATCTGAAGAAGAAGCTATTGGGGAATCCTGTTCACTGGAATACACTCTGGGCCACTCACATACTTACATAGCACAAGAGCTCATGCCTAGGGACGGTGCTGCCTACAGTGGGCTGAGCCCTCCTGCATCAATCAATAAAATCAAGACAATCCCCCAGAGACAAGTCCATAAGGCCAATCTGATCTAGGTGGCTCCTCAGTTGATCCCTTTCTCTTAGACTTGTATGAGTTTGTATTAGCCTTAGTCTTGACTGTTTCAAGTTCACAGTTGAAGCTAATTACAACATCTCCTTCCTCCTCTCTCCTCCAATGCTTCCCCTTCTCCCTGAAGAAACCTTTCCAGCCTCTCCTGGGGTTACTCTTCACTGATCTGTTGGCCAACCTCTTCTGTGTAGAGATCTCTGGGCCAGACAATGTTCTCGACAACCTTTGCCTCTACAGATGACACACTAGCACTAAGATAACAGTCCTCTTTGTGTCGCATGGTCACAGCCCAGAGAGAGACAGATACAGACAAAGGCACATCTGCCAATTATGGTCTAAATGGGGGGACTCAGTCAAAACTCTATACCATTGGGCTGGCACAATGGCTCAGCAAGTGAAGGTGCCAGCCACCAACCCTGATGACCTGAGTTCCATCCCTAGGACCCACATGGTGGAAGGAGAGAACAAACTCCCCAAGATGTCCTCTCACATCTTCACAAGCACCCCAGACATGTACTCATACATAATTCAACATAATTTAATATCATACACAATTCAACATCAATTGAAGAGAAGTGGTTATGCTTACGCAATCCTGGGGGAGGGCGTAAGAAGAGTTTACATGCTGCTCATAAAGAAGAGCAGAGCCCCAGCCAGGTGTGGTGGCGCAGCACGTCTTTAATCCCAGCACTTGGGAGGCAGGCAGGTGGGTCTCTGTGAGTTTGAGGCCAGCCTGGTCTACAAACGAGTCCAGGACACCCAGGGATCTGTTACACAGAGAAACCCTGTGTCAATAAAAACTTTAAAAGTCTGGAGTTTGGGAGAGGCCAGGGCCAGAGATAAAAACAACATAGCTACTATTTAGATGTTATTTAAATCCATAAAACTGGCCAGGTGTAGTAGCACACTCCTTTAATCCCAGCACTCAGGAGGCAGAGGCAAGCCAATCTCTGTGAGTTCAAAGCTAGCCTGATGTACAAAGTGAGTCCAGGACAGTCAGAGATACACAGAGAAACCCTGTCTTGAAAAACAACAACAAAAACAACCATAAGACTGAGCAGTCCAAGGGACTGAATGCCCATGGGAGGGAAGAGGTCTAGGCTTGGTCCCGGGTGACTGACATTGAGATACCAGACAACTGAAAAGCAGTCAGACAAGGACAATGAGAAATGGCAGCCTGGGGTTGTTGGAAAATCCTTGTGAGGGAAATAAAAAGTGATTTGAAGGTACCTGGAGGGTCAGAGCAGAGTGAGAGTTTGAGACCTGGCCTCTACACGGAGACAGTGAAGTCACTGGGGACCCAGACAAGACCAACCCGACATCGTCCTGGGAGCAAAAGCTGTCCTGTTCCCACTCACAACAGCAGAGAGGACAGGGAACTCAATAACAATGGCTCTTTGCAGGGGGAGAGACTGAGGCTTTCAAAGATTTGCAATCCTCTCTCTAAAGTCACCACCAAGTGGCCCAAGTCCTGGGTTCTATTACAGTTTACTTATTTATTTGCCTATTTATTTATTGTGTATGATGTGGATGGCAGGGACCATGTGTCAGGGTGCATATGTGGAGGTCAGAGGACAACTTTTGAGTCGGATCTCTTCCTCCCCGATGTGGGTCCCAGAGATGGAACTCACGTGGTCAGGCTTGGCACCGAGCACTCTGCCCACTGAGCCATCTCACTGGCCCACAGGTTTTAAATATCAGGCCATGGAGGTCTTACCATGCCATAGACTGCACTTGCAGTTCATTGTCTGATCTCTTTGCAATTAATATCCTATTAAATCAAGTCAAGTAACACATCTGTCATCCCAGCTGGTCAGGAAGTGGAAGCAGGGGGACCACTTGAGCCCAGAAATTCAGGACCTGTTTGGGTAACAAAGCAAGGTTCCCAACTCAGAGGGGGGGGTACTTTATTCACTGTACTGTCTTTCAAGAGCTCTAGCTGAGCCTGGATCTAACAAGGATCTACTCAAAAATTCCTCCTGATCCCAGGAGACCTGCTTGAGAAATGCCACACTGACATCAGTGCAGACTTGGGGTTCCATCACAACCCAGCTTCTCCTTTAGGTTTCCACAGTTCACAAGATTTTCTGGATTTTGTGCCTCTACATATATATTATACTTTTATACAATATACATATATTATATTTTATATAAATATATATAATTTGCATAATGTACATGTAAGTGAACTCAGGTACCCACAGAGGTCAGAAGAGGGTATCAGATCCCCTGGACCTGGAGTTACAGGCAAGTTCTCTTAACTGCTGCTCTATGTCTCTATACTCCCCTAAAGTTGTATCTTATTCACCTTTGTATTCATATAAAAAATAATAATAGTTTCCAAGCTGACAGATCTCTTCAAGTTTGAGGTTGTACTTAAATAAATAAACTTCATAGCCAACCATAGTGACAATCTCAAGATTGGCCAGCCTCGGCTACATAGCAAGTTTGAAGCCAGCCTAGGCTAAAAGGGTTGTGGGACTATGGATGTAGCTCAGTTGCTAAGTGCTTACCTAGTGTGCACAGAACCCCACATTATATACACACACCTCATAAAACAGGGTGGGGAGACACACAGCTGTAATGCCAGTCCTGGGAGGCTGAGACCAGAGGATCAAAAGTGTTCAGTCATTTTCTGATACTTAGTGAGTTTGAAGTCAGCCTGTGATCCAGGAGAGATTGGGGGACAAGGAAGAAGAGGAGGAGGAAGTGGGTAGAGAAAATAAAAGAAGCCTTATCTTACAAACTCCTTCAACACTCACAGCTCTGTTCTGACAAACGGAACACCTGCTCCTCTCTCTGGGCACAGCCGCCATCCCTGAGGGCCATGGATATTGCTCTACCAGGCACAGCCTCAGCCACACAGGCAGGAAGAGGAGCCTCTGGGCCTCTCATCTGCAGTTCTTGTCTTGCTTCTGCTCAGTGCCAAACCCCAGCCTAGAGCACTGACTGAACAGGTGTGTCTGCCTCATCCGCCCTCAGACCCAGATCCTCAGGTACAGGGCAGTGTGTCTCCACAAAAACAACACACTATCCCACCTCAGCATAACCACAGCCCCCACATGCTATGAACAAAAATGATATATATATTAGTGTTAGGATTTAAAAGAGAACAAAACTGAAAACATATCCCTTCTCAACCTTGTTGCAACAGTCCTCAAAAGAGAAAGACTTGCCTATGGCTGACTGAGACGTAAGAACCCACACTCTCGAATCTTAGATTTGTAAGACACTTGTGTAGAGCATGCTATGAAAAAAAAACAAGATTCTCCGGGCCATCTGTAGGCCTCAGCTCCCCCATCCTAACACTGGGGACCTACAGCATCTGTGCTTTCCCAAAATGACACTTCAGCAACCCAGCCACAGTGATACTACAGTAAACTAGCCATGGGTTGCTATTTTCTTTTTTTGTTGTTGTTGGGTTTTGGTGTGTGTGTGTGTGTGTGTGTGTGTGTGTGTGTGTGTGTGTGTGTGTGTGTGTGTGT
>CAJQZJ010012579.1:4640752-4663977 GCA_907164525.1 Lophiomys imhausi
TGTGTGTGTGTGTGTGTGTGTGTGTGTGTGTGTGTGTGTGTGTGTGTTTCAAGACAGGGTTTTTCTGTGTAGCCCTGCCTTTCCTGGACTCTCTCTGTAGACCAGGCTAGCCTCAAACTCACAGAAATCTGCCTGCCTCTGCCTCCTGTGCTGGGATTAAAGGTGTGTGCCACCACACCAGCCTCATTCAATCTGTGTTCGCTGAGTACCTATTACTGCCAGACACTGAGAATACAGATGCAAAGGCAACTGACCAGAACCTCTACCTCATCAAGATCGTGAAGCTGGCATGGGAGGGCAGCAAGAATGATTATTACCAGGTCAGATCAAGTGCTACAGAGAAAACAAGCAAAGAAGGTAGACGAAACAGATGGGATTTGATCAGCAAGAGTCACATCAAGAGACATTTGAGTCAAGACCAGATGGGTAGGACCATACATGCAGATAGATGGGAAAGAACTTTCCAGAAGGAAGAAAGACCAAGAAAAAAGCTAGCAGGCAGGAAAAGCAAAGAGCACACAAAGAAGGGTCTGTTGTTGAAGGGGTATTTGGGCTCTTTGTTGTTTGTGACATGATCTCTGTACCCTCCACCAGCCACAAACATCCAGCTGAGGGTGACCTAGAACCTGATCTTCCTTCCTCTATTCCCAAAGTGTTGAGATTACAAACACGCACCGCCACTCCCATCTTATGCCTTGCTGGGGATAGAAACCAAGGCTTCACAAATGCTAGGCGAACGCTCTACCAACTGAGCTACATCCCCAGCCCCCATGTGAATATTAATAAAGACAAGATACATGTAACCTACCAGATGCTCAGGGAAAAATCCGGTAATACCTGACGCCAGTTGGGACTCAGACCTCTCTAATGATTAGCCCAAATGCATGGGCCTGCAGAATTGGATCCTTAAAGAAAATGAAAAAAAAAGATTTAAAAAATAATAGTAAGTTGTTGCCTTTAGCTGATTCTAACTTTGTACTTCTAGGAGCAAATTTAAAACTTCTTTTGCGGGCGGTGGTGGCGCACGCCTTTAATCCCAGCACTTGGGAGGCAGAGGCAGGCGGATCTTTGTGAGTTCGAGGCCAGCTTGGTCTACAAAGCGAGTCCAGGACAGCCAGAGATATTCAGAGAAACCCTGTCTCAAAAAACCAAAAAAAAAAAAAAACTTCTTTTGTTTTTATGAGAGCCATCCTTGTGCAAGAGGGCAAGGGACATACTGTCCCAGTTTACTGAAGAGCTCAAGTGTTGTCTTGCTGGAGTCACTATCTTGACTGCTGATAAAGCAAGCTGCCTCCATAAAGGAGTGATTCTGCCAATAAACTAAGTGTTTCTGAAAAGAACCCAGGGCTGGCCAAACCCTAATTGCAACCATGAGAGATCCTAGGCAGAGAATTCAGATGTCCGCTCTGCTGATTCAGAGAACCTGAGGTCATAAACATCTGTCCTTTTTGTGCCACTGGGTCTGTGAAACTCAGTAACCCAGAAGTAGACAACAAATACATTGTGTTGGCACTCCCCAGGAAAGTGTGGCTGCCTGTCATGGGGCCTGCCTGCTCTTAAGCGTGGTTTGTATACCCAGGGAGACTTGACTAGAAATAACTAAGTTTTCCTTTGTGAGCAGTTAGTTATCAGTTGGAGATAGCTTCTGGTCTAGGGATTGGGGCTTGTGTCCACGTCCCCTGTCAGCACTGGGAGTCCATCTGGCTTACTACCGCATGCTGCCCCAGTCTCTGTGAGTTCATATGTGTGTCAGTCGTGCTGTGTCTACAAGGCCTTGTTTCCTCTGTGTCTTCAGTCCCCATTGACTCTTACAATCTCTCCACTTCCTCTTCTGCAGAGTTCCCTGATCCCTGAGGGGAGGGATTTGACCCCTTTTTAAATTTTTTATTTTGAGACAAAAAATCTGCCTAAATTGCCCAGGTTGACCATCCGTCTTTAACCCTTCTGTCCCTGCCTCCCAACTAGCTTGGTACTATCGGCATGTCAACACTCTGGGCTCTAAATAAGAAACATTTTAAATGGCAAAACAAAAATCCAGAGCCTGGGGATGTTACTCGGTTGATAAACTCGGTGATACTTGCTTCACATACACAAATCTCTGGGATCCATTCCCAGCTGTACATAAAAACCAGACCACAGTGGCACAGACCCATAATCTCAGCACTCAAGAGGCAGATGCAGGGCGATCAGCAGTTCAAGGCCATCCTCTACTAGATAGGGAATTTATGAGCTTCATGAGATTGTGTCTCAAAAAGAACGGAAAATGCACTGGAGAGGTCTCTGCGCCTCTTTGTTCCTCTTACCAACGTGAACACACTGAACAAATCTGCTGCTCCCCACTTTTAATCTGGATCTCTTAATTGGTTTATTGAGAACCGGAGGCCATAGCCGTGCTCCAATTTTGATAACAAAATGTCAACCTTGAAGGGATGCAGACACATTTTTGGGGTATCTGCCACTCACCAATGTCCTGGGCCTCAAATGCCTGCTTCAACACCCCAAATGTTAGAAATACGGGGGTAAGACACCAAACATGACATAATAGATGGTTTTTTCCAGTATTTTATTTTAACTGTAGTGGGGGGGTATGTATACATGAGTTCAAAGCCCCTGGAGGCCAGAAATGATAGATTCCTCTGGAGCTGGCGCTGTAGGTAGGTGTGAGCAGCCCAAAGTGTGTGCTGGGAACCAAATTCAGGTCCTCTGGAATAGAAATATATACTCTTACCACTGAGCCATGACTTCAACCCCAACAGATGAGTTTTTCTAGTTTTTACTACTGGTGACTGCCCTATTCCCCCTTTTAGAATGCTTACCTTAGTATCCCTTCCATGCTTGGTTTCAGTGATTTTGTCCTTTCGGTTATCTGATCCCTTGTAGAACTTTCTTCATTCATTTATTCAGCACCCTTATTAAATGCCTGAGTGCTCCTGTATCAAGCAAGGATGACTCTTGGTCCCAGGGACCTTCCTGTGTATCTCACTATTTTTGAATATACCTAGGGAGCTCTCAAAACTACCAGAGCTTAGCTCTCTCCCTGGCTAGTTAACCCAAAATCTCTGGGAAATGTGACTGAAACCCCAACAATCTGAAAGCCACACTAGGGCTGAGGGGTTGGCCCTGTGGGTAAAGTGCTTGCTGCACAAGGGTAAGGATCTAAGTTCAAGTCCCCAGGACTCACAGAAAGCCGGACACAGTAGCATGTTTCCATAATCCCAACTCTCCTACATCAAGATGTGAAGTAGAGACAGAGAATACCAGGAAGCTCTTGGATCAGCTAGCCTTGTGTACACAGCAGAAACCACAAGACCCTACCTCAAACAAGATGGGAAGGTAAGGACAGGCACCTAAGATTGTCCTCCAAGCTCCACACATGTGCTATGGCACATCTGTGTCTTCACTCAGACATTAGAATGCGCACACACACACACACACACACACAAAATATTTAATTAATTATTAAGAAACTAAATTAAATTAAATTTTTTTTCCTGGTCATTATAGAGCACAACCAGGCAACCAGGGTCAAGAGGCAAACAGACAAATCCCATGAGTGTGCCAAGTCTGTCCTTCCAGAAATCGAGAATTTTCCACTGGAATGTTCTCCAAACAAAAGCCTAAACTTCAGGAAAGTTTACTTAATAGCAACCTTTCAGGAAGAGGAAAGAACGCCAGCCACGGCCTGGAGGTCCTGAGAGAAGAAGTGTGGTCACAGAATTGAATCAAGGCCATAAGGGTGAGAAATAGAGACAGTGGGGCCAGAGGGGAAGGCTGGGAAGCTGCAGCATAAGAAGCCGAAGGTCCTGCAGAGCCCTGCAGAAGTTTGCACAACCAAGTGCAGTCTTTGCACAGTTCACAGGGCTGCAGGATGCAAAGGAAGTCAGAGGGAGAGAAAGTGGAAGTGGTGAGGTGAATTCAGAGGGACTCCCTCCGGGGACCTGGGTGAGGCTCTGGCAGAGGTACAGGAGAAATGAGTTTACAGAAGCCACACCCACCCTATTCTGTGGTTGACTGGCTGCCAGGAGAGAGAACGAAGCAGAACCTTCCTGGAATTAGCACCCAGAAAGATCTGCAGGTCATCAGGGTGTGGTGGCTCACTCCTTTAATCCCAGCACTTGGGAGGCATAGGCAGGCAGATCTGTGTGAGTTTGAGTCTAACCTGGACTACAAAGTGAGTCCAGGACAGCCCATATTGCTACACAAAGAAACCCTATCTCGAAAAAACAAAAAAATAAATAAAAATTAAAAAGATCTGCAGATCACACCCTCTGTCCTCCACACTGAAGCCACAGTGATATTAGGATGTGAAAACACAAATGTCTCCAGTTGCACAAGCATCTCGATGGTCCTTCAGTTACCCCACGCTCCCAGCACTGACTTCCCTCCCAAGAGTTTCCGTTTATCATTTAGTTTAGTCCTGCTCTCAGCCCGGGTTGGAGAAGCTCCTTTTTGCAGAGGGCAACTGTTAATGCAGAAACTCACCTACTGTCAAAGCAATGAGAATAAAAGACTATGGAGTACATACCTTTAACAGAACATCCCCACGCCCACCTCCAACACCAAGGAAGGTGGAGGGAGATGGGATGGAAAGACCATAAGACTGGACAGTGGAGAGGAGTGTTCTGAAGTTCTGTGCCCTAAAAATGGTATGGCCATGTGGTCACAGACACACAGGCTCTCCCCATAAAAATTAAAAAGGCATGGGATAAGAGCGGGGCAGTGGTTGAGGAAAAGGAAATCACCAAGAATGAGGAAAAGAAAATAGGGTATGGGAGACATATTACAGTATATTTATCATGTGTGAAATTGTCAATAGAATAAAATGACAATTTAAAAAACAAAATTGGCAGGGTGTCATGGCAAACAGTTTTAATCTCAGTACTTAGGAAGCTGAGGAATTTGTATTTCTGTGAGTGTGAGGCCAATCTAGTCTACATAGTGAGTTCCAGGGCAGCCAGAGCTATATAGTGAAATCCTCTCTCAAAATTAATTAATTAATTAACAAAAACAAAAGCATTAACTCCCAGATCTCCTCCCTGAAAACTTTTTGCCTGACTGCTAAAACTTTTTGCCTTTGGGCTTTCCCAGCCCTGGCCTCCAGCTGCAGAGTATCCTGTCTCAGGCAGTTTCTGACTGAGTACAATAAAAAAGAACTCCAGCCTAGGACGGGTCGGACCTAGTGCCCTCTTGTCTCTTTAGCCCTTCAGCCTCAGGCAAGTCGCGCAACTCTCTGAACTTTGCCTTGGTCATCTGCAAAATGAGCAGGAGAGCATTTGCCCCCAGTGCCGGAATAGTGCCGGAATGTGGGATGTCGTGAGGTTAAGGACAGTAGCAGAACGAGGCAGTGCATGTCTTCGGGACTCACAGCACTCAGGAAGCTAAGCCAGGAGGTTGGCAAGTTCCCCACCAGCCTGGGCTATAAGACTGAGACTGACTCAAACAAAAAGCAGAAAAACATCCATACATACATACATTCATACATGCATACATACATACATACATACATACATACATACATACATACTAATTAACCAAAACAGATTCTGGAGACTGATGATGACCCTTTCCCCTGAGTGTGAGTGTACTTAATGTGCCCAAATTGGACAGTGCACCTAACAGTGATCAAAATGTTCCAGTTTATATTACAGATATTTACACAATTAAAAGATAAATGCCAGGGCCAGTGAGATGACTCAGTCGGTGTTTTAACAAAAAAACAAAAAACAAAAAAAGGCATTTCCTACCCAAGATAATAATCCGAATTTGATCCCTGGGACCCATTCACTATGGTATGTACATGCCCACACACACATACAGAGAATAAATAAGTAAATATTTAAATAATAAGCTAATAAAAGCCAGCTAGGGCTACACATGAAACCTTCTCTGAAAAAAAAATTTTTAAAGCCAGGCATGGTGATGCATGTCCTTAACTCTCAGAAGGCAGAGAAAGGTAAATCTCTGTGAGTTCAAGGCCAGTCTGGTCTACACAGAGAAACTTTGTCTCAAAATAAAAATTAAAACTCCAGGCTCTTGGGAGGTAGAGTCAGGAGGATCAGGACTCACACTCTGCTACATGGCCAGTTTGAGGACAGACCAGACTAGACTACATGAGATCTCTCTCTCTCTCTCTCTCTGTGTGTGTGTGTGTGTGTGTGTGTGTGTGTGTGTGTGTGTGTGTGTTTAAATATTATTTTCAGACAGGGTTTGACTGTGTAGCCCAGGCTGGCCTGGAACTCACTATGTAGCCCAGGCTGGCCTCACACTCATGCTCTCTTCCCTCAAACGCCCAAGAGCTGGGATCACCACCATGTTCCTCCATGCCCAACTAAGATAACTTTTAAAAGCAAATTAAACCCCACTGGTGTGTTTTCACCTCTCAAATAGGTGAAAATAAAAGCTTGTCAATCACCAATAGGAACATCAAAGTCTTTTGTAAGGCACTTAGCACCATTTAAAGTGTGTGTGCCTTTTGACCTGAAAATTGCACAATAGCAAGCAGTGTGTCCTAAGGAAATACTGAGTCCTGTGTGCACATATAGGTGAGAAAGAGAAGAGAGAGGAGGAAGAGGAAGAGACAGGGGGAAAGGAGAGAGGAAAGAGTGGATACAGGAGAGAAGAATAGAGAAGAAAAAGAAAGAAGGGAGAGGCAGAGGGAGATAGTTTCCCAGTCACTGCGGTTCTGGAAAGCAGCAGGTGGGTCCGCATCGTACAGGGTCATAAGGAACGCTGCGGGGAATGAGGAAGTGAGGTCACTGGGCTCGGCAGAAAGCCTGAGGATTACCTCCCTGTTTGTTAGCGCTGCAGCTGCTGGCCAGGCTGGAATTCCATGAAGTGGCCCTGCATTGATCTCTCCCGCCTGTCTCTCAAGCTGGCTGACTGCCTGTGACCACCACCTGGCCCCGCAGGTCCTACTAGCCTTTAGAACACTGCCCTGGCATCTTGCAGCTGATACAATTATGCCTGGGCCAGTGAGGAAAAAGAGACCTCTTCTTCACTTCCCATCTTCCTTCTTCCTTGTCTGAAGTCCTGATCCCTTGAGTAGCAGTCTCTTTTGTCTGTTCCATGAATAGCGCTCTACATGGTCCTGGTCCCATGACCCACAGCCTTAGCCGAGTGTGACTCAGCCCAGACCCTTGATGTCAGGCTGAAAGTCAAAGGCTGCTCTGGCCACGGAGGGTCACGGATAGGCTTTCCTTTTGGTGTGGCCTCTGTGGAATCTTCTTGTGCCCCATAATTCCCACCCAAGAGGAGGCCTCTCTCCAACTGTGCCAGGAGGTGACTCCAAGAAAGCACTGTCTCTACAAAGAACATTGCTTACTTCCTCCCAGAAATGAGACGCCAATAAGACTGCTCTGTTCTTTCTTTCAAGTTGACTCACATAGAGGGTAGATGCACACACACAAACACAGATTATTTTGTGACACTTTTTGTTTTGTTTCTTGCCCTTCTTGTTTGTTTGTTTGTTTGTTTGTTTGAGACAGGGTCTCTCTAAACAGCCCTGGCTGTCCTAGAACTCACTATGTAAACCAGCCTGGCCTCAAACTCAGATTCCCCTGCTTCCCTCCTCTTACTACTAACTGGTCCTATCTTTAAAAGGACACAGGGAACACAAAAAGCTGGTGTGTAACCCAACTTTTGAAGGCCATGCTTACAGATCCACAGGTTGAGAATCAGATCATTGTCAATCTGGAACCTGGTCACAAAAGCATGCTGTGATTTTTGGTCCAATTGTCAACCTAACACAATCTAGAATCACCTGGAAAGAGAGTTTCAATGAGCTTTGTCTAGGGCAGTGGTTCTCAACCCTCCTAATGCTGGGACCCTTTAATACAGCTCCACATGCTGTGGTGACCCCCAACCATAAAATTATTTTCCTTACTACTTCATAACTAGTTTTGCTACTATTATGAATTGCAATTTAAATATCTGTGTTTTCTGATGCCCTTAAGTGAGCCCTGTGAAAAAGTCATTCAACCCCAATAGGGAACAAAACCCACAGGTTGAGAACCTCTGGCCTAGATCAAGTTAGTCTGTGAAAATGTCTGTCATATTTTTTCCTTTTTTATAACTAAAATAATTTTTCAAACAATATACTTCGATCATATTTCCCCTCCCCCAATTTCTCCCAGATCTTCTCTACCTTCCTACTCACCCAACTTTATGCTCTTTTTCTCTCTCTTTCAAAAAAACAAAAACAAAAAACCCCACAAAAACTTGAGCATAGTGGTGTACACTTTATTCCCAGTACTCTGGAGGTAAATCTCTGAGTTGGAGGCCAGCCTGGTCTACAAAGTGAGTCCAGGACAGCCAAGAATACAGAGAGAAACCCTTTCTCGAAAAACCAAACCAAAAAAGAAAAAAATCACAAAAAATGAAAATCAAAAGAAATAGGCAAAAGACCAGTGTTAGATCAGGGTTACTGGAGTCAACATGGAGGCCAAGGGAGCAGACAGATGTCTCCAGAAGAACTGTTCTTTAATCAGAACTGAAGGGCCGCAGCCTCTCTGGGAAGTGATACTCTGTGCACAAGGCAGGGGGTCCTTGGGGTGTTATAGGATGGAAAAGAGGGAGATGTGGGATGGACGAGGCCATCTGCAGGTCAGATCCCCTGCAATCAGAAGCAATAGACAGCAGCCAGATTGCTGTGTGAATGTCCTCATCAGAACCCTCCACTGGCCTTGTCCAGTTTGAGGGGCCCCATGGAGGGGTCAGAGAAACAGAGGCTGCCATTAGGCAGATGTTGACCGCACACTTGGACTTCGCTCTACCCCATTCTGCTTCGGAAGGAAAGTACTGAATAAGCATGCTGACCTTAAACCTGTCTGGAAAACCCAGTGTACCATAGCCCCTGACTTCAGGGAGCCCAAATCAACATACAGAATCTGGAGAGACCCGTGTTGAGATTGTAAGGCTCCCTCAACCTCCTTTATAGAAAATGACCCAAGATCAATGCACATGATAGATGACTGAGCCTTGTAAATTGCATATGTCTGGAGATACTATCAAACTTAACAGAGTCAGATCCAGACCCATTTTGGGAAAGAAATCTCAAATCAATCTCTCTCTCTGTATACTATGGAGGTCAGAAGGCAACTTTTGGAAATCAGTTCTCCCCTTCCACTATATGAGTCCTAGGGCTCACTCTTTTTTTTTTTTTTTTTTTTTTTTTTTTTTAAGGCAAGGTCTCTTCTTGAACCTGAAGTTTGACAATTTAGCTAGACTGGCCGGTCAGCAAGCTACCAGGATCCTCCTGTCTCCTCCCACCATGGAGGTTACTGATGCACACCACCACACCAACTTCTTTATGTGGATTCTTAAGATCTGAACTCAAATCCTCAAGCTTGCACTATGTGCTAGCTGGTTGTTTTTGCTGTTTTTGTCAACTGGACACAATCTAGCGTTATTTAGAAAGAGGGAGTGTCAACTGAGAAAATGCCCCCAACAAGTTGGCCTGTAGGCAAGTCTGTAGGGTTCTGTCTTTGAGTAATGATTGATCTGGGAGGGCCCAGTTCACTGTAGGTGGTTCATCCCTGGGTGGTGGTAGTCCTGAGTTGTATAGGAAAGTAGGCTGAACAAGCCAGGAGGAACAAACCACTAAACAGCACTCGTCCATTGCTTCTGTATCAGCACCTGCTGCCAGGTTCATACCCTGAATTTCTGCCCTGACGTCCCTGCGAGATGGACTACAAGCTATAAAATAAAATAAACCCTTTCTTGCCCAAGTTTCTTTGGTAATGGAGTTTTACCACAATGCTAGAAACTTTAAGACACACAGCAGTCTCTACCCACTGAGCCATCTCCCCAGCCCCTAACAACTTCCTTTGTACCTCTGGGAGGGCAGGCTTGGTGCTTACTCCAGCAGATGGGATGAACCAAGCAGGTATGGTCAGGTCCCTTTCTATTTCAAATGGTCGCCTAGAGCTTTGCTTAATCCTTCTGACAGAAATGGGCTGAATTTTTAAAAGAGGGGCTAACTTTAGGGGTTTCTTTCCCCTTGATCCTCCCAAGGAGGCTGGGGCTTGCCAGACTGGCTGGGGAACCAAGTTCTCCAGGTTGTGCAGCCAAAGCCTCTGTTACTGGTCTCTCTCAGGGCTGCTCCCTACATAATAGAGGTTCTGTGGCCTCCCTGATACCTCCCCTGAAAAAAATGTATTCAGTGGGGCTGGAGAGATGGCTCAGCAGTTAAAAGCACTTACTATTCCTCCAGAGGTCCAGAGTTCAGTTCCCAACACCCACATGGCACCTCACACCCACCTGTAACACCAGTACCAGGGACCTGACAACTTTTTCTGGCCTTCAAAGGCAGTACACATGCACATGGCATATACTCACATACACACACGAGCTCGAGTGCACACGCACACACACACACAATTAAAATTATGAGTGGGGCAATATCTCAGTGGTTAAGAATGCTGGCTGCCCTTGCAAGGGACCAATGTACTCTTCTGGCCTCCTCTGGCACCCACATATATGTGTGCATATACACACAGACATAATAAAAAATAAAATGAGTAATAAAATAAATCTTTAGAAATAAATGAATAAAGTCTTCTTATAAATACATTCTAATGCATCATCCCACCAATCCAGTGAATTCTCTCATATATTGAGTGGGGAGATAGACATTCAGAGAAGTGAAGTGTCCACATACCCAGGGCTGGTAAGGAGGACCCAGGACTCCTGATCCCATGTGTTATCTGAGGTGAAAAACTCTATATAGTTTTATTAGAAAAGGGAGTGTGAGCTCAATCCCAGAGATAGAGCCAGCCCCAGGTTTCACACTTCCTCAGCCGTTGCTGAATCAGGGTCAGTTTCCACTAGTGGTTCAGGTCCCCAGCAACCTCTGAAGAAACAGATGGGACCTGACTAGAGAGGGCTCCTGCTGTAGCAGCAGCAGGCAGAACAGCAGCAAGTCTTCCTTTCCTGGCAGTGCTGTGAGGTTCTTCATCCTGCGGCCAAAGGAGTCTACCAACCATGATAAAAGTTGCTACCCTGACCTTGATTCAGAACAGTAACCCTGGCCAGGAACAAAGGAGCAAAGATAGTAGGCCCACACAGCACTGTGACAAGGGCCCGGAGGGGTTCTACAAACTGGAACCAGCTGGAGCTCTGCCCACAAATGCTTCCCACAAAGCTGCAATTATGCCAAGTACTCTCCAATGGTGGTATCCACAGTCAGCAAGCCAGAGGCTGTGCAGCCTAAAGGCCTGATCTATCCACATTACCTGGCCATCATCAAAGCCCAGATTGTCGGTGCCAAAGACTTTCACACTGCCCCACTGGACTGTGAAACAAGGTCACCTACAAGACTCAACACCTTCAACTGGCCCTGGAGACAGCCCCTGAGGGGGCAGGGATTGGGGCTGGGGGGGGGGTAGAGAGAATGAATGGTCTAAGGCAAAAATGGGAAGTTGCTGAAAGCATACATTCCCTGGGTGTACAATAATGCGTAGAACTTTTCTTCTGCTTGTCTATTATCAACCCTTACTCCTTGCCCTGGCACCTCGCTCCATCCAGTAAATGAGACCTGACTGAAGGGAAGAGGGTTATAATGTGAGCAACCACAACCTGCAGTCTTCACTGTTATCATGATGGGGTTCAGGGTCACCTAGGAGACCTACTTCTGGGTGTTCTGTAAAGATGTTTCCAGAGCGGTTGAGCTGAGGAAGAAGCTCTACCCTGGATATGAGTGGCATCGTTTCATGGCCTCAAGTTTTGAACTGAACAGAAGAGAGAAAGTGGCCTGAGCATCAGCATTCATTGCTGTCTGTGCCCTGATACAAGGTGACCAGCTGTCTCACAATCCCGCTGCCCTGCCCTGCCCTGCCTTGCCCTGCCTTGCCCTGCCCTACCCTGCCCTGCCCAGCCCTGCCCGCCGTACTGGGATGGAACCTCAAACTCAGAGCCCAAATAAACTCTTCCTTAAATTGCTTTCATCAGATGTTTTTGTCACAGACACAAGGAAAGTAAATGGGGTTGAAAGAGCAGAGCTCCAAGCCAAAAAGGCAGCAAATTGTCCCAAAGGGGTCAGAAAGAGAATATGAGCTCCAAAAGGGGTAAAATAACTATAAAGAAAACGGGTATTTTGCATTTTCATTAAAGACAGTGATAAACACGGGATGCAGAAGGGGGCTATTTCAGGACAATTATGCAAACTAAATGGAACTCGGGTGGACCTGGGGAAATCACATCTAGAGTAAAGAGACAGTTACAGTCATAGGCCTTGGCTTGCTGCCTTGCGGCACTGTTAGAGGGGATAAATAACCTCTCTTCAGCCCAGGCAGGAGGAGCCAGCAACGTGGAGTGGAGGAGGTGTCTCCCCACACACAAGCTCTGGAGCAAAGCTTCCCTGCTCTGTGTCCTGGAAACAAAGAATAAGTTCACCTCTTCTCACAGAGGTTTGTAAATGTGCACCAGCAACACAAAAACTGGTACAGCTCCGGTTGGAATGAGGCAAGCATTTGCCCGAGAATGTCTGCACTCCAGCCCTTCCTCTCAAGGCTTCCCAGCTGTTCTAGGGTCTGTTTTCCTCCGGTTCGTTTTCCTGTCCTCTGCTCCATGGTTCCAGAAACTAGCCCAAGAATTCCCAAGGCTGCAGCAATGACTCAACCTTCAGGAATTAGTAGTCTTCCAACAGTTGTGTAGGACAGCTGAGAAATATTCTGCTGTAGCACATAACTCATATTCCTCTTAAATATGTGCTCATGCTGACCTGGACAGAACACACAGAAAATACGACAGATCCATCCCATTGGCCACAAGACGGAATGCTAAGATCACCAAGAGTACCCTTTAAAAAAATCATTTGTCTAAAGAAGCTTAGTGGCCTGCACCTATAAGCTCAGCATTCAGGAGCCTGAGGCAGGAGGATCACCTTCAGTTCAAGGCAGGCCTGTGCTACATAATGAGTTGCAGGCCAACTCAGAACCTCCAAGTAAAACCTTGTCTCAAAAAACACTTTATTTTTGGACTGAAAGGGAGAGCTGTTGGGGGGAAAAAGAAATACCTTAAACTAAAAAAAAAAAAAGAAGGGAAGAGGATGGGGGTTGAGGGGAAGGAGTGTGGAAGGGTGGGACTGGAGGGGGGAGTAGGGAGGGGATTGTGATTGAGATGTAACTTGAAGAAATAAAAAATAAATTATTAAAAAAACACTTTAATTATTAGAATAAAATTATTAGTTGATCATATTAATACCTACAAATTTCAAGTAAATATTTCATTTTTAAATAATTTTGATTGCTATCTCTACATTAATAATTACTTGTTCTCGATTTTAGAATACTAGATATTGGTAACAACTCAGAAGAAAATAATTTTAGCATATCTGAAAAAGTTTAATGTGTCGCCTAGATAGAACAGACCAGGCTCTGTATTGCTGAAAGTGCTAGCAAGTGTGCATAAGGAGCTCAAGGATCCGAGATGTGCTGAAGAGGAAAAACGCTGTCATTAAGCTTCATTCGTTTGTTGTTGTTGGAAATTCTGGGGCTTCATCCCAAAGCCTCACACTTGACTGCAATACCCCACCACTAGGCTGAGTTCCTGCCAAACTCCTTTTTACTTTTTGAGATAGGTATTCACTACTAAATTGCCCAGGCTGGTCTTGAACTGATTCTAAGCCTATTACAGAGCCCCAGATGTTAGCAGGCCCCCAGACCTTAGCACAACTGACTCCATGATGGAAGTGCCATTCAGGATGTAAAACTCAGCACGTAGATAGCACCACCTGCCAAAATGAAAACAAAGGCCTAATCCATCAACGTCTACAGTTGTGGGAAGGTCTCTAAATATGCTAACTTTGTTTTTTGGCTCCCATGGTTCTGCTTCTGGCTAACAGTTCTTGTTAACTGAAGTATGTCACTCCAGGACATGTTTTTTTGTGCTTAAAAGCTCACCCTAAGGAGAAAGGCTCAGGGCTACATTGGGATCCAAAATGCTCAGTGTAGTTGCCAGACAGCTAATAAAGACAGTCTATTGTCTTAAACCTATATTCAAGCAGTCTTCTCTGCTGAATAACCCACCAGGAAGCCCAGACCAGCCTTGTAATTGTAATCTTCCTGCCTCAGCCCCAAGTATGGCTCAGATTACAAGCTTGTACCATCAGGCCCACCTCAGAGGAATTCAATTTAAGAACGAAACACTACATTTTTTATTGCCTTTTATGTGTTTTGGCACTGATTTGTTTAGAGGACAGAGTCTCCTATACCTCAAGTGGACCTTGAGTTTGCTACGGTAGCCAAGTCTGGTCTTGAACTCCTGATCCTCCTCCTCCATCATCTGAGTATCGGCGGACAGTGGTGGCGCACCCCTTTAATCCCAGCACTTGGGAGGCAGAGGCAGGTGGATCTTTGTGAGTTCAAGGCCAGCCTGGTCTACAAAGTGAGTCCAGGACAGCCAGGGCTACACAGAGAAACCTTGTCTCAAAAAACCAAAAAAAAAAAAAAAATCTGAGTATCGGAATTACATATATGCTACAGTGTCTTGAAACTGCAATTTAATTATCAACTGTATTTATTAATAAATATGAACTGTAAGATTAGGCCAGTGGAGCAGCCGGCGGCTTGGCAGGGCAACTGGTAGCCTGGCAGTATTTCAGCCGACAGGCCTGGCCTGCCTTAACCAACGGTCTGATTTATCCTGGGGAAAGAGCCCTGGACCAAGGGTGGCCTACACCACCTGTAACCTAAACTCTGTTAAGTAATATAAGTTGTTATATTAGGCAGGTAGAATTACCAGTGGCTTAGCGGGAGATTGGCTGGAACTCGGCAGGAGTCCGGGAGCCCAATGACCCTGGATTGCTTGGTCTGACAGCCTATAACCTTGCCATGGTTCTTTCTGCAATAATTAATTACACCAAGACCTTTTAATGTTTCAAAACTTAACCTTTAGCTGGGCAGACTCTCAATTAGCTACTCTAAATTAACCTGGATCACCTAATCCCAAATGCCATGTGCCTGTGATTACCTTCCAGCGTTCTCAGACACCTCTATCTGCTTCCATGTCTCCTGGTGGAATGAGCTAATCCTGTGTGTGAAATGCAGGGTTCCTGTTTTAATCTCAGGAAGTCCCACCTTCCTATACTCTTTCTGCCCAGCTAATTGTCTATCAGCGACTTTTATTAACCAATCAAGAGAATGCCTCAGAAGGGGTGGTAACCAGATCTCAGCATTGAAATCAGCCTATCAGAAGCAATGTTATTAGCCCCAACGGTGTCTGGCTAAGAATACATTTTAAAACAAGGGGTACTTAACAGAAAAAGACATAAAACAGGAATATATATTAACCAATTGGTGAAAATGTGGCCAGAGGTTCATAGAAAACTTGCTCTGTATTTCCCCTAGGCAAAATGGCTCAGTATTCACTAATTTGATGATTATAGTAACTTTATAGAAAATGACTACCACAACTGACAAGATTTTGAACACATTGAATATAATTTTTAAAATCCTTTAGGTTATTATTATCTAAGGAAAACAGTCATGTGAAAAATCATAATATGATCGTAAAAATCATACTAATTATGCTTAAATGAAAACAAGAAAAATGTAGAATGAATAACAATTTACTGAGGTAGAAAGCTTTAGTAGGGAGATGGGGGAGAGGAGAGAGTCAGAGGTATGCTAACAAGAACTAAGGTTGTATGAAAAAGCAACACAGAGATCGGGTGTGATGGCACATGCCTTTAGTCCAGCACTTGGGAGGCAGAGGCAGGCAAATCTCTGTGGGTTCGAGGCCATCCTGGTCTACAAAGCAAGGCCAGGGCTACACAGAGAAATGCTGTCTCAAAAAAAAAAGAAAGGAAGGAAGGAAGGAAGGAAAGAAAGGAAAGAAAGAAAGAAAGAAAGGAAGGAAGGAAGGAAGGAAGGAAGGAAGGAAGGAAGGAAGGAAGGAAGGAAGGAAGAAAGAAAGAAAGAAAGAGAAAAAAGAAGCCTGATATTTAAAAAAATATAGCCGGCATGGTGGCACATGCCTTTAATCCCAGCACTCAGGGAGGCCGAGGCAGGCAGATCTCTGTGAATTCAAGGCCAGCCTAGTCTACAAAGTGAGTCCAGGACAGTCAAGGCTACACAGAGAAACCCTGTCTCGAAAAACCTAAAAACAAACAAACAAATATATTTTAAGAAGTTTGAACAGAGGTAACTTCCATGGCTGGATAAAGTTGCTCCTTGAAGTGACAGTGAATTTTCATAAATGAAAATCCTAATGCCTGAGGTGAGGTACCTCCCTCCCTCTGAGTTATTGGTCAGAGAAGACACTATGAATCCCAAAACAAAACTGGCAACTGCCACTGCAGTTGATTGCCTACCAGAACTTATGATAACACCCTATCATTGACGGCACCACATGCTCTTCTCAGAAGACATAGAAAACTCAATCTGAAACTTTGATGGAAACTTCCCCTGCTGACTAGCTCTGACAGTGCCAGAAGGTGCTACATAAGCTACTGGGAGAAAACAGTTATCAACAGTCTGATTTACCTGCAGGCTTCACACGACACAGCATTAACCAGACAAACAAGATGCACCCAATGGAGCAATAGTGGCAAGTCTGTTATGGAAGGAACCAAATGCTTTCTGATTGGATCTGAGGCTTGCTGCACAGGAGGGAATTCAAATCCAGTACTACAAACTTGGTCAAAAACCCATGCCTGGAAATGTCATAGGTTCTAATGGGAAAGATACTATCCAGGATAGCTTTTTGTATATTGACCCAAGCTAGAGTCAAATGGAAAGAAGATACTCAATGGAGAAAATACCTCCATCACACTGGCCTGTAGGCAAGTCTGTGGGATATTTTGATTAATGATTAATGGGGAAGGCCTACCCACTATGGACAGTGCTACACCTGGGCAGGTGGTCCTGGGTTGTATAAAAAAGCAGACTGAGCAAATTAGGAGCAGGGTAAACAGCGTGCGTGATCCCTCCATGGGCCCTACTTTAGGTTCTGCCTCCAGGCTCCTGTCCTGACTTCCCTTTATGATGAACTACAATTACAAACTGAAATAAACTCTTCCTCCTCTAGTTGTGGTGGTTTGAATGAAATAGCCCCCATAGGCTTATATATTAGTATGCTTAGCCCCTAGTTAATGAACTGTTTGGAAGGGATTAGGAGGTGTGACCTGGTTGAAGGAGGTGTAACCATTCTAGACAAGGTGTGTGACTGAGAATGGGCTTTGAGGTTTCAAAAGCCCATACCAGGCGTGGTGTCTCACTCTCTGCCTGCTATATGCAGATCAGTATATAAAGCTTTCAGCTACTTCTCCAGCATCACACTTGACTGCACCATGCTCCATAAAATGAATATAATGAACTAGCCCTCTGAAACTGTAAACAAGCCACCAATTAAATGCTCTATTTTATTAGAGTTGCCTTGGTTATGGTGTCTCTTCACCACAATACAACAGTAACTAAGACACTAGCTAAGACAGCTGTTGCTATCCTTAATCATCAGAGAAATGCAACTCAAGAAGACCCTGAGATTCCATCTCACACCTGTCAGAATGGCTAAGATCAAAAGCTCAAATGACAGCACATGCTGGTGAGGTTGTGGAGAAAAGGGAACCCTCCTCCATTGCTGGAGGGAGTACAAGCTTATACAACCACTATGGAGGTCAGTCTGGTGATATCTTAGGAAAATTTTAAATGGCTCTACCTCAAGACCCAGCCATACCACTTCTGGGTATCCACCCAAATGATTCCTCACCAAATCACAAGGACACCTCCTCATCTATGTTCTTAGCAGCTTTATTTGAAATAGCTAGAAACTGGAAACAACCCAGATGTCCTTCAACCGAAGAATGGGGAAAAAATGTGGTACATTTACACAGTGGAATACTACTCAGCCATCAGAAACAACAAAATCATGCAATTTGCTGCCAAATGGATGGAACTAGAGAAGCTCATTCTGAGTGAGCTAACCCAGACTCAGAAAGATGCACATGACATCTATTCATTTATAATTGGATTTTTGCCATGTAGTACAGGATAACTACCTTACAACCAACGCACCAAAGGGAACATGAACATAGAACTTGTTATCTGTTAGTGGACACTTTGCCATAAATAGAGTTGTCATATAGGTCCCCAGTGCAAGAGGAAGCTCTTAACACTCATATGACTGTTGAACTGGGGGGGCTGATATGTAGGGGCAACCCACTCCAGAGGAGTAGATAGGTGGAAGTGAAGGGAGAGGGTGAGAGGGTAGGACCAGGAGGGGTGGAGAGAGGGAACTGTTATGGAGATGTAACTCAAAGTAATAAATAAAGAAAAGGAAAAAAAAAGCTGTTGCTAACGTTTTGCTAATAGACATGATATGCCTATCACATTCCCTTCTAAATAACTATCCTCATGTCCATGGACCAGTGTTACTCTCAGAAAGCTCCTTTTGCCAGTGGGTTGCAGAGACTTTTCTATTGCTGTGATAAGATGCAATGATCGAGGTAACTTATAAAAGAAAGGACTTATTTGGGGCTTATTGTCTCAGAGGGTTAGAGTCCGTGATGGTGGAGCAAAGGTAGTAGGCAACATGAGCTGGAGCAGTAGCTGAGAGCAAACAGGGACCTGGGAGATAACTCAAAATATCGGGATTTTTTCTGAAACATCAGAATCTGCACCCAGTAACATGCTTTCTCCAACAAGACTACACCTCCTAATCCTTCCCAAACAGCTCCACCAACTGGGAACCAACTACTCAATTATGTGTGCCCATAGGAGACCATTTTTATTCTCACCACCACAGGACCAAAACTGGCAATGTACTTGGAATAGGTAAGTGTTGAATGTTGAGCTCTAAATGGGCCATCAATATTACCCCTCCAAGGCTTAGGGACCATCACAGAAGAGAGGCCATAGTAATGTAAAGAGCCTGAGGATAGGGTGGAGTTTTTGGAAAGCACTGACTTCAGGCCATGGCATGGTCCCAGCACTCTTGAACTCATAAAAACTGTGATTACCTGCACAAGACCTGAGAAAGATTGGACTGATGGCATTCCATCACAGAAAGAGAATGGACTTATAAGGCCCCATCCCTCCCTGCAGATCAATAGACAGTTAATGGTTTCTAAGGAAGAGAAAGAGATTTTCTTCAGTGGTCTAACCACTGGTAAAGTACACATGCTCCTATAAATAGCCTTAATAAAACTCATTAGGTCACAAAAAAAGAAGGCCTGACAGTAGATAGGGAGTTAGTTAGGAAAGGAAGAGGGTCATCTGGAGTGGGAGGGAGTCAGACAGGGTAATGGGGTAAATATGTTACATACATGTATAAAAGGGGCTGGAGAGATGGCTCAGTGGTTAAGAACACTGGCTGTTCTTCCAAAGGAGCCTGGTTCAAATCCCAGCACCCACATGGCAATTCATAGCTGTCTGTAATGGCTGGGCATGGTGGTGCACACCTTTAATCCCAGCACTTGGGAGGCAGAGGCAGGAGGATCTCTGTGAGTTCGAGGCCAGCCTGGTCTACAGAGTGAGTTCCAGGACAGCCAGGGCTGTTACATAGAGAAACCCCATCTCAAAAAACCAAAACAAAGCATACATGTATAAAAATGTCATACTTAATGTATAAATAGCATATGCTAATCAAATGTAAAACAATAACAATTTTTGAATCATGTACGCTTTCATTTCTAGTTCTTCAAAACATTCACAGTGCAGTGAAATATTCAGGCATGAATAGGCTATTAAATGCAGTCATCTGTGGTGGTTGGCTTACCTTTACTTATTTAAAAACAAAAAAATGTTAACTCAACTAAATTCCAAGTGTGACAGTGGCATACCTTTAATCCCAGCACTGGAGTGGTAGGGGCAGGTGGATGGATCTCTGTGACTGTGAGGCCAGCCTGGGCTACAAAGCAAGTCCATGGATAGGTAGGGCTACATAGTGAAACCCTATGCAATTTACTAAAGATAATTGAGTTATATATTTATAAATAGATCTTATGTTATAAAGTAAACATTAAAAATGAAAGTGAGTAAATGTACACAGTATAATCTTCGCACAGGAGGCCGAGTCAGGAGGATTCCCAGCCCAAGGACAGCCAAGCTGCATAGACAGATGCTGTTGAAGAACCGAACAAGTCAGTCCGTGTAAGAAGGCGCCCAAAGCAGTGAGTGTCTCGTGCTGTTCTGCAGTTAGCTATCCATATTAGTTCATGAATCACTCACAGGGAAATGACCCTTCATCCAAGAAGTGTGAAGGCGGGAAGAGGAAGTGCAGAGAGTAGCACATTGTCATCTGTGAACAAAAAAGAAAGAGGCAGGCCGGGTGACACACGCACATAGGATCCCAGCACTGAGGAGCAACACAAGTTTGAGGCCAGAACCTTGCTTAACAAGTGAAAAATAAATAAATAAAAATAAGAAAGAACTGGCAAGGTGGCTTGGCAGGTAAAGGCACTTGTCACAAAAGTCTAGTGACCAGAGTTCAACTCCCAGAACTCCCCTAAAGGAGGAAGGAGAGAACCAACTCCATAAAGTTGTTCTCTGACATATACAGGTGTTCCATGGCATTCAGGCTTATACACATGGCGGGCCTGGAACTCACTATGTAGACCAGGCTGACCTGGAACTTACAGAGCTCTGTCTGCCTCTGCCTACTTCTGCCTCCTCAGTGCTAGGATTAAAGGTATGCACCACCATACCAAGCAGTGATAATGCTTTTTTAGTTTAATTTTTTTAATGAAAAATAAAGAAATAAAGAGAGAGAAAGGGAAAGAAAATTCAAGTGCACACATGCATGTTTGTACACACACATACGCGACTCTCTGAAAACATGTCCAAGAAGTCAATTACAGTGATAGTTTCTAGGGGAAAAAAAAAAAAAAAAACAGACCTGGGGTTGGTGGTGAGCAAAAGACTTTCCACTGGGGGTTACAGTGACTTTGGCTTTGTAACAAATCAGTCCCGGCTCCCACCCCCAAACTAAGTGGTTTAAGAGCTGGGCACATGGCTCGCTGAGTAAGAGACAGGCAGATCTGGAGAGTTCAGTGGCCAGCCAACCTGGGCAAAAGGGCAAGCTTCTGTTTCAGCAGCAGTCCTTGTCTCAAGACAACCAGATACAGAGCAACAGGAAGTTATCCAACTTGCATCCTGCTCTGGTCTCTTAAGGTGCACACCACAGGCACACACACACACTCACATACACACTCATACACACCACAAAACCAAAACCAACCCCAATCTGTGTGGTATCTCATGGCTTCTTTGGGGTCAGGAGACCAGATGGAGCCTACCAGAGACAGCTTATCTCTATGGTGTCTGTGCTCCATCACTTCATTCCGTGTGTCCGTGTCCGTGTCGTGTGTGTGTGTGTGTGTGTGTGTGTGTGTGTGTGTGTGTGTCCGTGTCCGTGTCCGTGTCCGTGTGTGTGTGTGTATGGCCTGTGTGCTCAGAAGGAACTTGGTGGAATAAGTGAAGAGAACAACACACTTCATTTTCTCTATGGTCCTTTTACTCATCAATTCCTCTGCATCAGTGATTCTCATGGTGTGGGGTCAAGACTCCTATGGGTCTCAGAAGTCAGATATCCTGTGTATCAGATATTTACATTTCAATTCATAACAGCAGCAAAATTACAGTTATGGAGTTGTAACCAAAATAATTTTATGGCTGGGGGGGTTACCACAGCATGAAGAACTGTGTTAAAGGGTGACAGCATTAGGAAGGTAGAGAACCACACTCTATATCTTTTCTTTCTCCCCAGTACCAGTGCACAGAGCCTGGAAGGTCATACCCTAGAACAAAGCCTTCTTTGTTTCTAGTGGACACAACTTGTATCAGACTGACTTTTCACAGAATCGTATCAGCTTAGAGTCCGGGGCAGAAAATAGAAGAGGGAACTGTCCTTGATCAGTGGGAGGCAGGAACAGACTCCACACACAGATCAAGACAGGCAAAATCCAACAATTAGAGAGTTAAGGTCCACAGGTACACAGAGGAGTGAAGACAAGGTCTTACATGTCTCAGGCTGGCCTTGAATTCGGGTCTATCCTCTTGCTTCCAACCCACCAGTGCTGGAATTACAGGTTTGCACCACCACGCCTGCCTGTTTGTTTGTTGAGGAAAGGTCTCCATGGCTAACCCTGGTTAGCCTGGAACTCTCTACCTCAACCAGGCTAGCCCCAAACTTTGTGGCAATCTTCCCGCTTCCTCCTCACAAGTTCTAAGATTACAAGCATGCACCACCTCAGCTAGCTCTAAAGAAGTGGCCTCTGATAGTAAACACTAAGCCACTGTTAGAGATGATTGACATCTGTGTTTGAACCACTGGTCCCAACCAATTCCTGGGTAGTAAAATCAACTGCACAGATCACAATGGGCCTTTTTAATAAAAACAATACAATGGAGAGAAATCATTCAACACCACGAGCCACTGAGGAAACAAATTAAAACCATGGTGCGGCAGCTCTCTTTGACAATAACAAAAATATTTAGATGGTTTAAAGACAACAAAATCAAAACTGGGACAATACATTCAGGTTAAGGATGGAGCTCTTAAACACTGAGAGTAAATGTAAATTAGTACAGCTACTCTGCAAAATTGTTTTTCAGTCTCTTATAGAAGCCAAAATATTCACCATAAAATCCAGCAAATCATCCCAAGAAATGAAAACCTGTCCACACACATACACATGCACAAATTATTAGAGAGGTTCATCCCAGCTTTAGTTTGAAAGCTCCAAACTATAAATAATCAAAATGTCTTTGAGGAAGCAACATGTTCATACTACGGGAAATGAATACTATTCAGGAATAAAAATGAATGGAATGTTGGGTATGGTAGTTCACATCTATAATCTCAACCTGCAGTAAGCTGAGGGAGGTAGATCTCAAATTTGAGGCTAGTCTGGACCACACAAGACCCCATCTCAAAAAATAAAGAAGAATGAATTTATGATGTATTGAATGACATGGATGAACCATGTGATAGCATTAATTGTTAACTTGACAGGATCAAGAGTCCCTGGGAGGTTAGCTCAGTGGTTAAGGACACACACTGCTCTTGCGAGGGATGGGAGCTTGTGTACAAGCACCTGTGTAAGGCAGCTTCACAACTACCTGTAACACCAGCTCCAGAAGATCCAACACCTCTGGTATCCTCAGGCATCAGCACTGGTGTGTGCGCACACACACACACACACACACACACACACATATACTCACACACATACACATAATTAAAAATAATAGCTGGGCAGTGGTGGCGCACGCCTTTAATCCCAGCAC
>CAJQZJ010012579.1:4669224-4689750 GCA_907164525.1 Lophiomys imhausi
ACACACACACACACACACACACACACACACACACACACACACACACAATGTAATAGTTTTTTCAAAGGGGGGGCTGCAGAGATGGGTGAGTGATGGTGTGTACTGGACCCACACAGGACTGAGCTGGGCTCCCACCATCACAGAAAGCAGCTCATAAGCACTTGTAACTCTAACGCCAGGAGACCCAATACTCTCTTCTAACCCCCAAGGGTACCTGCATGAATGTGGTGCACATAAAGTCACATAGGGACACATAAATAACTCTTTAGAAGCAGCAGCTGAGGGCAGGAGTGTGTGCTGCTGTTCAGCCCTGCCCCCATCTCCAGGCCATGATCCCCGGCAGGGAACAGCACTATGCACAGGGGGCAGCACTTCCCAGCTTCGTTTAGGCTGTCAGGATAATTTTCCATTAAGTATGCTCAAAGGTCCAACTCTAGGTGATTCTAGATTCTGTCAAATTGACAACCAACACTAACCATCACACTCAGGTGGCGCCTGATCTGCTTCCCATGTTCCTTTTGTCTGACTTCACGAAGACTGGCAAAACTAACCCAACAAAGGAGACTTTCCCAAATGTAACAACAGCTCCACAAGTAGCAGGAAGGTCGAGGCAGGAAGGTCGATGTTTTGACTCCTTGTGAGCACACTCTGGCACACTCTATAGTATGTGGACATACTATACAGAAGTATAAGCCACTTCTGTGATAGTCCAAACAGCTGCTCATTTTCACTGGATGCCTCCAGTCCCTCATCACCACTCCTATAATAACTCACTCCACTCTGACTGGGAGATTTGAGCATTTGTTCAAAAGGATGCTGACTATGGAAAGGGCAGCAAAGAAGAGAGATGAGGTCCCCCATTTCCTGTTGAGGGACATTTTAAAAATGAAATTATAGCATGTTTGGTTATGCTCTGGCTGGTGGTAGTGTCTTTGAAGACAGAATGAAACACAGTAAAGGGATGGAGAATGGCAAGGGTATTGTCACACTACACAAGGGTAGCTGAGGTTCTCTGAGGAGGGAGGGGCACATGTGAGCAGTTCCTAAATGAAGGCAGAGCAAAGTCAAAAGCCCTGAAGCAGGAGTGAATGATTTCCTCAGAGTCAAAAGTAATCTAGGGGCTGGGGATGTAAGTTAGTTGGTTGAGTTCTTGTCTGGCACACAGAAGGCCCTGAGTTCAATTCCTGGTACCACACAAACTAGACGTGCTGGCCTATATCTGCAATCTAGTACTTGGGAGGTAGAGGCAAAAGGATCAGAAGTTCAAAATCTTTCTTGACTCTTGACTACATAGCAAATTTGTTATCAGCTTGGGCTACAGGAGACCCTGTCTAAAAATAAAAAAACAAACAAACAAATCTGGACTTTATCCATGAATCACAGCCACCACATCCATCACTGAACCTTTTTGCCTTGGTAGCATTCCAAGCAGTGGAGGGGACACTCCACTCAACAGCTGTACCTCAGCCCAGTAGCTTTATGAGATTACCTTCATTCTGTCCATACCTTCATTCCACCCTTTGATAAAAATGACATACTGAGGCTTCAAGCTGTAGCTCAGTTGATAGAGTACTTGCCTACCATCTACAAAGCCCTGGATTCTGTGGGGACCTGGGAAATAGAGGCTTAGAAGAAACCCCTCGTGGCTGGGAAAATGAAAGTAACTTGTGGGAGATGTCTAAGATGGCGCCGGCTGGAAGATGCTAGGGAGGAGTTGAAGCCCGATCGTGGGTATAGCTGATTGGGTGAGCAAGACTAGTGCATGTCACCATGTTACCAGGCTTGTGCTATGTGATGTAATAGGATGACCTTTAATGTGACTGGCCCACGTAGCTCATATGGAAACATCCATTTGGTTCTGTATATAAGCTAGGGGACAAAACATCAAAAATGGGAAATGTTTAGACATCACCCCTGTTACATCTGTCTTCGGAATGAAGGCTGGAGAGTCGGGCGGGCAGCGCACTCACCTTTTCCTTGAGACCCCCTTATGTGGTGATCGCCCTCTAAGGGCCCACGGCGGGATTCAATCCTCCATACCAAACAAAGAGGTCTGTGTCTCATGCTGGGATCCCAGCCCTAGAGGTGAAAGCAAAATGACCAGAAGTTCAGGTCGTCCTCAGATACATAGCAAGTTCCAGGGCAGCCTGACACTGTGGGACCCCGTCTCAAAAGAAATAAAGAGTAACAAAACATCAGACTGGACAAGTCTGAAAAGGTTCCTCCCACCTCCCTGCTGCTGTCCCCTTTGTGCCCTCCCCCCACCACGCTGGCCTACCTAAGGCCCTCTAAGGTCCCCACTTTTTCAGGTGGCCTACCTAAGGCCCTCTGAGGTCCCCACTTTTTCATTCTCCAGTTCCCTATCATCCTTTTCTTTTCTTTTTAGATTTTTTCGAGACAAGGTTTCTCTGTGTATCCTTGACTGTCCTGGCCTCACTTTGTAGACCAGACTGGCCTTGAACTCACAGAGATCCACCCGCCTCTGCCTCCCGAGTGCTGGGATCCCATCATCCTTTTCAACAAAAGTAGAAATGTAACTGTTTATGAGTTTGGCAGCTTACCCCAGGCCAAGTGAGCAGTATCCAGTGTGTTTCAAGCAGTGGGCAGAAATGTTGTCACTCATAATGACACCACCAGCAAGCAGTAAGTGAACACAAAGCAGGAGCCCTGTTGATCAAGTCACCCCTCTCTGATCCTCTGAGTGTGTCTCACCATCACCCTCCACACTCAGAAAGCTACCACATACTCCATACACACCCAGCAAATATTGATGTGTGTGTGTGTGTGTGTGTGTGTGTGTGTGTGTGATGTTGTTGTATATGTGTGTGTAGAATGTCATGGAAGACACACAGGAAAACTCTCCAAATGGGTTCCCCTAGGTTCTGACTCTCCCCTAGGTTCTGACTTCTTCCTGCCTTGTGGTGTTCCGGTTATTTACTGCTCTGCAACAAAACATTCAGAAATGTAAAAACTTCAAGCAACCACAATGTCGATTTTGCTCCTAAGCTCAGTTTGGCCAGGGATGGCTTGTCTCCTCTCCACTGCTTGGAAGGCAGACATGCAGCCTTTCCTTCCAGATGCTTGATTCTCTCTGAGCCTGCAGGCACCATCCTCGAAGACAGTGGCTCACAGCCACGTGGTCTTATATGGTGTGGTCTATTAAGTCATAAAGGCTCGTTTCTGTCACATTTACTAGAAGTTGCTAAGGCAACCTATAGGTAAAAAGGTGGTAGGAGAATGTTTGAAGTACATGTGGGTATTTTAAAGTCATTGCTTATTAGATTGAATGAAACCACTAGATTGGATCATTATTTCCATTCATTTAGTTTTTATTTGTTTTTGAGAAAGGGTTTCAAGTAGCCCATACTTGCCTCTTACTCACTATGTAACTAAGGCTGGCCTTGAACTCCTGATCCTCCTATCTCCACCTCCCAAGAGCTAACAGTATATATGCCCCTGACACTTATGTGGTGCTGGGGATGAAGCCCAGGGCCTCAAGTATGTTAGGGAAGCACCCTATCAACTCAGTTACATCCCCACCTGACCATGGTTGTTACGCACACATGCCCAAGAGGGTATCTGCTTTCTGAAGCTGCTGAGCTGAACTTGGCAAGACTAAGGAACGTCTGCAAGTTGACTTACTGCTCCTTTGTTTGGGGATCTGGCATACTTACCAACTCCACCCTCAGTCTGCCCCTCTTCTCAATCAGATTTCTCTTCTACATAAAGAGAAAGTGGGATTGGAGTTCACCTTGGGCCCAAACTTCTGCAACTGAACATTCATACACTCACTTCAAGGTGAAGCCCAAGAAGATCAAGGCTAACTTATGGCTAACATTGCGTCCAACACGGAATACACCGTCTCTGAAAGTCTGGATAGTTTCATGTTCAAGTTCAGCAGGTCCTTCAACAAGTAGATACTGTTTCAACACACCCAGCCCTGCTTTTGTTTTCTCCAGAATCCAGTTAGACTAGATTTCCTGGAGTTACGGTGAGATCATATGACTCAGTCCTAGCAAAGGAAATGAAGACAGATGTAATGGAAGCTACTTCTGAGCCTGATTCATAAATTTCTAGTGTGGCCCTTTATCCTCTTTTCTTTCCTGGTCCACTGCTCGGATAGAGAAGATAGAGGGGGTCCAGAATAACAAGAAAGAGGAAACCTGAATGTCAGAATTGCTGTGTGGAGAACAGCACAGAGCCAGGCATGCTAGCACAGGCTTTCAGGCCCAACATTCAAGAAATAGACTAATCTCTGTGAGTTCAAAGCCAGCCTGATCTACATAATGAATTCCAGGTCAGCCAGGGCTATGGAGTGAGGTCCTGTATAAAGAAAATAATACTTAAAAAAATCATTGTGAGTTCGAGGCCAGCCTGGTCTACCAAGGGAGTCCAGGACAGCCAGAGCTGTTACACAGAGAAACCCTGTCTCGAAAAACCAAAAAAAAAAAAAGAAAAGAAAGGAAGGAAGGAAATTAGCACGTGACGGTGTTCCTTAAGTAAAAAATAAGTTTTCTTTAAAAGATTTATCTTTATTTTATGTGCACCACATTCCTACCTGGTGCCCATGGAAGCCCAGAAGAGGATGTCAGATCCCCTAAAACTGGAGCTACAGACGTTTGTGAGCCAACACCCAACTCCAGCCCAACCCCTCCCACCCCCATAAACTTTTATTACCTCAAGCCACCTGGCAAAGATGTTTTGGTAGTTGTCTATCTGGACCATGAAGTTTGCCATTCAGGAAATGTTTCTCCTCTTTTTCTCCTGTCAGTGGAATATGCTCCACTATTTGACACAGGAAAAGGGAATGGATGCTAAATTTCATCCCTGGGTGACTATAATGGAACTTATTTAATGGGATTGCACAAGCTGAAGAGGTAACTTTTCCAGAAATGCATTATTCAACCCCTGGAGAGGATTAATAAGGTTTGCAAGGCACACGGGCTCCCCTCTCCCCCTCCCTTTTAAAAAATCACATTGAAGGTTAACTGAAGGAGGAAAACCGCACACTCCAATACAGTGTTTCCAAAAGGTCATTGAGAGAAGGAACAGCAGAGTCCTCCCAGGACTCCTAGCTCCCACCTCCGCCCTGAGACAATGCCTGAAACAGCATGTTTTCAAAAGCACCAACCACAAGAAAAGAGACAGCACGAGATTCCTCCGGAGAGGCAAACGCAAGACACTTGAGGCGACGCGGGTGGGGTGTCTCCCGCGAGCAGGGCCGCAGCAGAGCGCGCGTGCGCCCCCGCACACCTACAACCCCCCACCACGTACAGGGCAACAAAACCTCAAATCATTCCTCGCTGCCCGCCCCCCACGCCCTTCCCCCGAGGTGAGCAGCAGGCTCCTGGGTACTAGGAGAAGGAGATACAGCGGGGAAAGAGATCGCAGGGAGTTGGTGCCTGCCACCCTCAACGCAGGATCGCAGCGGTCTAGAAGCGCGGGCCGCGAAGGGCGGAGCCCGAGCAACCCGGAGATGCTTGAGCCCTGGAGCCCGGGCCCGCGCTGGCCACGCCCCCTCGCGGGCTGGCCACGCCCTTGTTGCGGCGGGCGAGAGGCGGGGCGGGGCGCGGTGTATATAAGGCGAGGGGCGGGCGCCGCTCTTTTGTCTCTTGCTGCAGTAACGCGAGTGGGATCGCTAGGAGCTTGAGCTCGGAAGGAGACTCCACGGTGAGGCACAACGCTGGGCTTGGGGCCTACCCTGGGTGGGGTCGGGGCAGTTTGTGGCTGGCGAGTGCATCCCCTCCCAGTTGCAACAGGCGACCCGGCGGTTTGGAACATTCTGGGGCTGGCAGGCCACGCCCTGGGGCTTCGGAGGGAGGGTGTGGTGAACGAGTCCCGGATCCTTGGCCTCCGGGCTGCGGGAACGCCCCGGCCGAGAATGCCACGTCGAGAGGCGTCCGCGGAAAGCGCGGGATCCTGGTCCGGCCGGTCACCCCCCAAGCCCCTCACTATCGCCTTGGTTCGCCCATCAGGGTTGTAAGAAAAATGGCAGACAAGCCGGACATGGGGGAAATCGCCAGCTTCGATAAGGCCAAGCTGAAGAAAACCGAGACGCAGGAGAAGAACACCCTGCCGACCAAAGAGAGTGAGTGCGCCCCCGCCTCCGGGTTCCCACCACAGCGTCCCACCTTCCCCTGCTGTGCCAGCCCGGCATCCCCGCCCCCATTGGGCCACTGTCCTCCCACCCCAAATCTGAGAGGCCACAGCCATCCTTCGAGTCACACAAAGCACTTTGTCCCTTCCAGACCTCCTCCTTGTCCTCAGGCCTCGTGGGTTCCTCACCCACATGAGGTTTGTGGGTTGGGTGTGGGGTGTTGTAAAGTGGCTCCGTTCTCCAATGCCCACATCCCATCCTTTACAGCCATTGAACAGGAAAAGAGGAGTGAAATTTCCTAAAAGCCTAGGAGCATTTCCCCACCCCACCTCACCACCTCACCCCGTCATCTCCAAGACCCCCTCGTGATGTGGAGGAAGAGCCACCTGCAAGATGGACGCAAGAGCCACAAGCTGCACTGTGAACCCGGGCACTCCGCTCCGATGCCACCGGCCCCCGTGGGTCTCTGAAGGGGGGACCCCCTACTTAATCGGACTGCCAAATTTCACCGGTTTGCCCTGGGATATTATAGAAAATTATTTGTATGATTGATGAAAATAAAATACACCTCGTGGCATGGTTGGCGTGGTCTGAGTCTTTTAGTTGAGTATGCGTGGGCAGAGGCACTGGGAGTGAGTTATGCCGCAGAAAATTGGGGACGTCGTTGAATGGACTACCTGGGGGTGGGGGGATACATTTTATTTTGGTTTTACGTGCTTTGCCCTAAGGTTTCCTGGGTTCTCGTTTGCTCCTCTCAATGCACCCCACGTAAATTTTAACCCCGTTTTGAAAAATGCTGCCTAAAAGATTTAAGATTTGCTTTTGATCGGCTCTTCAAATCCCACTTTTTCTACCACCGCCCTCTTAATCTCTCACGCACACCAGAAGCAGTGATTTAATGAGACCTGAGAGGAAGGGGCAAAGAATCATTCTAGAATGCTGGGAATTGGGCGAGGTCTGCAACCATCCCTCACGTGCAAGGTTTTCTTCTGGATGTTACAGAATGAGGTGGGATAAAAACAAAGACCGGATCTAGTGGAGCAACCTCGTGTTTTATGACAACTTGCAGAGCGGACATCAGAACTACAGCCCTCCGGATCCACATAGTTTTTTGTCTGAACCTTGGGGAATGCGTTTTAGCCCTTAGAGGGGGAGTGTAGGCTGAGTTGCCTACTGGGCGGAGATCTGAGAGGGCGGAAGTGAGAGGAGGGAGCGAGCGGGGCAGCGGCGGTAGAACTGAAGGAGGTCACACCCTTTCGTGACCCACGGGGAAGGGGTGGGACTAGCCCAGAGGGGCCTAGTGGGGGAGGGGCCCAGGCCTACTGGGCTCGAAACAGGGCTTATGATTACACGAATAGCCTCCTGGAGGAGGGAGGGAGGAAGACAATTGGATTGAGTTGGCCCCGCATTTTTGCCTTACCTCTAAGGGACTCAAATAGATGAGGGCAGTTAGTTCCAATGAGGTGTATCCTCCGGTCACAAGAAACTTAAAACCTAGTAGCTAGACAGGCAGTCAGGGTAGATCAGAGGACAGGCAGGTTGGGGAGCCTCTTGCCTGGTAAAAGGTCCACGCGTGCTGGTACCTGGAGGCCTGTATCACCTCTGAATGCAGAAGGAGTCTTTTTCTCTGATTTTAGTGATTCCCAGATGCAGCTTTTGCAGTGACTCAGGTCCGCATGGGGCCGAATTATGGTCCCATACTTGAGTAAGAAATCTCTAGCTAACTGGGCCTTATTTAAGCTCATTAGTTCACAAAACAAGGACGTTACTGGCCTCACCTGCTCCACCTTGGTCAGGTTAAAGCCATTCAGCTACCATGCTTCCCTTCCCCCACCGGTTTGTGGACCTTGGTTGACTGACTGCGCATGATAAACCTGTGATAATTTCTATGGTTTAGGGAAGCCAAACATACTCATTTCCCTCCCTGGACCCAGCTCAGGGTAGGAAGGAAGTACTGCTAATTTACAATTGAGGCTAATGACGAAAGGCTGCCTGTTCCCTGCATGGCCAGCTACATTAGTCAGCTTTGTCACTAAAAGAAACACCTGTGAGATGGAAATAGAAAACATTTCTTTTGTCTTAGAAGTTCCAGTCTGTAGTCTACTGATCCTGCTTCGGGTCTGCAGTCAGCAAGCAGTACATCAGGGTGCATGCAGGTGTGGAGCAAAGCAAAACCACTCACCACCGGAAGGCATGGCCAGGAAACAGAAAGAGGAAGGGGTAGGGGTCCCACAATACACCTTCCTCTTGGCCCCAGCTCTTAAAGGTCCCCACCACCTCTCAATAGTGCAACCCTGAGGAACAAGCCTCCAACACGTGGGACCTTGAGGATCATTTCAAGATGCAAATTACAGGAAGAATCATGTATAGGTTAGGAGATTTTTGGAGCCAGGTGTGGTGGTGCATGCCTATAAACTCAGCATTAGGAGGATTTGCAGTTCAAGGTCATCTTCAGCTACCTAGTGGATTCAAGATCAGCATGGGCTACTTGAGACCCTGTCTCAAAAAAAAAAAAAAAATGGTATGCTTGTTTCTGCAAGATTTTGAGGCTATGTTTTTAGTCATGTGCCTTTTGAGCTCAACAAGTACCTATCACCATACTAAGTCTGCAGACTTTTGTTTTGTTTGTGCAACTAACTTCGAATGCTCAATGAAAGAAATGCTAGAGACATAAGCAGTCCCCCTTTGGGAAAGCAGGCAATGAAGTTAGCTGTGAGAGCCACTGGTGAAAGGGGGGGGGCGTTTAAACAAAGACAAGAAAACTGGGGTTTGTCCAACAGTAGGCTCGTCCTCCTGTTGACACCAGAGCATGTTCAGTGAGGTGAGAGGGCAGTCCCTGAATGAAAACAGAAGCAACCTCAAAATGAGCCCAGGAAGGAAGGTGGGTGTGCTATATCCTGTAGTTATTTGGAGGCCACTATAGATTTGGGGTTCAAAACAAAGTGATCTGAGATATATGTGAGAACATGGGGAAGATGTCATGGAGGACACAAACAGGAGCCACATGCCCAATCACCAAGCCAAGCCATCATCTTCCCTAGCCCCACTACCAGTCACCACAGCCAACACCAGCAGCAAGCCTCCACAGAGTGCAGAGGCTCACAGAACAGTACTATTGCCTTTTTACATGGTTTCTGGAGATCCTGACTCAAGTCATCAGGACTCTGAAGAGCTCTTTTACCCACTAATTCATCTCCCCAGTCCATCTCCATCTTACTTTTTGAGGCAGCATCTCTCACTGAACCTGGAACTCACTGTTTTGGCTACACTTGCTGGCCCATAGGCTCTGCCTGGCCCTGGGCCAAAAGCACTGGAGTCACAGACACAGGCAGCAGGCCCTATCCTGGGGCCTGATGTCATTATGGCCAATGAAAATGATGACATAGAATCACTCAATGATGTTTCCCTCTCTTCCCAGACTTCCATCCAATCACACTAAGCAAGGCATGGAGAAAGCAAGAGATAATTGGTATCCTGGGTGTTTTGAATATGAGATGCACCCATGGGCTCATTTGGACGCTTGATCTCCAGCTGGCTGCACTGTTTGAGAAGGTTACAGAAACTTTCAAAGGTGGAGGCTTACTGTCACTGAGGGCCAGGCTTTCAGGTTTTATGGCCTGACCCCATTTCCTGCCTCTCAGCTTCCAGGCCAGCCTCTGGCTTCTCCTACATACCTTCCCCACTGTGACATCTCTATCCCTCTGGAAATGTAAACCAAAAGAAACCCTTTCTTCCCTAACTTCCTTTGTTTCAGAGTATTTTATCATGGCAACAGAAGAGTAACTAGTACAGACATATAATACAATTTATTAATTTATTGTATGTACCACAATGCACATACATTTTTATAAAGTCTCTTTCTTTCCTTTTGTTTTTTTTTTTTTTTTGGTTTTTCGAGATAGGGTTTCTCTGTGTATCCTTGGCTATCCTGGACTTGCTTTGTAGACCAGGTTGGCCTTGAACTCACAGAGATCCACCTGCCTATGCCTCCCCAGTGCTGGGATTAAAAGCCACCACGCCCAGCTAAAGTCTCTTTCTTAAATCAGAAACATTGACTCATACCTGTAATTCCAACGCTGGGGAGGCAGAGGCAGGGGGATCACAGTTTAAGATCATCCTTGGCTATAACGTAAGTTGGAGACCATCCTGGATAAATAAAACCTTGTCTTTTTTTTTATTTAAAGTTTTTTTTAAGATTATCTTTCTTTATTTCACCTTTCTATTTCAGTTGAGGATGATATTGAATTGTGTTTTTAAAGTGTATAGAGGAGGGACTAAGTTATAGTTATCCTTAATTTTTATTTCAGAAAAGAGAAGTATCATCAAATATTTGACAGATTAAGACATTTTGGTCCCTGAGGGTTCGTGGTTGCCGTTGCCCTGTTGGTGGCTGATTCAAAAGTAAGTGTGGGCTGCAATTCTGACGCAGGAGCCATAGGAGGAAACCTGCTTGAAAGCTTCTGGAAGAAAAAAACCGTACAAAATGAAAACGTACAAATACTATTGTTGAAGGATGTGATGATCTAACCGAGACAGCCATTTTGAAGCCATTAAAGGAAGCTGAGCTGAACAATCAGGTTACAGCACGGAGACGATGTGAGCACTGGCTGAGCTTTGGAGCCACGGAGCTTCCTGAAAGGACTTTATCTTTGAACTTGTTGTGTGAAATAATACATTTCCCTGTGTCTAGTAAGAAGGTTTGGCCATTAATGTTCTGCCATACAAGCTTGAGGAACAAAAAAAAGTTCCAAAGCTATAATTCCAGTGCCTAGAAGGTGAGACACAGAATCCTTTGCACAAGCTGGCCAGTCAGACTAGCCCAATGTGTAATGTGAGCTCTGGGCAGGGCTGGACAGCATTCCTCAATGAATAAGGTAGGGGGTGATAGAGGAAGATTCCCAAAGTTAACCTCAGACCTCCACATGCACAGGCACACACACACACACACACACACACACACACACACACACACACACAGCCACACAAATGAAAACATGTGGACACACATGAGAAAGATAAATGAATGTTCTCATATTTAGAAAATCTGTAGTTGGGTTTTCTGTTATAGTCAAAAGAATTCTAATACCCATATCAGGAATAAGAGAATTTTAATGTCAGAAGTGATGCAGACTCAAACAAGAGAGAGACCAGCAGATGGGGGTTTGCTGGTGTCTACTGATCAGCAAGATGGTTCCTCAGGTGAAGGCACTGGCACCAGCCTTGAGGCCTGGCAGCTAGAGTTCAATCCTTGGGACCCACATAGTGGAAGGAGAGAATTGGTACCATCAAGTTGTCCCATGGCCTCCATACTCTGCTGCAGCATGCACACATACATATAGAAATAAGTGTGATTTTTAAAATGCAGGAGCGAGAGAGATGGCTCAGCAGATAAGAGTGCTCCCTTGCTTGCTTGTCCAGAGGGTCTGAGTTCTGTTTCTAGCACTCACCTTGGGTGACTTATCACTGCCTTTATCTGCAAGTCCAAGGGATCCAAAACCCTCTTCTGGCTTCCATGCGCATGCACACATACACACAGTAGTAAACAGATTTTTTTTTAAGATTTATTTATTTAACATATGAGATCTCTATGTGTATATATCCCTGCGTGCCAAAAGAGGGCATCAGATTACAGTATAGATGGTTGTGAGCCACCATGTGGTTGCTGGGAATTGAACTCAGGACCTCTGGAAGCCTAAGATCACTAAGCCATCAATCCAGCCCCTAGTGATCAGATTTTAAGGAATTGTTTGGCACAGGTATAGAGACTGGCAAGTCTGAAATCTGCAGGGCAGAAAAGAAATTGAAAAACTCCAGCACAAATTTTTACATGCTATAATCTTTGTTATTTATTTATTTATAGATATATAAATTTATTGTTTTGTTTTGTGTATATGAGTGTCTTGATTGGATTTACACATATGTACCCATGTACAAGTCTGTTGCCCATGGAGGTCAGAAGAGGGCATCAAATCCTCAGCAACTAGAATGAACCACCATATAGATACCGAGCATTGAACCTAGGTCCTCAGCAAGCCAACATGTGTTCTTAATTGATGAGACATCTCTCTAGCCCCTTATTTAGTTAATTAGTTAGTTAGTTAGTTAGTTAGTTAGTTAGTTAGTTAGTTAGTTATGCTTTTTGAGACAGGGTTTCTCTGTGTAACAGAGCTCTGGCTGTCCTGGACTCACTTTGTAGACCAGGCTGGCCTCTAACTCACAGAGATCTGCCTGCCTCTGCCTCCTGAGTGCTGGGATCAAAGGCATGCACGACCACATCCAGCAGTCCTTATTTATTTTTTTGAAGCAAGGTTTCATGCTGTAGCACAGGCTGGCCTAGAACTCACTTTCTAGCCCAGGTTGACCTCCAACTCAAAATATTTTTTTTTTGCCTTAGCCTCCTATGTTCTGGGTTGTCAGACATGAGCCTCCACACCACTTTCTGCTTTATATTGTAGTAGTGTGTGTGTGTGTGTGTGTGTGTGTGTGTGTGTGTTGAAGTAGGCCAGGTTGGCCTTGAACTTGCTACATAGCTGATGACACCTGCCTCCACAAGTTCTGAGATTACAGATGTGCACACCTATACCAAATTTATATGGTGCTAGGGATGGAACCCAGAGATATGTACATAGGCATGCATTCTAACAACTGAGCCACATGCTTACTTAGCCTTTATTATAGTCTTCAGATAGAATTCTTTCTGGGGAAATTACCTTTTGCTTTTAAGGCCTTCAAATGACAGGATGATATTCCCACAGCCTAATATCTGTATTCCTCACATCAGCAAAACACCTCTGGAACAGCTTCTAGATTGCATGGGACTAAATAACTGAGCACTGGACTCTGCCACGTAGACATGTGACATAAAGCACCACAGCACTGGAGCGATATTTCCCTTTTGCCCTTACAGATTCTAGATTCGCCTGCATCTGGCCTGGCCTGTATGGGGAGCACAGGAATGCAGAGGCCAGCTCCTACCCGGACTGGGGCCGACAAATGACTGACCCTGAGGCAGAAACCAAATGCTACAGGCCGAGGGCAGGGAGCAGGAAGGTGTCTCAGAGCCACTCGCCAGACCTTGGGTGCTGTTCCCAGACCCCTTTCTCTAGGATAGAAATAAGATCTTAGAATTTCACTCCAAGCTGGGCGGTGGTGGTGCACGCCTTTAATTCCAGCACTTGGGAGGCAGAGGCAGGCGGATCTTTGCAAATTCGAGGCCAGCCTGGTCTACTAAGTGAGTCCAGGACAGCCAGGGCTACACAGAGAAACCCTGTCTCAAAAAAAAAAGAATTTCACTCCTGGGTTTTCCTACCTGTGTAGCTCAGCCCAACTCTATGCTGCACAAAATCAGAGAAAATATAGTTCGTTCAAGGAGAACTGTTTTTAAAAGGGACTAAACAGGAAACATTCTAAAACTTTTTAGTATCTATTTATCTATCTATATTTATTTAGTTATTTGGGTTGTGTGTATGAGTGTATGTGTGTGTGTCTGTGTGCATGTGTGTGTGTAGGTATGTGTGTGTTTGTGTGTGTATGTGTCTGTGTGTGTCTGTGTGTGTATGTGTGTGAGTGTATGTGTGTGGGGGGTGTGTATGTGTGTGTATGTGTCTCTGTATGTCTCTGTGTGTGTCTGTGTGTGTATGTGTGTGTATGTGTGTGGGGGGTGTATGTGTGTGTGCGTGTGTGTATGTGTGTGTGAGTGTGTGTGTGTATTTGTGTGTGTGCGTGTGTGTATGTGTATGTGTGTGTGTGTGTGTGTGTGCGTGCGTGCCTGTGTGCGCGCTTTCAAGAGTGGGTTGTCCTTCCATCATTCCACCATGTGGAACTTGGGCATCAAACTCAGATCGTCAGGCATGGCAGCAAGTGCCTTTGCTTGCTGAGTCACTGGACCAGCCCTTTCCTTTGCAGCTGGTTCTCTCCTTCTCACGTGGTGTCAGGGCATCCAGTTCAGCCCATTGGGCTTGCCATGGCAAACGCCTTTCCCCCTGGAGACATTTGTAAAGAGCACAATTCACGATGACAGAAATAAGACCAAAGAGAATTTCAGGACTAGGGGTGACAGCTGGGAATGTGGCTCAGTGTGTAGAGTGCCTAGTATGGGTGAAGCCCTGAATTCTACCCCAAGAACCACATAAGCCAGGCATGCTGGCACATGTACAGAAGCAAGACGATCGGAAGTTTGAGGTCATCCTCAGCTTAAACCCAGCCTAGTATACATGAAGCTCTGTCAAAAAAAAAAAAAAAAGAATTATCTATAAATCTTTCTGCACTGAATCTCTCCCACCTACACACAAGCGGGCATGCACACTTTGTTAGCACATAGGAGAGTGCCAGGCCCAGATGGCTCCACAGATGATTTCTTTCAAAGCTGCAAGAAAACAATAACTTCAGCACCTCAAGATTTGTTTCAGTAGCAAAAAAGGACATATGTCTCCCATGATGATTAATCTTGGGTGTCGGCCTGACTGGAACCTCAGAGCATTAACTCTGGGTGTGTCCTTAAGTGTTCTTTCAGAAGACATGGGCAGGGGGTGGGGGTTAGAGCTGGGAAGAGCTTCTCTCTATGGAGGTGGGCACCATTCAACCAACTGGGAGCCCAGACAGAACAAAAGTGAAGAAAAAACTGGGGACCCTCTGACTGTCTCTCTCTCTCTCTTTCTCTCTCTCTCTTTCTCTACCCACCCTCCCATTCTCCCTCTCCCCTCTCTCTTCCCTCTTCCCTAGAGTTCCCTGGAACATCCTCCTGCTGTGGCCATCAGGGACTTTCCCTGTGCTTCAGACTGGCAATGGCATCATGTCCCTGGTTCTGAAGATTTTGGTCCAGCCGGCAGCTAGCCTGTGGTGGGACATCTCTATCTCTACAGAGCCTCCAAATTCTGTTTCTCTGGAGAACCCAGATAGTTCAAATGGCAACTTGGATGTTCATTTTCTTTCTTCCTTTTTAAAAGATTTATCTGTTTTCATTTTATGTGTATTAGTGTTTGCCTGAATGTATATACATGAAAGACTAGGAGTGAGACAGTCTCATTGGTATGGAGAGGGCCATTGATAGATAATATGATGCGATGCGGGTGGCGAGCTTCCAAGATGGCCGCAAGTTCTTCCTCACCTTCCTGACTTGAGACAATAGCCTTGCAGCTTCAAACAAAGGCCTTGTAAGATTTTGTTTCCCTGCCAGCAGGCCTCCTGCTGATAGAATTCCTCAACAAATATGAAGCTGGATCAAGACCTGTCACACAACAGTGTGGGCCAATTGACCATCTCTAAGACTTTAAAAAAAAAAAAAAGACCTTGAGAAAAGACTAGAGTTTTCAGCTTTCTGAGTCCCCGTCCCCCTGGGCCCTGCTTTATAGAGGTTTTTGTTGTTGTTGTTGGGGTTTGGGGGGTTTTGTTTTGTGTTTTGATTTTTTTGGTTTTTGGTTTGGTTTGGTTTGGTTTGTTTGGTTTTGGTTTTTCAAGACAGGATTTCTCTGTGTAACAGAGCCCTGGCTGTTCTAGACTCACTTTGTAGACCAGGCTGGCCTCGAACTCACAGTGATCTGCCTGCCTCTGCCTCCTGAGTGCTAGGATTAAAGGCCTTTGCCACCATGCCTGGCACTACAGAGGATCTTTTTTAAAAAATAATTTATTTACTTTTATTTTATGTACATTGGTGTTTTGACTGCATGAGACTGTCAGATCCACTGGAACAGGAATTACAGTTACATACAGTTGTGAGCTGCCACGTAGGTGCTGGGAATCAAACCTGGGTCCTCTAGAAGAGCAGCCAGTGCTCTTAACTGCTGAGCCATCTCTCCAGTCCCCAGAGGACTGTTTTTAATACTTTTTTATTTTTATTTTATGTGTATTGGTGTTTTGCCTGCACGTATGTCTGTATAAGGGTGTCAAATCTTGAAGTTACAGACAGTTGTAAACTACCATGTAGGTACTGGGAATCGAACCCCGGTCCTCTGGAAGAGCCGTCAGTGCTCTTAACCACTGAACCGTCTCTCCAGCCCCGAGGATTTTTTTCACCCTTTCTTTGCTGTTTGTTGCATGCATGTCTTTCCTAACTCCCAATAAACATTTTTTTCAACTGCTGATTCTGTCTGCTGCTGTCTGCGGTGTTTATCTCCCCACTGCTAGCTGTTGCATTCGGGATTTTTCTTGCCTTTTAATTATTTAACTGGTAGAGAAAACTAACATAATCAAGATCCCTAGATTGTATCATATGTATGTGCACCATATGTGCGTCTGTGGTACATATATACACACACATATAAAATAAAATACATTTTTTTAATTAGGGGGAAAATGTATGTCCCAATTCTCCAGAGAGAATAGGATCTACAGAGACACCTGAGAGGGGAGCTATTACGAGATCAAGTGTACAGAATCACAGAAGCAGAGAATATGCCATTTGCAGGCTAGAGATCTTTGGATGCTAGTAGCAGGCCTCAACCCAATTCTGAAGGCCTTTGAAAACAGGAGAGCCAAGTATAACTCTAAGTCTGAGGCCGAAAGTCTGAAAACACAAGGGGGTGCTTCTAATTAAGCCTAGAGCCCAAAGGCCAAGAATCTGGAGGATACCCCTATCACCGGGGGAAGAAAGGACATATACATATATACATACACACACATCTGTACATACATACATGCATACACAATGCACACACATATATATCTATACACACATATATATGCACAAATGCACATACATACACATACACACACACACATATATATATACATACACACATATACATGCATACATGCATACATGCATACACACATGCATATACATGCATACATGCACACACATATATACATACATGTGTGTATATATACATACAAAGTCCAGGCCAGCAAGAACTACTTAGTAAGACCTTGTCCCAAAAACAAACAAACAAATAAATAAATAATGAGTGAATGAGATATATAAGTAGGTAGGTAGATAGGTAAGTAGGTAGGTGGTAGGTAGGTAGTACTGCTGCAGATTCTGTGTATGTTTTTCTGTCATTTTATTGCATGAATAGATTTATGTATCTCACACCTCTATTAAGATAGAGAACTGAGGTTGGAGCTGAAGTTCAAAGGTAGAGCTTGTCTAACATGTTTGACCCACAGTACTGCAAAAATAATAATAAACAATATTCACTATTAATATTATTAACATATATAATAATTTAACTGTTATCACCCTGATAGATAAAGAATAGCATGTCATTTGAGTTTGAATTTCTTTTTTTTGTTTGTTTTTTTGTTGTTGTTGTTGCTGCTGTTGTTTTCAAGACAGGGTTTCTCCATGTAACAGTGTGGGCTGTCCTGGATATCTCTTTGTAGACCAGGCTGGCCTCGAACTCACAGAGATCTGCCTGCCTCTGCCTCCTGAGTGCTGGGATTAAAGGCGTGTAAGTTTGAATTTCTATGATTACTGATGAGACTGAAATCTTCCCAAATACTATTGGCCATTTGTTATCTCTTCTTTGTGATATAATCCTATAATTGGTTACTGCTTTTCTGTTTTGTTTTGTTTTTTAGAGACAGAGTTTTCTCTGTGTAGTCCTGGCTGTCCGGGAACTAGTTCTGTAGACCAGGCTGGCCTCGAACTCACAGTGATCCGCCTGCCTCTGCCTCCCAAGTGCTGGGATTAAAGGCATGCACCACCACCGTCCGGCTTTATCTGGAATTTTTGTCCCCTGTTACTGACCTGTAGGCTCTATCATTTGAATATTTGGTTCCCAGTTGGTAGCTCTATTTGGGGAAGCCTAGAAGGAGCCTTGATGGAGGAAGTATGTTACTGGGGGTAGCTTTGAGGCAAAATTTTGTACCATTTCCAGTTCACTCTCTCTGCTTCCTGCCTGCTACTCAAGATCTCAGCTCTTAGCTTCCAGCTTCAGCTACGGTTCCTGCTGCCTGCTGCTGTGCTGTCCCTGCCATTGTGGGTCCCAACCCTTTGGAACTGTAAGCCTAAATTAACTCTTTCTTCGATAAGTTGCCTTGGTCGTGGTGTTTTGTGATAGCAATAGAAAAGTAAATAATACAGAAGCTGGCACCAGGGAACAGGCTATTGCTGTGAAGAACCTGACAACAGTGCTTTTGGAGAGATATAGACGACTTTGGGATTCTGTGCTGGAAAAGTGGTTGAATACTATAAGCAGGGCTAAATCAACCATTTAAAAAAACAAACAAACAGAACTCATTTAAAAATGAATGAAAGCAAGCCGGGCGGTGGTGGCGCACGCCTTTAATCCCAGCACTTGGGAGGCAGAGGCAGGCGGATCTTTGCGAGTTCGAGGCCAGCCTGGTCTACAAAGCGAGTCCAGGACAGCCAGAGCTGTTAAACAGAGAAACCCTGTCTCGAAAAAAACAAACAAAAAAAAATGAATGAAAGCATCTCTGGAAATGTCCCTGCATGAGAGACATCATTATTAGTCACACAGAGCTCTGAGAAGAACCTGTGGATGTCTGCCTGTATATCCATGTTCCCACAGACCTTTACCTTCCAGTCACTGCCACTCCTGAGCCCTTTCTTGTTAGGAATTCTGGGTGCTACTAAAATGCAATAAAGCAGACAAACGGCCCTTCAGTCAGTTGTTCCTGTCTCTTACATACAGGTGCCTGAAGTGTTTGTGGAGCTGACCAGACTCTCCCTATCTGAGCACAGGTTCTCGATGCTTCCCTTCAGGGTCCTCTCTCTTCATCATCATTGTGTAAGGCTGTTTACTGCCCCACCCAAACATAAACCTAATTCTCCATTCCTACCTCTGAATCAGGAGAGCAAGTCCTGGGAGCCAGGCTTAGTAAATGAACATGGAAGGCTGTTGCATTACAGCTAGGCATTATGGGGGTCTGGATCTCTCTTTGTAGACCAGGCTGGCCTTGAACTCACAGAGACTCAAAGCAATTTCTTGAGCTTACACTGGCTGTCTTGGAGGAGATTGTGGCTGAGGGACACTGAGAAGCAGCTTTGAGGCAGAATGGGGAAATTAACCTGAAAGCTAACCTCTACTGAGCTCAAGAGGTTCTTTATTCTCTTGCCCTTGCCACAGGTAGCAGGCGAGAGAATTGGCACTGATGGGGTCACGAAAGCAGAAGAGCTGATTCAACTTCTTACCTGCTGCAGCACTTGGAAGAAAAGGCCCTGCAAGTCGGGATTGCAGGCCTAGAACCCGGTCTTTGACTTGGCCTACCCCATGGATGAACTGCTGGAGTGCATGAAGAGCCAGTTGCACAACCCAAAATACAGGATCTCATGAGATAGGACAATAACAGCATATGTGAGAGGAGTCCCAATGAGGTTCTAGTATTGACAAAGTAGCAGAAACCAGAGGCTTCATACCAGACCAAGGAGTCCTTATAATGAACATTTGCAAGCAAAAATGTGTGGAAAAAAGGGAATATTGTGGGACACACTGAGACACACTGCAGCTTCCACAATGAGATTTTTTTTATGTGGGGGGAGATTGTAAGGGTGAAGGGTGGGTCTGAGGGGAGGTGGGAGAGGAGAGGGAACAGGGTACATGATATGAAATTAACAAAATAAAAAAAACAACAAAAAGAAAGAAAAACCCAACAACAAACAAACAAAATAATGTCAGCAACACTTGTATAACCTGGCTTCTTCATCAGTTCATCTGTGAATGAAGTCACACACACACACACACACAAACACACACAAGCACACACGCAGGCACACACACATACACACATACACAAACACACACGCAGGCACACATGCTCACACCTCAAGGAGAGAAAAATGCTGTCTGGTGGCTGGTCAAAGAAGTAGTCCCAGAAAACAGTGACCCAGGAACACAAGTCTCATTTAACGCTGAATGACTGAGGATAGCATTACAATCTCCTGAGGGGCACTTTCCTCTCAGACACCAAAACAAATAATATGCCTTGGAATTAAACAGTAGGGTGGCCCTGAATGGATCCATCCCACAGGTCCCGATAGCTTATAGGGAGGTGGGTCTGGAATGAAGAGAGGAAGGAAAGAAGGGTCTGCTGGCCAAAGGACAGATACCCAAGACCCAGTAAGGCATGACACAGTGGCCAGGCATAAGGTGTGTGGGGCAAGGATGCCCATGGCAGCCCAAGGACCAGGGGAAAAAACTGGAGAACCATATAGATAATTTTTTAATGTAGCTTATAGATTAATGCTTTTAGACCAATAGTATTCTAAGCAAATTTAATTGTTTGTTTTTTAAGAGAGGATCTCATACACTTAAGGCTGACTTGGAACTTGCTTTATAGTTAAGGGTGACCTTAAACCTCTGATCCTGTATCTACCTCCTGAGGCATGTGCTCTCAGATGTGGCTTTATGCAGTGACTGGGATCAAACTAGGGCTTTATACATGGTAGGCAAGCACTCTAATTGAGCTACATTCCTAGCCTGGGTGTGTGTGTGTGTGTGTGTGTGTGTGTGTGTGTGTGTGTGTGTGTG
>CAJQZJ010012579.1:4689760-4773704 GCA_907164525.1 Lophiomys imhausi
GTGTGTGTGTGTGTGTGTGTGTGTGTGTGTGTGTGTGTGTGTGTGTGTGTTTAGTTTGTTTAGTTTAAATAGTGAGACCTTAAACTCACTATGTAGCCAAGGCTGGCCTTGGATTAGAGGATTAGATTCCATGTGTGAGCAACCACAACTAGCTCTGTCAAGTTAAAAAAAAAACTGAGACAGGATATTATGTAACCCAGGCTGGCCCCAAATTCCTTATACAGCCAAAGATAACCTTGGGCTCCTTGATCCTCCTCCCTCCTGCCTAAGAGGTAGGATTACAGGTGAGAGCCACTGTGCAAGGCTTCTTTCAGGCAATTTTGAACTTGAATTCCTTTATATGGCATTTGCTCTCTCACCAAACCCCATCACTACCCCTGGAGGCACTCTGTTGCCAATTGCCCCTGAGGCACCTGTCTTTGTGACAGGGAGGGCTGACTGCAGTATGGTGCGGGCATCCAGTACCTCTTAGTGATGTGGGGGCGGCCCTTCCATCATTATCACTGCACAACTTCGGGTGCTCAGGCTCCCGATCAAAGACTGCTTAGCTAGACCCTACCCAGCTTTCAGACGCAGAACTGAATGAAGGGCAGCTGTCCTGTCCTCACTTTCATCTTCAGTGAGGTGCCCCGTTTCCAAGGTACTGTCACCCTCCCTCAACGGAAATTCAATTCTGTCTGGGAATGCTCAAAGAACTCTGGGTGGCTTTGAGGGAAAGCTGACATATACTCAAGGCTACAAAGATCTCAACTCACCAAGGCTGCAGGACCTGGTAACTGTAGCAAGCGTAGACCAGACCGCAGATACAGCGAGGGTGCGCCACCTGGTGGCCTGTATTTGGAGTGGCAGCAGATAAGTGGGGCACATTTTGTATCAGCTTTTCTGTGATTATGAACAAAAATTAAAATCCAGAGAATAGTCTAATTCTTAAAAGCGACAGCAGACCAAAAACAGCAACAAAAACACCAAAAGAAGTTCTTTAGAACCAAGGACAGTGGCACATGCCTGTGACCTCAGCACTAAGAGAGACAGAGGGAGGAAGAATTCCCACAAATTCAAAGTGAGCCTGCTCTACACGGAGCTTCAAGACAGCCAGAACTACATGGAGAGACCTTGTCTCAAAACACAAAAAATAAAATAAAATAAGTCTGGCGTAATGGCGCATGCCTTTATTCCTAGCACTCGGGAGGCAGAGGCAGGCGGGTCTCTGTGAGTTCAAGACTAGCCTGGTCTACAGAGTGAGTCCAGGACAGCCAGGGATACACAGAGAAACCCTGTCTCGAAAAACCTAATAATAATAATAATAATAATAATAATAATAATAATAATAATAATAATAAAACTATTTCTTTATTTTCCTATTCTTCAAAAAAAATCAATGTAATTATCTGTGAGAGGGAGTGGCTTGAAGACATGACACCATGCTGTAGAAGAGTCCCAGGAGGGTCCTGGAAACTGAACTTAGTTATTAGACTTGGCAGCAAGTGCCTTTACCCCTGAGCCATCTTATTGGCCCATTTCCTGTCTCTACTGATAACTGTTCAAAGTTATAACTGATAACTTATTCTCCATTGATGAAATGAGCCAATCCAAGCCAAATTAAAGTATAACAGCAGGTTTATTGGGGGCAGAGAGAGAGAGGAGTGCAAGTGCAAAAAGAGAGGAAGGGAGGGACCAAAATGTGTAGATTATATAGAGAGAATCTCCGGAGGAGGGGAAGCCCAGCCCCTGGGCTGGAAAGTTCAGGATAGAGGGCGGGGTATGCCAGTCATGCCCTGTAATCAGTAGGGACTGAGGGATGCTGGGAGAACCTGGAGGCCAGGCCCACTTCAATATGTTAAAGATGCCCCTCAGCCACTTGTCTCAATCTGAATCTCAACAATAATAACAAGAATATCAATACTATGACAATGTATCTGTCAATTACATTGGATCTTGTAATACATTGTAATTGGATTTATAATGGATAAGTAAAATAAAGGACACCAACATTGACAGAAAGGTACCAAGTCCCCATTGATTCATGGGAAGGTTATTATAGCAGTCAAAAACCAAAATATCCCAGCCGGGCGTGGTGGCGCACGCATTTAATCCCAGCATTCAGGAGGCAGAGGCAGGCAGATCTTTGTGAGTTCAAGGCCAGCCTGGTCTACAAAGTGAGTCCAGGACAGCCAGGCTGTTACACAGAGAAACCCTGTCTCAGAAAAAAAAAATATGCCCGGCGGTGGTGGCACACGCCTTTAATCCCAGCACTTGGGAGGCAGAGGCAGGCGGATCTCTGTGAGTTCGAGGCCAGCCTGATCCACAAAGCAAGTCCAGGACAGCCAGAGATACACAGAGAAACCCTGTCTCGAAAAACCAAAAAAAAAAAAAGAAAAAAAATTTTATATATATATCTGAGTCTTGGCCTCCAAATCTAAAGATATTATAGGTGTCTTAGTTAGGGTTTCATTGCTGTGAAGAGACACCATGACCACAGCAACTCTTACAAAGGAAAACATTTAATTGGGGATGGCTCACAATTTCTGAAGTTTAGCCCATTGTCATCATGGCAGGAAGCATGGAGTCAGTCCTGCAGGCAGACATGGTGCTGGAGAAGGAGCTGAGAGTCCCACATTTTGATCTTCAGGCAGCAAAGGTGAGTGTGTTCCATACTGGGCATAGCTTGAGCATAGGAGACTTCAAAACCAGTCCTCACAGTGACACACTTCCTCCAGCAAGGCCACGCCTCCTAATAATGCCACTCCTTATGGGCCTATGGAGGCCAGTTATCCTCAAACTACCACAATAGGTAAGGTTTTCTCTTTGGGAAGTAGAGGAGAAAATGTCAGAGAGTTAGGGAAAGACAGAGATCTGAGGAGGAACTGGGTGGCTAGAAAAATTGAGAAGTATCCCAAGCTACAGAAGTGTTCAGAACAGAAAGGACAACCTGAGGTTCACATGAGGGTCTCAGAAGACAGACTCTTCCTAACGCAGCTGGAGGAGGGAGAGAGTACAGAGAGCACCCCAAAGCCCCCAGGACAAGGACCCAGAAAGGAAGGATTCCCAGTCAGCTAGGGCCAGTGTGGGCAAAGGACCAGACAGATTTCTTCTCTAGGAAAGGAGCTACAAAATAGCCAGATCAGTGCAACCATGACAACACATCCAGTTAGAAACTGCCATGGAGACCAGGCTGGCCTTGAACTCACAGAGATCTGCCTCTGCCTCTGCCTCTACCTCTGCCTCTGCTTCTGCCTCCCAAGTGCTGGCATTGAAGGATTGCACCACCACCCCTGGCCTCTTGAAGCATCTTTGTTGGTGACAACACTGAACTAATCAGACACCACCAGACCGGAAGCTTTCCAGTATGTCTGCTTCTCCCAGCCATGCCATTCCACCTCTGCCTTTACTGGCTGGTGCCAGAGAAGAGTCTAAATTATCATTCTTTCCTCATTCTGCATAGAGGCCTGATTGAGTGATGATATATTCCGTAGATTTTTAGAAGAAGGAAAGGCAAAGAGGAAAAATAAATAAGTATATCCGTGTAACTGAGGGACAAAAAAGACTTTTATTAGGGTCTTCTCATGGCCAGATTCTTTTTTGTTGTTTTCTTTGTTAGGGTCTCATATGTCATAGTCTTGCCTCCAACTTGCTATATAGCCCAGGATGACCTAGAACTTCTGACCTTTCTGCCTCCATTTTCCCAGTGCTATGGTCTGGTATACACAGTGCTGGGGACTGAGAACAATAACCAGATATGGAAAATGCTTAATATATATACTTAATGATTTCAAAATGTTTCTACCGGTGTAACTGCAGAACTAAATAGCACATATATGAAAACTTTCACAGGCGCACATGTGCATGTGTGGTGCATGCTCACATATGTGTGCAGGTGTCCTTCCCTATCACTCTCTGCCCTGTTCTCCTGCTAGCTAGATTTCTATCAACTTGACACAATCTCAACTCATCAGAGAAGACAGTTGAGAAAATGTCCCCATCAGATTCCTGTAGGCAAGTCCACAAGCAAGAGCAGAGAGAGGATAGATGCATGCTTGCCTCATTTGCCTCACTTTGTCGTTGTTTTTGGTTTTTAAGACACGGTTTCTCTGTGTAACCCTGGCTGTCCTGGAACTGGATCTGTAGATGAGGCTGGCTTCAAACTCACAGCGACTGGCCCTGCCTCTGTCTCCCAAGTGCTGGGATTAAAGGTGTGTGCCACTACTGCCAGGCTCTACAAGAGATTTTCACATGAAATTCCATGTGGCAGTTGAGTGAGTGTAACTGCTGGGGCTCTGAAGGGAAAGGCTTCTCCTACAATAGAGTTGCAGCTTTGCTCTGCTGGGGAAGGGTTTTCTCAGGGAGAGTGTTAACAGTTCTGCTCTACTCCAGTGCCAGCGTTATAGCTCCACAGAGTCACACCACACAGCAAACAACCTCACACAGGAGTTAAGATGAATCTTTTTGATTATCCAATACGTATTTATTAATATATGCACTTATGGCCGTGTGTGGTGGTGCACGCCTTTAATCCCAGCACTAGGGAGGCAGAGGCAGGCGGATCTCTGTGAGTTCGAGGCCAGCCTGGTCTACAAAGGGAGTCCAGGACAGTCAAGGATACACAGAGAAACCCTGTCCCGAAAAACCTTAAATAAATAAATAAATAGATAGATAGATAAATAAATAAATAAGCCAGGCGGTGGTGGTGCATACCTTTAATCCCAGCACTTGGGAGGCAGAGGCAGGCAGATCTCTGTGAGTTTGAGGCCAGCCTGGTCTACAAAGCAAGTCCAGGACAGCCAGTGCTGTTAGACAAAAAAAAAAAAAAAAAACCCTGTCTCGAAAAAAAAAATGAACAAACAAATAAAAAAGAGTTCAAGATCATCTCTAGCTACATAATGAACTGGAAGCTAGCCTGAGCTCTGTGAGACTATGTCTGAAAAACAAACACAAACAGCCAGGCAGGGTGGCAACACTCTTGTAAATCTCAGTGCTAGGGAGTCAGATACAGGCTGATCTCAGGGCTCACTGACTGGCTAGCCTTGCTTATGTCGTGAGCACAAGATAACAAAAAACAATGAGGACAGTATCTCAAAAAGAGAGAGTTCCAAAGTTGACCTTTGGCCTTTACACACACACACACACACACACACACACACACACACACACACACCCTTCTCTTTCCTACCCTTCAAAATAAATACAGGCTGAGGAGGGCAACTGCCTGGTGACTGGAAACCAGGATCTCACAGCTCTTACAGGGCCCACCACTAGAAAGCCATTCTCATTTGCTTTACCTGCCTGCCCCATAAGGTACATTTCTACCCTCTCTTGGGGTTTCCAAAGGAAATGGAGGAAATGCTTCTGACTCATTTCCTAGCAGGAAGACAGGATCACCTGCTGGGTCCCTTTCATCTTTGAATATACTCCATAACATTTGGCTAAATTTAAAATGTGAATGATAAAAAGAAAAGGGCTTGGAAGAGGTAGCAAGACAGAGAACAAAATTATTTTGTGGAGACAAAATAAATCCAGATTTTGATTCTGCCAGAAGCTGGACTCCTTGAGCTTCTATGGCCTTCAACATCCCAGAACAGGTTTTAGAAAGAACTGGAATCGCACAGTTGGCACAGCCCCAAGTTTGTAGCAGCCAGCCGTTAGACTCTGGTTTCAGTTTTAAGCACATGGCTTTAAAGGGGACTCCCCTACTCCACCCTCCACTCCCCAGAACAGGAAATGCTGATGATAGGCAGAACATTGACCAGGGACTAAATTTGTAGAAAACACCTATATCTAGGGAGCCAAAGTGAATGGAGTAGCCACATAGCTGCCAGCAGGTGACCCAGAAGTCTGAGAACCAGGCCCCTTTTAGGAGCAAGCCCTGAAGCTGTGAAACCTCACAGCCTCTCTTCATTAATAGGGAGAACTGAAGGGAAATGAAAGCTAACATCACAGTAAGTGGCTGAGGCAGCCAGCCTGGGCTGCAGGGCTACAGCCTACTGTGTCCTGGGATCCCAGGGGTAGGAAGCGGAGGTAGGCCTACCAATGAAACAGCCAAAGCACAGGAATAAAGTCATGAGGTTCACAGAAATGGACTCTAGAGACCAGAGCACGGGTCCTCAAACCAGCTTGGCATGGAGCTATCTTCTTTTTTTTTTTTTTTTTAAGATTTATTAGGCCAGCCTGGTCTACAAAGCAAGTCCAGGACAGCCAGGGCTGTTACACAGAGAAACCCTGTCTCGAAAAACCAAAAAAACAAAACAAAAAACCCAAAAAGATTTATTATATATACACTATTTGGCCTGCATGTATACCTGCAGGCCAGAAGAGGGCACCAGATCTTATTATGGATGGTTGTGAGCCACCATGTGGTTGCTGGGAAGTGGACTCAGGACCTCTGGAAAAACAGTCAGTGCTCTTAACCTCTGAGCCATCTCTCCAGCCCAGAATTATCTTCTTGGTGGTAACCACTCCTGAATTTTAAAAGTCAAACAGCAAAACAGCCGGGTGCTCCCTGTAATATCAACACGTTGGAGGTAGAGACAGGTTGTAACAGAAAAGTTTTATTTAAAAAGACTTATATTTAGCCGGGTGGGGGTGGCACACGCCTTTAATCCCAGCACTTGGGAGGCAGAGTCAGGTGGATCTTTGCGAGTTCGAGGCCAGCCTGGTCTACAAAGCGAGTCCAGGACAGCCAGAGCTGTTAAACAGAGAAACGCTGTCTCGAAAAACCAAAAAAAAAAAAGACTTATATTTATTAGTACTTAACAAACACCTATAAAATACCTAAATCCTACAATCTATAATCTATCTAAGAACACCCTAATACCTGTTTAAGAACACTTAACTAGTGAAAGACCCCCGGCTAGTGCATGCCTGTTTGTTAAGTTGCCATTTTTGCCATGCTGTTGCTTGTTACGGAATGGGGACTTTCCAAACAGGATATCTGTTGCTCGGGGGCTTTCCAAACAGGATATCTGTGGTCAGACATCTGGGGACTGACTCACTGGTAACAGGAACTGAAAAGACTAAAAGTGTACTAACGGTAGCCTTATCTGATTACCAGGAACTCAGAGATGCTGAGTCTGTCCACCCCTAGCCTGAACCCGTGGCCTTATTTAAATCGACCAATGAGAACCCTGTAACCATCTGCTTCTGTAAGCCCGCTTCTTGCCACCCCAACCCTATATAATCAACCTTCGCCCTAGCCCGGCACGCTCAGTCACCCGAAGGCTGTAGCGTCCGCAGGCGCCTGTGTAAACAATAAGGTTGCCTCTTGCACTTGCATCCGGTGGTCTCAGTCTCTGTCCTTGGACGCTGGGCCCCAGGGGTGGTGTCCCCATTTCAGGGGTCTTTCATTTGGAGGTCCCACTGAGATTTCCTTGGGACCCTCACCCAAGCCGGCTGAGAACCCACCGGGAGGTAAGTTAAGCTGGCCAGCATTTGTTCTGTCTGTGTCTGACTCTCGTCTGTCTTTCGTTTCATTTGCGCTGCGTTTGGAAGTCTATTCGGATCCATAATCGCTTTGTATTTGGGCGGCCTTGAGAAGGAGCTGTCGGGCTCAGACTTCTCCCCTGCCACCCTGGGGGATGCCCCAGGGATTTGGGGAGCCCGTTATTTCGGGGCTCAGTACACATCCGTGGGGTTCGTACGTTTGCAGGGCGAAGCACTCGCTTCCCCGTTTGAATTTGTACTTTCGGGTTTGCGCCGAAGTCGCGCTGTGCGTCTCTTCGTTATTGTTGTACCTGTTCTTCTTGTTTGTCTATTTACGTATTTCTACATAAAAGACATGGGGCAGACCATAACCACCCCCTTGAGTCTCACTCTAGAACATTGGAGCGAAGTCCGTGAGCGCGCTCACAACCAATCGGTGGAAATAAGAAAAGGATGATGACGGACTTTCTGCTCCTCGGAATGGCCTACATTTAAAGTGGGCTGGCCAGAGGGGGAAACCTTTGACATTTCTACTATCTTACAGGTCAAAGAACGGGTCTTCGATAGGGGACCCCATGGACACCCCGACCAGGTTGCCTACATCGTCACCTGGGAAAGCCTGGCCAATGACCCACCTCCCTGAGTCATTCCCTTCCTCCCTCCAAGTCCCCTTTCCCCAAAGTTCCTACCCTCCCCCTTACATCCTCTCCCTCCCCCTTTACCCTCTGCACCTCCGGCCACTCCTCAGGCCCCAAGTCCTCGGCCTCCCAAGTCTTCCATCTACCCGACCCTTATCAAGAAAGATCAAAAGTCTGTCCTTCCCCCAGATGATCCCCTCCTCATGGACTTACTCACTGAGGAGCCCCCACCTTATCACCTGGCACCTGTCCCTGCCACTCCGGCTCAATCAGAGGGGGAGAAGAAAACGGGGCGACCTGAAGCCGAGAAGGGGACCCCGTCCCCACCCGACTCCCCCATGGCCGGGTGCCTAAGGGGTCGCAGAGATCCAACCCCAGCCGAGGGGGGTGGGAGAGAAGTCTCACAGGTATTCCCCTTAAGGCAGACAGGACAGGGACAATTACAATATTGGCTTTTTTATGCCTCTGACTTATACAATTGGAAACAGCACAACCCCCCATTTTCCAAGGACCCCATGGCACTGACCAACTTGATCGAATCCATTCTGATCACTCATCAACCCACATGGGATGATTGCCAGCAACTCTTGCAGGTTCTCCTCACCTCAGAGGAAAAACAGAGAGTTCTCCTGGAAGCCAGGAAAAATGTTCCCGGCGAGGACGGGAGGCCAACTCAGTTGCCTAATGAGATTGATGAAGCCTTCCCACTGACCCGCCCGAACTGGAATTTCACCACTGATGCAGGTAGGAGAAGCCTACGCCTTTATCACCAGTTGCTCATAGCGGGCCTCCGAGGCCCACCAATCTGGCTCAGGTAAAGCAGGTAATACAGGGTGCAGAGGAATCCCCTGCGGGTTTCTTAGAAAGACTTAAAGAGGCCTATCGCATGTACACCCCCTATGATCCAGATAGTCCGGAACAGGAAGTAAATGTATCAATGTCATTCATATGGCAGTCTGCTCCAGATATTAAAAAGAAATTACAGAGGCTGGACAATTTGCGGGGGTACACTCTCTCCGAATTAGTTCGGGAGGCAGAACGAATTTTCAATAAAAGAGAGACTCCAGAGGAGAAAGAAGAAAGACTGCGCAGAGAGATAGAACAGAGGGAAGATAGGCTCAGGAAGGAGGCAGAGGAGAGAGATAATGCGAGAGAAAAAAAACGCAGTAGGGAACTTAGTCGCTTGCTAGCCACCGTAGTGCAGACTCAGCATCAGAATACCGAGAGGTCAGTTAGGGCAGGAGACAATAGGAGGCCTAGGGTAGATCGAGACCAGTGCACCTACTGCAAAGAGAAAGGACACTGGGTCAAAGATTGCCCTAAGCTACCCAGAAGGCAGAAGACAGGGCCATCGGAGCCCAGAACCAACCTCTTGACCCTGGACGAAGACTAGGGGAGTCAAGGCCAGGAGCCCCCCCCTGAGCCTAGGATAACCCTTACTGTTGGGGGGCAGCCGGTCACCTTCTTAGTGGACACCGGAGCTCAACACTCAGTTCTTACTCGCTCCCCGGGACCACTCAGCAACCGCACAGCTTGGGTACAGGCTGCCACCGGCGGGAAACAATATCATTGGACCACCGAACGAAAAATGCACTTGGCAACAGGTAAAGTCTCTCATTCTTTTCTACATGTGCCTGATTGCCCATACCCCTTATTGGGGAGGGACCTACTGACCAAACTAAGGGCCCAGATCCACTTTGAAGACACGGGGGCAAGCATTTCGGGCCCAAAGGGAGCCCCACTTCAGGTACTAACCCTACAACTAGAAGAAGATGAATATAAACTTTTTGAATCACCTAGGGAGGAACAAAAGGGACTAGACCCCTGGCTTAAGAGATATCCCCTGGCCTGGGCAGAAACGGGAGGAATGGGGCTGGCCACCCAACAACCTTCCTTGGTGATACAATTAAAGGCAACTGCAACCCCCGTCTCTATCAAACAATACCCTATGCCCAATGAAGCCTATCAGGGCATTAGGCCACACATCAAGAGACTGTTGGACCAGGGGATATTGACCCCCTGTAGGTCCCCTTGGAATACCCCCCTTCTCCTGTAAAGAAACCCGGCACAGGGGACTATCGACTGGTGCAAGATCTCAGGGAAGTCAATAAGAGGGTGGAAGACATTCATCCCACGGTGCCCAACCCATACAATCTACTGATTACCTTGCCACCAACACACCCCTGGTACACAGTATTGGATTTAAAAGATGCCTTCTTCTGCCTAAGGTTAAACCCTCAAAGCCAGCCCCTGTTTGCCTTTGAATGGAAAGACCCAGAGCTGGGGATCTCGGGACAGTTGACTTGGACCCGCCTTCCTCAGGGGTTCAAGAATAGCCCCACTCTCTTCGATGAGGCCTTACACCATGACCTGGCCGGGTTCCGGAACCAACACCCGTCACTGATCCTGCTACAATATGTGGATGATATCCTATTGGCCGCCTCCACCGAACAGGAGTGCCATGAAGGTACGGGGGCACTCCTTCAGACTCTAGGCCAAATGGGATATAGGGCCTCTGCCAAAAAGGCCCAGATTTGTCAGACTGAAGTGACCTACCTGGGGTATAAGCTGCGGGACGGACAGCGTTGGCTAACTGAGGTGTGCAAGGAAGCGATAGACCGCATCCCCTTGCCTCAAAACCATCATCAGTTACGGGAGTTCTTGGGGACTGCCAGATTCTGTCAGTTATGGATCCCTGGGTTCGCCGAAATTGCGGCCCCGCTGTACACGCTAACCAAGCAAGAGGCCCCTTTTGCCTGGACGGAGGCACACCAGGTGGCATTTGAGGCCATTAAACGGGCTCTCCTGTCGGCCCCTGCTCTTGGCCTGCCAACCTCACAAAACCCTTTGAACTCTTTGTGGACGAAAAATATGGCTTCGCTAAAGGAGTTTTAACCCAAAAGCTTGGGCCTTGGAGGCGCCCTATTGCTTATCTGTCCAAAAAATTGGACCCGGTAGCATCTGGGTGGCCCCCATGCTTAAGAATGGTTGCAGCCATAGCGGTCTTAATTAAAGATGCGGGAAAATTAACTTTGGGACAGCCACTGACCATCCTGGCACCCCATGCAATTGAATCCTTGATTCGCCAGCCCCCCGATCGCTGGCTGTCAAATGCTCGCCTGACCCACTATCAGTCTCTGCTCCTGGATGCTGACCGCATCCGATTTGGGCAAATGGTGACTCTTAATCCAGCCACCCTGTTGCTGCTGCCCGAGGGGCCGGCATCCCATGATTGCCAGCAGGTCCTCGCGGAAGTACACGGAACCAGACCTGACTTGACAGACCAGCCTCTTCAGGACGTAGATCATACCTGGTATACAGATGGTAGCAGTTATTTGCTAAATGGGGAACGTCGAGCAGGAGCAGCGGTAACCACCGAGACCAAGGTAATTTGGGCAAGTGCCCTACCCAGAGGCACCTCTGCTCAACGTGCTGAATTGATTGCTCTGACTCAGGCCCTTCAGCTGGCTGCAGGCGAAAAGCTTAATGTCTACACGGACAGCAGATATGCCTTTGCCACTGCCCATATCAATGGTGAGATCTATAAAAGAAGGGGATTGCTGACCTCCGAGGGAAAAGAAATAAAAAATAAGACTGAGATCTTGGCCTTGTTAAAAGCCTTGTTTCTCCCTAAAAAGTTAAGCATCATACATTGCCCAGGACATCAGAAGGGAGACAGTCCTATAGCCAGAGGGAACCGCCTGGCCGATGAAGCGGCCAGACAAGCTGCCCTTGGGCCTCAACTCCTGACGGTCACCATCCTCCCCGAGACAGAAAAGGCTCCCAAGCTTCCTGCCTGGGACTATGATGAAAAAGATTTAGACATCATACAAAACCTGGGGGCAGATTATGATCCGTCCCGAGGTCGCTGGGTTTATCAAGGAAAGACTGTGGTTCCTACAAAAATGACCCTGGAGCTGATTGACGAGTTACACAAGCTAACTCATTTGAGTCTCCGAAAGATGAAAACCCTGCTGGACCGGGAAGAAACTGGACAATATCTTCTAAACAGGAACAGAGCCCTGCAACAAGTGGCTGACAACTGTAGGGCCTGTGCTCAGATCAACTCAGGGAAGACTCACGTCAGCCAGGGAACCCGCCTGAGAGGCCATAGGCCAGGTGTTCATTGGGAAGTAGATTTTACTGAGATCAAGCCGGGCATGTACGGATATAGATATCTCTTAGTTTTTTTTTGTTTTTTTTTTTTGGTTTTTCGAGACAGGGTTTCTCTGTGTATCCTTGGCTGTCCTGGACTCACTTTGTAGACCAGGCTGGCCTCGAACTCACAAAGATCCACCTGCCTCTGCCTCCCAAGTGCTGGGATTAAATATCTCTTAGTTTTTATAGACACTTTTTCAGGATGGGTCGAAGCCTTCCCAACCAAACACGAAACTGCCAAGATGGTGACGAAGAAATTATTAGAAGAAATCTTCCCCCAGTATGGTATGCCGCAGGTGATAGGGTCAGATAATGGGCCTGCCTTTGTCTCCCAGGTAAGTCAGTTGGTGGCTAAGCTACTGGGGATTGATTGGAAATTACATTGTGCATATAGACCCCAAAGCTCAGGTCAGGTAGAAAGAATGAATAGAACTATTAAAGAGGCCTTATCTAAATTAACGCTTGTAACTGGCTCAAAGGATTGGGTACAGCTCCTACCCCTGGCTCTCTACCGGGCCAGAAACACTCCCGGCCCACACGGGCTAACTCCCTTTGAAATCTTATATGGCACGCCACCACCAGCCATTACCTTTTTTGATATGGATATCTCGTATTATGCTAATACTCCTTCCCTTCAAGCCCACCTACAGGCCCTGCAATCGGTGCAGCGGGAGATCTGGGAGCCTCTTGCTGCTGCTTACCGAGAATCCTGACCACCCCCGTCGTCCCACACAAGTTCCAGATCGAGACACCGTCTGGGTCAGACGACATCAGATCCGCAACCTGGAGCCCCGCTGGAAATGACCCTACACCGTACTTCTGACCACCCCTACGGCACTAAAGGTCGACGGGATTGCTGCCTGGGTCCACGCATCGCACGTCAAGGCTGCCCACCCGAGACACGCACCCCAGGAGCCAGAACCAGCACCGACATGGAAGCTTCAGCGCACTCAAAACCCCCTAAAGATAAGACTTATCCGTTCCCCCCCTTGACCCTTCTAACTTTGCTTTTGCTCTCTCAGGGTTCCATGGGAAAAAACAAACCCCAAGGCTCCCCTCATACAATCTATAATGTAACATGGACAGTGACGAATCTCTTTACAACGGAGATCGTCTACCACACTTCCCAGTTGACTGCCCTAAGTAGCTTTTTCCCTGACATCTGGTTAGACGTTTGCAAATTAATGCCAGATGATGTTGTCTGCATAAGCGAGAGAGGAGTCTACGCTTGCCTCACGGCAGGCAGAACAAAAGATCAGATTCGTCAGTGTGGGGGAGCAGATGTAGGATTTTGTAAAGCCTGGGAATGTGAAACTACAGGGACCACGCACTGGAATCCTAGCTCTTCCTGGGACTTGATTACCCTAAAAAAGCCTTCAATCGGTGACGGACATTGGGCAGCCTGTAGTGACTCGAACCGATGTAACATTTTAACCCTATCCTTCACTAATGCAGGAAAGAAAGATCCCTGGGTCACCACGAAAATATGGGGACTCCACTTACGTTTGTCAGGACCAGACATCTTTGGTATATTCTCCCTAGCTCAGACGATACAAACTCTGATCTCGGTCGCTGTAGGCCCCAACCCGGTGCTCTCAGACCAAAAAGCACCGGTAGCCTCTTCCAAGAACCTAGACCAGAGGGAACCTGGGCCAAAAAGTCCTTCTGGTGCTCCAGGGTGACTAGACTTCAGGACAGGGTTACAGCCGCTCCAGGCACAGAAGAGAGACTCATTAATCTAATCAGAGGAGCATTCCAAGCCCTGAATCAGTCGGACCCTCAGCGCGCCACACAATGCTGGCTCTGTCTAGACCCTCGCCCTCCCTATTATGAAGGGATAGCCTTCGAGGGAAGTTTTACTATTCATTCCAGCTCCCCACCCGCTGCCTGCTTAGAAAGAGGCTACCAGCTAACCCTAACTCAGATTACTGGAACAGGCACTTGCATAGGAACTCCACCCCTAGGACTTAGCCTCTGCAGTAAAACCATAACTGTGACAATGGGTAATTATTACCTGGTTCCCCCCAATGGAACATATTGGGCCTGCAACACCGTATTAACTCCTTGTGTGTCGGCAGCGGTTCTAAACCTGGCTCAGGATTACTGCGTCTTGGTTCAATTGTGGCCACGCATATACTATCATTCTGATGAAACCGTGCTGTCATATTTTACAGATTTCTCCAAAAGATTTAAACGGGAACCTATCTCCCTCACGTTGGCCGTCTTGTTGGGGGTAGGGGGAGTCACAGCAGGCATCGCCACTGGTTCCGCTGCACTAGTATGCACAGACAGGTATCTGTACTTACATCAAGCTATGCATAAGGACTTACAAGCCCTCGAAAAATCTGTCAGGGCACTAAAAGAATCATTAACCTCCCTGTCTGAAGTAGTGTTGCAAAACAGGCATGGATTAGACCTCCTATTTCTTAAGGAAGGAGGCCTATGTGCAGCTCTAAAAGAAAAATGTTGTTTTTATGCGGACCAAACTGGAGTTGTCACAGAGACCCTAGATAAATTAAAAGAAAGGTTAGACAAAAGACAAAGGGAATTCGAATCTCAACAGGGATGGTTTGAAGGAATCTTTAACCGATCCCCTTGGTTCACCACCCTAATGTCTTCCCTATTGGGACCCCTAATCCTCCTCATGCTTATCCTAACACTTGGCCCATACATCCTCAATCGCCTGATCCAATTTGTTAAAGAGCGCCTGTCTGTCATTCAGACTTTGGTATTAACTCACCAATATCAAGCTCTAAAACAAGTAGATACTGAGATTCCCTGATAAGTAAAAGGTTTTACTTATGATAAAGAAAAGGGGGGAATGAAAGACCCCCGGCTAGTGCATGCCTGTTTGTTAAGTTGCCATTTTTGCCATGCTGTTGCTTGTTATGGAATGGGGACTTTCCAAACAGGATATCTGTTGCTCGGGGGCTTTCCAAACAGGATATCTGTGGTCAGACATCTGGGGACTGACTCACTGGTAACAGGAACTGAAAAGACCAAAAGTGTACTAACGGTAGCCTTATCTGATTACCAGGAACTCAGAGATGCTGAGTCTGTCCGCCCCTAGCCTGAACCCGTGGCCTCATTTAAATCGACCAATGAGAACCCTGTAACCATGCATCTGCTTCTGTAAGCCCGCTTCTTGCCACCCCAACCCTATATAATCAACTTTCGCCCTAACCCGGCACGCTCAGTCACCCGAAGGCTGTAGCGTCCGCAGGCGCCTGTGTGAACAATAAAGTTGCCTCTTGCACTTGCATCGGGTGGTCTCAGTCTCTGTCCTTGGACGCTGGGCCCCAGGGGTGGTGTCCCCATTTCAGGGGTCTTTCACTAGCACTATTTTAACTTCCTTAAAAGGATATTAGTACTCTTAGCACAGGTTTTACGGCAGTCCCAGCAGGCAGTCCCTTTCAAAGCTTAGTGTCTGGGCCTTTTTGTGTGGCCGGTTTTGCCAGAGTTAATTTCAACCACTAAATTATGGTTGGTTTATGAGACCAGTCTATTTTAACCACCAAACTTGAACTCAGCTTCCTCCATCAGCTGAGACTCACCTCCACAGCCTCCTAGACCCATGGAGGCTTCTCCGAGCAGCTTCCAAGCAGTTTCCAAACTCTGGCCACTTTGCTGACTTGCAGTAAAAAGTCTTCCTCTCTTGGACTCCGCCTTTCAGTTTATGACCATTGTGGCCTAATGGCTGGAGTATGCCATACCTTGCTGTGCACTTCTCCAGCATGACCTTCTCAGTTGATGAGGGCAGAAGGAAGGGAGTGCCAAGTGGAGCTTTCTGGCTTATATATAGCATTATCTCGCAATCCTTGGTGGTCACCAGGGTCCACAAAGTCTCTTGTGATGTCCAGCAGTGCCATTGCTTCTCACGGCAACCGATGTCATCTACATGGCTTGTGTGGTTTCTTAGCAATGCCCCTTCAACAGGACATATCATCTGGCCTCAACTGGGCTTTGTCCATTTCAGCAGATTAAAGGGATGTCAAGCTCCTCCTTATGTGCTGCCAGATGCTAATCTGAACTGCCTACTAATTCACTAAAAAGACCTAACTTCTACCACAGACAGGAGGATCAGGAGTTCAAGGCCATCCTTAGCTATGTAGTAAGTTCCAAGCTGGCCTGTCTGAGTGAGAGAGAAAGAGACTGGCATATCTCCCCACAAATAATCCCCATCTAGAGAGAGTAGAGAATGAATTTGGGACCAGAGAATGTGATAGGCATTGAACCCAGGGCCCCATACTAACCTACTATGTTCTCTGTACATACATTGTATATGTATGCAGAAAAAATTTTCCTCTTTTTTCAAACAGTGTATTATCACAGTTCCTATGTGCTTTTCCCCTATCAGTGTGCCTTACAGGGTATTTCAGATTAGTTCAAGTTTCCTCCTCATTCCCATTTCTACACATTGTTCCATTGAATGGCAGCACCTTCCTCATTGTGTTGAGCATTGAACTTATTTCAGATCTGAGAGGTTACCAACACTGCTGCAGTAATAAACTCTGAAAATGTTTGACTTTTCATGAGAGAAGTGTAGTCTCTAGGAAAAAAATAAATGAGAAGAAGAAGAAAAGGAGGAGGAGGAGAAAAGAAATGGTGGCATACATTTGTCAGTTGCTGCCAAATTGTCCTCTATATGGTTCCTGCCAATTGCACTGCCCACCTGCAGAGCTCCAGCTACAAGGGGAGCCATCCAGTCCTCTGTTCTGGGAAACTGTTTTTCAAAGGTCCCTGAGTAGATGAATTGGCGATATGAGCCGGCACAATCTAATGGAAGAGGAGCTTCCCCCAACCAAAGCTCCTTTGTTGTTTGATGCCATCCAACTTCCCGTGATCATTTGTCTGTTGAGTCTGCCCATACAAGAGCTACTATGGATCCATTCACTTTTGAGTCATACACAGTAGGTAATCAATAAAGGCTTATTGTGAGGTGTTCTGGTCAGTTTTTTTTGTTTTGTTTTGTTTTGTTTTGTTTTGTTTTTTTGTTAACTTGACACAAGCTAGAGTTATCTAGGAGGAGGAAACCTCATTGATAAAATTCCTCCATCAGAATTACCTGCAGGCAAATTTTTAAGGCGTTCTGTTGGTTAATGGTTGATGTAGGGGCTCCCAGTCAGCAGCTGGTGGGACCATCCTTGGGCAAGTGGTTGAGCTTGAAAAAGGCAGGCTGAGCAAAGTAGAGGTGCATGCCAGTAAGCAGCACTCCTGCATGGCCTCTGCTTCTGTTCCTGTCTCCAAGTTCTTTCTCTGCTTGAGTTCCTATCTTGGCTTCCCTCTGTCATATTGACTGTGATCAGGACATGAAAAGTACAAACCCTTTCCTCTCCTAGTTTCCTTTGGTCATGTTTGGTGTTTATCACAGCACTAGAAAGCAAAGTAAGACATGGGGTTTGGTGGGGCATGGTGGTGCATGTCCTTAATCCCAGCACTCAGGAGTCAGAGGCAGGCGGATCTCTGTGAGTTCAAGGCTAGCCTGGTCTACAGAGTGAATCTAGGACACCCAGAGCTACACAGAACCCTATCTTGAAAAGAAAAGAAAAACATAGGGTTTGGGGATGTGGCTTAGTTGGTAGAGGGCCTGCACAGCATACACAAAGTTCTGAGTTTAATCCCCAACATTTCACAAAATAGATATAGTGGTGTACTCCTGTAAGTCTATATATTTAGCACTCCAGGGGTGGAGGCAGGATGATCATCTTTCCAAAATAAAAGTTATATGAGATGAGGAAACAAATTAGGACTGGACTTCTACGGGCCAGCATCTTGCAAGTTCAGCACGGGGAAAAGGCAGAGACAGGAAGATCCACAAAGCTCACTGGCTGGCCAGTTCAACCAAAATGATGAGCTCTATATTCAATGAGAGAATATATCTCAAAAAATAATGTGCAGAGCCATTGAGGAAGATTCCTAAAGCTGACCTCCAGTCTCCAGACATGTATACATATCCCCAACCCCCCCCACACACAATTATAATAATTAATTAAAAGTTAAAAATAAAGTTTGGCCAGGCATGGTGGTACACACCTTTAATCCAGCACTCAGGAAGCAGAAGCAGGCAGATCTCTGAGTTGAAGGCCAGAGCTTATTACACAGAGAAACCCTGCCCTGAAGTAAATAAGTAAGTAAATAAATAAATAAATAAATAAGAATTTAACAGAAGAAAGAAGGGAAGCAGCTTGGCGTCTAGATTCTCCTTATGAGATCTCAGGCTACAGTGATCTGAGCTGGGCTTGGACATACAGCCTCACCATGCTGGGCTTTTTATTTTTTCTTCTAACCTGCATTTCCCAAGAAGGATTACTTATTATCTAAAACAAAATAGGCCTGTGCTTTGACGGCATCTTGACTCAGCCACAGATGTGTCCATAGCTGCTCGTGCCCACACTGACCTTAACCCCGGGACACAGCTCCTGTCTCAATCCTGCAGGACGGCTCAGGTAACATGGAAGTGTTTCCCCTGGGGGCTGCCTATGTGCCAGGCACTATGCTGGTAATGTCTGATTTCAGATAGATTACACACACGCACCCACACCCACTCACATTCCAGTAAATGCCTGTGACTTGTCTCTCAGCCCCACCCTGAAGCCACCTTTCTTCCTCCAGGTCCTTCTGCAGGTCCCTGAGCTCCGAGATCATTCTGGAGCCAACAGATTTGGTCCTGACCCATCAGAGTGACTCTGGAAACCAATGCAGGCACTGTAGATAACAGGTAACTTTCTCTTTGGGGCTTGACTTACCCATGGAAAAACCAGGGAGAGCCTTGTTGCCAAGTAGAAGGAACCCCGAGAACAGGAAATAAGACTGGGTCCCCATGGACTGACAGGAGGTCAGACACAGGGTGGAGAGGCTGCCACAAGGTGGGCAGGGGAACTTTAGAGGGAGTGTAGGAAAGCCCAGAGTACCAGAAAAGTCTTCTTAGGCTCTGACTAGCATCTCAAAGAAAGACTTAAAGGGGAAAAAAAAGGGAAAAGTTACACCTTTCTGAGTCAGGACCCAGAAAGGCAAAGAGACCCAGTTCCAACCTCACGGCAGGTCATAGGGTCTGCCGTTTGCTGATGTTTGAAAATTACATTTATGCTAGCCATAGTGGTGCACACCTTTAATCCCAGTACCTGAGAGGCAGAGGCAGGCAGATTTTCTGTGAGTTCAAAGCCAGCCACAGCTACAAAGTGAAACCCTGTTTCAAAAGGAAAGGAAAGGAAGGAAGGAAGGAAGGAAGGAAAGAAGGAAAGAAGGAAAGAAGGAAAATAAAATAAAATTGTATTTATCTGTTTGCTTGGCATGAGTATGTGTACAACACTTGCCACAGCACAAGTGTGACAGCTAGAGGACAATTTCCAAGAGTCACTTTTCCCCTTTCAGCATATAGGACCCAGAACTTGAACTCAAGACATCAAGCTCAGCAGCAGGCACTTTCACTCAATGAGCTATCTGGACATAGAGGAACCCTGTGAAAAAAATCCCTAGGTGCATGGGTAAACCTCAGGCACTCTGACAGTGGGGTGCCGCAAGAAACCTTGGACACTGCACAGATGATGCAAATACATCAATACATTGAAGACAGAGGCAAAGACCAAGAAAAGTCAGTCCCTGGGGGTGTCTGGGAATTATCAGTTCAGTTTGGTGTGGAGCTGGGAGTCCTAATTTCCTTGTCTCCATGAGTAGTAACAAATAGCTACTGGCATCCTGGGTCATACACACTAGCTAACTGAAATAGCTATTGGAAATTATATTTCTCTGTAGAGGAACAGAACTTGAAGAATATATATATGTGTATATATTCATTATATATATTATATATACATTCAATATAAATTATATACATATATGTGTATATACAAATGTATATAATATATATATCAGATTTGTTAGAATGGCTTACGTGCTGTGGTATGGCTTGTCCAACAATGGCAGTCTATCAGTGGAAGGTCCAAGTATCTAGATTATGTAGCTGAATGTCTCAGCTGGTCTGCAGTAAACACTAGAATGTGGAATAAGTAGACTCCAGTGCCAGTGAAGGAATGGACTTGCTAGCAAGAGTAAACAGGCTAAAGCTTCCTTCTTCCATGTCCTTTATAGAGGCAGCAACCATAAGATGTAGTCCAGGTTATGTTGTTTAAAAAAAAATTAATAGCCAGGCAGTGGTGGCACACGCCTTTAATCCCAGCATTTGAGAGGCAGAGGCAGGCGGATCTCTGTGAATTCAAGGCCAGCCTGGTCTACAAAGCAAGTCCAGGTCAGCCAGACCTGTTACACAGAGAAACCCTGTCTCAAAAAACCAAAAAAAAAGTTAGCTACTATGACAGTCTATCACAGATATTCTCTAAACTACCCAGTAATCAAGTTGCTAAGAGACAAGCAACATTTGCTTATCTAAATACAAGAGATGGATAGGGCATCTTCAAAAACCCCAAGAGATCTGCAGAATATGGCATTCAAAGATGTTATCTTAAATCAAGATTTTTTTTGATATCGAGATATATCAGCGCCTGACAGCACCCCCTATTCTACTCCAAGTAGAAGATAAGCATCGAAGAACCTCCACTGTAAGATGGTTGAATTAGTGGCAAGCCTTTCTCTTGGCATGAAAAAACCCCTTGCACCAACTGCAGACAGACTGCTGTCCAAAAAGGACAAAACTTGGTAGCAGGGAAGTCGACAGCCTAACTCTGCCAAGACAGGGTAGGTAAGTCCTTCATAATCCCTGCTCTACAACAAATGTCTGTCAGAGAAACAGGACCCAAAGGCTGAAGACTGATGCTGGAATGTATGGAGAGAAAATGGGAACTGTCCAGGCAGTCACTGGTATGTTCTTTCTTAGTTTTGGAAGCTGCAGGCCCTGCACTTCCTATATAAGCAAATATATTTATCCCTCTCAGGTCTCTGAGGTGGTTGAAGAATAGACAGCTAGAGTCTCATAGTTAAATTTTGAATGTTTAGGAATCAAGAGGGTGTTATAAATCTAAGAAGATACTCTTAAAAGTGTGTTGCAAGTTAGTATGAATGTTGAGTCACATATAGACCTTTAAACTCATGGAGTTGGTTAGATAGTAGAATGTTAAAGTCAGGGGCCAAATATGTATAAACTGGACATTGGGAAGGTATACTGGGCCATTTAACTCTCATAAATGTGGCATATTTATATCTATTGTTTTGTATAATACTGTTATAAGAGAAGGAACCATCTGTTGGACTGAAAGGGGAAACTTCTGGGGGGAAGAGGGTGGAAGGGCGGGATAGGAAGGGGGAATAGGGAGGGGTTTGTTACTGAGATGTAACTTGAAGAAAAAAAAATAAAGTATTTAAAAAAAAAAAACAAAAAAAAATAATTACTAAGTCCCTTCCATTGGATTTTACCAGTGAAGACTCAGGAACCAAATGCTGGGTTGAAAACTTGCTAGCGGATAGAAGGGTAGGACTGGGAGGGAAGGAGGAAGGGGCTGTGATTGAGATGTAACTTGAATTAATAAATAAACATATAAAACAAAACCCCAAAAAGAAAAAGAAAACCTGCTAGCTCAGAGAGGCAGAGAAAGCACCCAGCTGACTTTCTTACTCCACCAATGTCCCAGAAGGAAAAGCCTGCTAGCTCACCCAGCTGACGTTTTTTATTCAGCTGAAAACACCAAAGGGAAAAGCCCAGAGCTAAAAAGCCCAGAAGAACCTAGAGAAGGATGCCTAGAAGGAGAAAATCCCAAAGGAGAAAATTCAAAGGAAGAAAAACTCCCAGCGCCTTCTCCAGGCTGTCTTAAATATCCCATATCCCTCAGCTCAATGGCCCTCCTATCTGTTTAATCCCTGTCAGCTGGTTTCTTTTCTTTTTTTGTTTTGTTTTGTTTGTTTGTTTGTTTGTTTGTTTTTCAAGAGAGGGTTTTGGGCTGGAGAGATGGATCAGTGGTTAAGAGCACTGCCTGCTCTTCCGAGGTCCTGAGTTCAATTCCCACATGGTGGCTCACAACCGTCTATAATGTTATTGGATGCTCTCTTCTGGAATGCAGGTGTACATACAGACAGAACACCCATATACATTAAAATAAATAAATCTTTAAAAAAACAAAACAAAACCAAAAAACCAAGAGAGAGTTTCTCTGTGTACTATGCCTTGGTTCTCCTGGATTGGCTGTGTAGACAAGGCTGGCCTCGAACTCAGAGATCCGCCTGCCTCTGCCTCCCACGTGCTGGGATTAAAGGCATGCGCCACCAGTCCTGTCTTATCAGCTGGCTTCTTGCTCTGCTTCTTAATTTAGGGTTAACTTCATTTGATCCTGTATACAGAAAGCTCTTGGATTAAAGGTGTGTGCTAGGGCAGATCCACACCAAAGGACTTGTTTACATTAAACAGAAAGCTTTAGGATTAAAGGCTGAGCCACTTCATAATTAGAAACAGATTTTTCAATTCACAAACTCTGGGTTCACAGTGTGATCAAATATTCTGCACCAAGATTAAAGGTAGATCTTCCCACCTCAAAACATCTCAATGAAAGTTGTATATTCTCACTTCAAAGATCTAGATTATAAGTAGGTCTTCTCACATCAAATGATTAATTTAATTAAGAAAAAAATCCTCAGACTGGAGAGGTGGCTCAGAGGTTAAGAGCACTGGCTGTTCTTCCCAAGGTCCTGAGTTCAATTCCCAGCAACCACATGGTGGCTCACAGCCATCTTCATTGAGATCTGCCCGGGCATATATTTAGAGCAAATACTGTATACATAATAAATAAATAAATAAATAGATGTTTAAAAGAAAAAAGAAAAAAATCCTCATAGATGACCCCAGCGGTCTGAGTTTTTTAGTTAATTCCAAATGTACTCAATTTGAGAACCAAGAATAGTCATTACAGATTTTTTTTTCTTGTTTTTCTATCTGCCACCTTTTTCCAATAACACCATCACACCCTATAATAAAGATGTATTTGGCATTTGTCCTGACACACAGCTCCTAAAATCCTTGAAATCTCCAGAATGACGGATGACTTTGCCTTTGAATGAAACAGCTGGTGGAAGGTGCCCTGGGCACCTTCAGGATAAAGCAACAGCTAGAAGAGTGGCTCATATCTAAAGCCCCTGCACATGGGAGGCTGCTGAAGGTGGCAGGGGTAGAGGATTTGCAGAAAGTTTTAGGCTGGCCTGGACTACTGTGTTAGTTAGGGGTTTTTTTCCCCCCTTGGTTTTTCGAGACAGGGTTTCTCTGTGTAGCCCTGGCTGTCTTGGACTCACTTTGTAGACCAGGCTGGCCTCAAACCCACAGAGATCTGCCTGCCTCTGCCTCCCAAGTGCCAGGATTGAAGTGCGCCACCACACCCAGCTAGGGTTTCTATTTCTGTGATAAAATACTATGACCAAAAACAACTTGGGGAGGAAAAGGTTTACTATGTTTAGACTTTCACATCATTCTTCATCACTGAAGGAAGTCAGGGCAGGAACACAAGCTGGGCAGGAACCTGGAGGCAAGAGCTGATGCAGAAGCCATGGAGGGGTGTGCTTTCTGGCTTGTGCCTCATGGCTTGCTCAGCCTGCTTACTTATAGAACCCAGGACCACTAATCCAGGGTTGTACCACCCATAGTGAGCCAAGTCCTTCCACATCAATCACTAGGAAAATTCCTTAGAGGCTTGTCTGAAGCCCCATTTTATGGAGGCATTTTCTCAGCAGAGGTTCCCTTCTCTCAGATGACTATAGCTTGTGTCAAGCTGACATAAAAGTAGCCAGCACAATTGTCCCCTTGTCAATCTGACATACAAACACATCATTGTTAAGCCATAACCTTTTCTTTCTTGTTCATTCCCAAGATCACATATTAGTATCAACATTATAACATAAAACACTTTGGGGCTGGAGAGATAGTTCAGTGGTTAAGAACACTGACTTCTCTTCCAAAGGTCCTGAGTTCAATTCCCAGCAACCACATGGTGGCTCATAACCATCTATAATGAGATCTGGTGCCCTCTTCTGGCCTGCAGGCATACATGCAGACAGAACACTGTATACTTAATAAATAAATAATTCTTTTTTTTAAATCCAGTCTCTTTTTAAATCCAAAGTCTCTGCAAAACTCCAATAACTCTTTAAAAGTTCAAGGTCTCTCAACAGAAGGCTCCAGTTAAATAAAAAATAAATACTTTCTGTTCCAAAAGGGAAGAACCAGGGCACACTCCCAATCAGATCAAAGCAAAACCAAACTCCAACAGTATAAGAAACTCAGTGTCCAATGTCTGGGAATCACTCACAATCTTCTGTGCTCCTCTGAAGGACTTGGGTTACTTCTCCACTCCACACAGGCTGTGCTCATTTCCTAGGCTCAGGGCAGCTCCACGTCATAACTGCTGCTGTACTTGGTGATTGTCCAATGAAACTGACATCTCCAAAATGCTGAGGTCTCTTCACCTGGGCTGAACCTCCACCAATAGTCCCTCCTGCGTTCTTTTCATAGGGCCAAGCCTCATCTCTCTGCATGACTCCTTCAATCCTGGGGCTTCAAATAGTACTGATGCCGTGGCTTCACCAGTGGCTCCTGGCCTTTCATGATGCCAATCCTCAGCTGCTCCCCATGCCTTCTAAACCAATACCACCTGGAAGACTCTTTTTTTTTTTTTTTTTTTTTGGTTTTTCGAGACAGGGTTTCTCTGAATATCTCTGGCTGTCCTGGACTCACTTTGTAGACCAGGGTAGCCTCGAACTCACAAAGATCCGCCTGCCTCTGCCTCCCAAGTGCTGGGATTAAAGGCGTGCGCCACCACCGCCTGGCTCACCTGGAAGACTCTTACACATGACTAAGATCGGTTGCCAACACAAGGTACAACCTTGGTCACCTAGAGAACACCGTTCTGTGTGCTGACTCTCAGGGTACAACTTTACAGATTTCACATCAATGACGCTGGTCTCTTTTTTATGACAGCTAATTTCTCAGCTCCAGCTTACCAACAACCATTGTCTCCATAAGGCAAAGGTTTGACTTCAGTGGTGCTGTTCTCTTGTTAATCGTGGATGATTCTTAAGTCCCAGGTAGCCAGAACTACAGAATCTTCAGAATCTTTTGTTTGTTTTCATTTTTTTTTTTTTGTATTTTTGAGACAGGGGGAAACTGAAACTTAGTTAACAAATATATTTGTTAATAACTATAAACTGTTATATTAGGCCAGTGGAGCGGCTGGTGGCCTGGTGGGAGGCCAGCAGGCCTGGATCAACTGACTTGCCTTAGCTGGAGACTTGAAATCCATGATGGCCTTTTCCCAATAATTAAATACACCAAGACCTTTTAATGTTTAAATGCTTAGGCCTTAGCTGACTCTCAATTAGCTAATCTAAATTAACCCAACCAACTATTCTCAATCTGCAATGTGGCTTGCTGTACCTTCAGAGCTCACTCCAAGACATCCTGCTGAGTCCTGGTGGGAAGAGAGGGCTTCCCCTGTATTTTTCCAGGTTTCCTTTCTTCCTTCTAGGAAGTCCTGCCTTCCTAGTCTCTCTCTGCCCAACTAAATGGCCATCAGTGGCTTTTATTATCCAACTACAGAGGGCCTCCAACTGGGTTTCTCTGTGTATACCTGGCTGTCCTGGACTCACTTTATAGACCAGGCTGCCCTCAAACTTAGAGATCTGGCTAGGCGTGGTGGAGCATGCACTTGGAAGGCAGAGACAGGTGGATCTCTGTGAGTTCGAGGCCAGCCTGGTCTACAGAGCGAGTCCAGGACAGCCAAGGCTGTTATACAGAGAAACCCTGTCTCGAAAAACAAAACAAAACAACCCCCCCCCAAAAAAATCCTTAGAGATCTGTCTGCCTCTGCCTCTCAAGTGCTGGGATTAAAGTGCTGGCCACCATTATCTGGCCCATACTTATCTTCAAAACTCTCAATACTCAATGTTTTTTCTAGCCCAAAGTTCCAAAACATGGCCAAGTCTGTCAACTCTGGTACAAATTTTTGTCTTAGGTAGGATTTCTATTGCTATGAGGAAACACCGTGACCAAAAGCAACTTAGGGAGGAAAGGGTTTATTTTGTTGACTTCCACAGCATGGTTCATCATTGAAGGAAGTCAGGACAGGAACTAAAACAAGGCAAAAACCTTAGGCAGGAGCTGATTCAGAGGCCATGGAGGATTGCTGCTTACTTGTTTGCTCCTCGTGGCTTGATGAATCTGCTTTCCTTAGAACACAGGCCCACCGTCCCAGGAATGACTTCACCCACAATGGGCTGGGCCCTCTCCCATCAGTAACTGTTTTACAAAATTCCTACAGATTTGTCTACAGCCCAATCTTATGGAGAGGAGACGGACATGACTATGGGACTAGAAGATACAGCCAGCCAAGTGGGTCTGTGAGGCTCGGTGGTCCCATTAACTTAGGTAAGCTGGTTGAGAGTCTGCTCAGCTAAGGCCTAAGCTTTGAAATATTAAAAGGTCTTGGTGTCTTTATTTTTATGGCTGAAAGGACTCCAGAGTCCTACAACAGCAATTTATAGAAGGAAGAGTTTATTTGTGCTCATGGTTCCATAAGGGATAAAAGTTCATCATGACAGGGGGACATGACAAAAAGCAGTAGGCACAGTGACAGGAGCAAGAAGCTGAAACCCTCACATCCTGAACCACAACCACAAGCAAGAGATGGGGAACTTGAAATGGCTGGAAACATGAGACTCTCAAAGCCTGTCTCCTGTGACACACTTTCTCCAACAAGGCCACATCTTCTAAGCATCCCCAAACAGTGCTATCAAGTGGGGACCAAGCATTCAAATGCCTAGGACTATGGGGAACATTCTCTTTCAAATCACCACAGCTACATAGTACATTCCAGACTAGCCTGAACTACCAAGTGAGACCTTGTCTCAAAAGCAAAAACCTGCCAGGCAGTGATGGCACACGCCTTTAATCCCAGCACTCAGAAGGCAGAGGCAGGCAGAACTCCATGAGTTCCGGGCCAGCCTAGTCTACAGAGCAAGTTCTAGGACGGCATGAGTTACACAGAGAAACCCTGACTCGAAAAACCAAACCAAAACAAAACTCTACTAGACACAGCTCAGCTGGCAGAGCACTTGCCTAGCATGCAGGAAGTCTAGAGGCACATATGTCAGCAAATGCATGATCTCAGCACTCAGGAAGCTGAGGCAAGAAGATAGTTCAAGATCAGCCTCAGCTATGCAGTAAGTTTGAAGCCAGCCTTAGGTATTTATAAAAATAAAAACAATTCTGTGTGGACAAGATGATTTAACAGGTTAAGGTTCTGGCCACCAAACCTAATGACCCGAGTTCAACCCACAGAAGGAGAGAGCCATCCCCTACAAGTTGTCCTCTGTCCTCCACACATGCACACAAGATAAATAAGTAAATAATGTAACAACAGTTCAGATGTCTCCTGTACCCAAGCCAGAAAACCCAGATCATGTTACATGCCACCTACACACTGCCCATGATTCATACTACCCCTTCTACCCCCATAGCTCTTCCCAAGCTATTCTGGTCCAACCCCAAATATCTCTGCCCTTCCCGCTCTTCACTTTTTTTTTTTTTTTTTTTTTTTTTTTGGTTTTTCGAGACAGGGTTTCTCTGAATATCTCTGACTGTCCTGGACTCGCTTTGTAGACCAGGCTGGCCTCGAACTCACAAAGATCCACCTGCCTCTGCCTCCCAAGTGCTGGGATTAAAGGCGTGCGCCACCACCGCCCGGCCCGCTCTTCACTTTTTAAATGTGCCATTACCCATTCTTCCACAGTGATTTGCTAACTACTGTCTCTGTGGTGGACTTTGTACTAGGCATTTGTGATGGTTTAAATTTGGAATATGTCCCCTGAAGGCTATTGTTTTGAAAGTTTGATCCCCAGCTTATGGTGCTACTTTGAAGGCTATAGAGTCTTCAGTAGATGAGGTCTGGCAGTTCAGTATGGGTAGGCCTTTGGGGTTATTCCAGACTCTGGTTCCAGCCTGTGCTCTTTCCTCCTAGACCAGGCTGTATGAATAACACCTTCCCCAGCTCCCACCACCATGACCAAATGCTTTCTCTGCCATATTGGCTGAAGCCTCAGAAACTGTGAGCCAAAATTCGTCTGTCCTCCTTAAGTTGCTTCTGCTGGGCGTTTGTTTGGTCAGAGCAACACGATAAGTAACAAAAACAGTCTGGAAGGCACCAAGACCAGTGAAATCCAGCCCTTTCCCAATACAAATCACAGTGCCAGCCTCCTGAGTGCTGGGATTTATGGACTTGCAACACCATACCTGATATATGTGACTCTGGGTATTGAATCCAGGGCTTTGTGCATGCCAGTTGCGGTGGTTTGAATGAAAAGGACCTCCATAGGCCCATCTATTTGAATGCTTAGTGATATAAAAATGTGGTGAGGGGGTACCTTTGGCAGTCCATGCCAAGATGTGCCCCTGTGAAATTACACCATGCAATAAATCTGGTGTAAGGTTTGTTTGGGGGAAGGGAGAGAGAAAGTCTTGAAGTCAGGGACCTGCAGACATGCAGACAGGAACATGGATGGGAAGACAGAGAGAAGGAACTGGAGATAGAAAGACAGAGAACTAGAGAAAGTAGAGAGAAATACAGGACAGGATGAGGGCAGAGAGATGTGATAGAGAAAGATGCACGGGAGAAGGCAGAGAGAGGTCTGGAGTGGCTAGAGGCCCTTTTATCCACAGCACACACTTGGCTCACCAGGTGGTGGCAGGTGATGACTTAAGTAGCTCCTCTGTCCCAGTGGGATCGCCTGTATACTAACACTTAGTCATCAGGGAGTGGCACTACTTGAGAGGTAGTAGGAGATGTGGCCTTGTTGGAGTAGGTGTGGCTTTGATCCAGCAAGTAAGTCATTGGGGTGGGCTTTGAGGTTTCAAAAGCTCAAGCCAAACCAAGTGATTCTCTCCTTCCTGTTGCCTTTGGATGCAGATGTAGAACTCTCAATTGCTCCAGCACCATGCTTGCCTGCACGCTGCCATGCCAGCTCCAATTAAATAGTTTCCTTAGGGGCTGGAGAGATGGCTCAGAGCACTGGCTGCTCTTCCAGAGGTCCTGAGTTCAGTTCCCAGCAACCACATGATGGCTCACAGCCATCTATAGTCAGATCAGGTGCCCTCTTCTGGCCTGCAGAGGCATACATGCAGACAGAATGCTGTCTGCAAAATAAAAAAATCTTAAAAAAAAAAAAAACTTTCCTGATTAAGAGTTTCTGTGGTCATGGAGTCTCTTCACAGCAATAGAAAATTGACTAAGACACTAGGCAAGCACTCTACCAGCTGAGCTCTGCAGCTATTAGTTTTTTTGTTTGTTTGTTTGTTTGTTTGTTTGTTTGTTTTTGTTTTTGAGACAAGGTCTCACTTGATAGCTCAAGTTAGTCTGGAATTTACTATGTAGCTGTGATGATTTCATGACAATGTTCCCCATAGTCTTAGGCAGTTAAATGATTGGTCCCTACTTGATAGTGCTGTTTTTGGAGAGGCTTGGGAGATGCAGCCTTGTGAAAGAAAACAGAACCCAAATCACAGTCATAAAGCCAGAGATTCACAGAAACAGACCCTGGAATGCATGAAAGGGCTCCCTATCTGGTTCCCTAACAAAGTTCCCTTCCTTTTCCCCAAGGTCAGTCCTTAGACAAGCCCCCATTCCCTCAGGAACTTGAAGAAAGTGCCTGCTTGCTAAAAAGGGAGTCATTCTCCTTATCTCTGGCAAGAGAAACTTGTGGCCCTCATTAACATATGAATCTAGTGCCTAGTAACTTATCAAGGGAACTAGTCTCTAGGGTCCTTGAGTCCCTGTTACAAGCCCCACTCCCCTTTCTCCCATTCCCATTTAACCCTGAAAATCTTCCCCACGTCCCTTCTCTCCCACCACCACCCCCCCTTCTTTGGAGACACCCTTGGTTGGCAGTTTGGAATAAGCTTTTCCCTTTTCACTACAGGAGCAACTATTTTGGGTTTTTTGTTTTGTTTTGGTTTGGTTTGGTTTGGTTTGGTTTGGTTTTGGTTTTTCTGAGACAGAGTTTCTCTGTGTAGCCCTGACTGTCCTGGACTCACTTTGTAGACCAGGCTGGCCTTGAACTCACAGAGATCAGCCTCGAGTGCTGGGATTAAGGGCATGAACCACCACACCCACCCTTAAAATGTTTTTGGGAGATTTAATTTTTTTTAATTGGCCAGGCAGTGGTAGCTAATGTCTTTAATCTCAGCACTCAGGAGGCACAGACAGGCTGATGTCTTTGATTTCGAGGGCAGCCTGTGTGAAATCCAAACAGAAAAAATATACCTTGCAGGTTAAGAGTTCTGTTTGCAGTTAAGAATAAGAGCCTGGGCTGGAGAGATGGCTCAGCAGTTAAGAGCACTGTTATTCTTCCAAAAGACCTGAGTTCAAATCCTAGTACCCCCATGGCAGTTCACAGCTGTCTGTAATTACTGGGCATGGTGGTGCTCACTTTTAATCCCAGCACTCAGGAGGCAGAGGCAGGTGGATCTCTGTGAGTTCAAGGCTACCCTGGTCTACAAAGTGAGTCCAGGACAGCCAGGCTGTTACACAGAGAAACATTGTCTCGAAAAACCAAAAACAAACAAACAAACAAACAAAAAAGAATAAATTCCTTTTTGTTCTATGTTTGCTTGACTTGTCTGCACCCGATGTGCTTGATCAATGTGGGAGAGAAGTACATTGGTAGGAAATACGTCAGGATGTATGCGTGCCCCTGATTTGACCTAGCAGGAAATGAAGTGAATTGTGGGTTTTGCCTTTTTTTAAGTCCCCACAAACTGTGATTTTGGGGTCATTTTCCTGGGAACCTGGGTATGGGCCTGGCTAGAGTCCGTCAACCTGGCCAGTATTTAATTAAAGCTTGCTTCAAATTTGACTTCAAATTGTGGTCGTGGTCTCATTCTCTGGGATTAACACCAGGTCTACAGAGTGAGTTCCAGGGCAGTCAAGGCTACACAGCAACCCTCTCTCAGAAACAAACAAAACAAAAGGTAGTGTGTATGTATCTGAGTGTGAGTTTGGTATGTGCGTACCTACTGAGGCTACACATGTCAGCTCCTTCTGGAGCTGGAGTTACAGGCAGTTGTAAATAACCTGATGTGGACTCTGGGAAGCAAACCCACATCCGCTGCAGTGTGGGCTCCTAGCTGCTGCCCCATCTCTCCAGCCACAAAGGTTTTCTGTGGGTTGTTTTTTGTTGTTGTTTTTTGTTTGTTTGTTTGTTTGTTTTTCTTTTTAAGTAAAAGACTAAAGGAGAAGGACTAAAGGAGAAGGACTAAAGGTAGTAGTTCTGTTGGTAAAGTTGTTACTGTAAAAATAGGAAGGTTTTCATTCCTAAAACCTACACTAAAAAAATCATTAAACCAGGATTGGTAGCACACCCCTTTAATCTGAGCATGAGGCACAGGCAGAGGGCAAGCGAATTCCTGTGAGGCCCAGGCCAGACTTGGTCTCCATAGGGAATTGGTTACAGGCCATGCCAGCCATGGCTACATAATGACACCCTGGCTTTAAAAAAAAAAAAGACAAAGCTATCAAAGCGTCGTAGTGAATGATGCCAGGATACATCCCTGGGGTTTGTTGAGTTCCAGGCTGAGGAAGCCTTCAGGAGATAGGAGGAGGCAAGAGAGGACTACAGCAGGCATGGGAGGCTCCTATGGGCGTGGGCCAGTAAGGAACGTGAGGTGTGCGTCATCTATGTACTGTGGTCAGCACGCAGGTCTCGTGAATTCTCACCTAGACCCAGGGTCATTGAGTGCTGCCCCGCCTCCACCTTTAACCAGAGAACGCTTTCCAGAGCGCAGATCTGACTTTCTGCTTCCTGCTTGTGCAGGTTTCCTCTCCCTGCTAGGCATCCTCCCCTTTGTTCCCAAACTTCTTGACCAAGTTCACCATTCTCAGACCCTATCCCTCCCTTTAGTCAGCTGGAATTTCCTGTACCACTGTCCTCCCTGCAGTAGACTGCATTCCTCTTTCTGAGTCACTCGGGGCTGACTCAAGTGTGACTCATTTAGCCATGGCCCTCCCACTCAGGCTCACCTATGCTGGGTGTGGCTACTGCCTATTCACTGGCCGTCTGCAACAGCTGATGTGAGACTCCTCCCCCATCATGGGGACCTGGATGGAAGGAACCCTCAATAAAGAAGAAATATGGCCAATACAAAGGCAGCTAGATCTTGGAAGCTCGACAAGAGGCAGAGGACAAGGGGTCGCTAAGCTGATTTCTCTGTCCCCACCCTCCACAAACCCTTCCTCCAGCTACAATCAAGGCTTACCTGGCTCTTTAGCAGCCTACCTTTCTGTCCCCATGGATCACTCTAAATACCCATTTACAGCTGGGAGCTACTATGGGTCACAGACTGAACTAACAGTGGAAGGTATTCAATTTTAAGTAGGTTACAAACTTATGTACTAGATAGACTCAAAAGCAAAACAAAAAACCCTCTCACCTCAAAGGGAATAAGAAATAGTTTATTCTGGAGTTACATCTGAGTGGTCATGATCCAGGAACACAAATTTAAGTTATCACAAATTCCGTGTTCCAATGTGGTACAGTCTGATGAAAGTTTTGGGGTTTTGTTTGTTTGGTTTGGTTTGTTAGTTTTGTTTGTTTGGTTTGTTTTGTGTGTGTGTGTGTGTGTGTGTGTGTGTGTGTGTGTGTGTGTGTTTCAAGGGTTTCTCTATGTAGTCCTAGCTGTCCCTGGAACTCTAGACCAGGTTGGTCTTGAACTCAAAGATCTTCCTGCCTCTACCTCCCAAGTCCTAGGATTAAAGGAGTCGGTCACCACTGCCGGGCTCTTGGGGTTTTTAAAGTAATAGAACAAACAAGGTTGTAAATCAAGGCATTTTAAAGTACATTGGGAGAAACATTAAGTAGATGGTCAAGCAGACCAGAGAAATCTCAGCTCTAGGTTTGGGGTGCCATGAGATAACTCTTAGCCTTTTGATTTCAGAAACCAGAGTTCTAGAGGGTTTTATGTGTTAGTCACATGGTGTGGGCACAGAGGTGGGCAAAGAATGGCTATTAGCTAGGCGTAGTAGCACACGCCTTCAATCCCAGCACTCTAGTGGCAGAGGCAGGTGGATCTCTACAAAGTGAATGCAGGAAATCCAGGGCTTTGTTAAACAGAGAAACCCTGTCTCGAAAAACCAAAAAATAAATAAATAAAAAATTTTTAAAAGTCTATCTATTAGTAGGGTAAAGACAACTCCAGATAAATTGTAACTTGGCTCTGGACCTGCAATGTTCCAACCTCTCTACAGTTATTCAAGTTCTCTCATCAGCTTCTCAGTCTTGCAGGTTCACTAAGGGCAGCTTCTTTCTGGGGACTGTCATTCACAACAGTCTTGGGCTTTTGTTGGTTGTTTGTTATTGGTCTTTTGAGACATGGTCTCCCTATATCCCTGACTGGCTAGGAACTTGCTTTGTAGCCCAGGCTGACCTCAGACTTAGAGCAATCCTCCTGTTTCTGCATCCCAACTGCTGGGATTACAGGCATGAACTACAACATTGAGTTTACTGTTTTTGTTTGTTTTGGTTTTGGTTTCTTGAGGCAAAGTCTCAGTCTTAACCCTGGGCTAGAAGCACAGAGGAATGATGCTTGCTGGTTCATTTGCTGGTTTCCTCTCTGACTGTCAGGCTCTTACTTAGCCAGCCTCATAAACAGCCCAGAACCACTTACTTGGGAATGGTTCTGCCAACCATGGGTTGGCCCTCCTACACCAATCATTAATCAAGACAGTCTCCCAAGACATGCCCATAGGCCAATCTGATCTAAGTAATTCTACGTAATTCACAGAAAACAGGCTTGTAGTGCACACCTGTAATCCCAGCTCTTGGAAAGTGCAGGCAGGAAAATCCGGAGGTCAAGGTCGCCAGTGCTAACACAGTATCTTTTGAGAGGGTATCTCTACAGAGCTCAGGCCCACCTAGACTTTGAAGTCTGCCTGCCTCAGCTTCCCAAGTGTTGGGATTACTAGTGTGCACCACTGTGCCTAACCTAATATTCCAATTGTGCATACAATATGGTAATTCAATATGCACAAATAGTATGCAATGATCAAAACAAGATAGATAACATTTCCAACTCCTTAAACAGCTTTTCACAGGCTGGGGAGAGTAAAGGGCTTCCTCCGCATGCGTGAGGAACTGGGTTTGGATTCCCAATGGCCAAACAAATCCCAGGAGCTCAATGGCCAGCCAAATTAGGCAAGAGAGAGAACTCCATGCTCACTAGAGAGACCGTCTTAAACATGAGGAGGAGCCGAGCGGTGGTGGCGCACGCCTTTAATCCCAGCACTCGGGAGGCAGAAGCAGGCGGATCTCTGTGAGTTCGAGGCCAACCTGGTCTACAAAGCGAGTCCAGGACAGCCAGAGCTACACAGAGAAACCCTGTCTCAAAAAAACAAAAAAACAAAAACAAAAACAAAACATGAGGAGGAGAGAGATGAAAACAGGCAACATCCCTCTCTGGCTTCTGTGTTCAAATATGGGGGAGCATACCTCCACATACAAATACACACCACACTACACGGGGAAAGGGGCAGGGAGCCACACACTTTTTTTCTGTAATGCTGGTTAGGATCCAGGATCTAGATTATGGTAGGCAAATGATCAGTGTGGTACATCTTAGCCTTAAATTCTTTTTTTTTTTTTTTTTTTTTTTGGTTTTTCGAGACAGGGTTTCTCTGTGTATCCTTGGCTGTCCTGGACTCACTTTGTAGACCAGGCTGGCCTCGAACTCACAAAGATCCGCCTGCCTCTGCCTCCCGAGTGCTGGGATTAAAGGCGTGCGCCACCACCGCCCGGCTAGCCTTAAATTCTTAATTACAAGTAATAACTATATTATATAGTTATTATATTATATATAGTTATCACATGTATAGTAAGTATATATTATTACTTGTTAATAAGTAATATATAATATATACTTTATTTATACAGTTGTTATACATTGTGTGTACTATATGACTATATAATATATAATAACCATACATAGTTACTACTTGTTAATTGATAAATTATTCATGGAAGTGGCCGGGCAGTGATGGCACACGCCTTTAATCCCAGCACTTGGGAGGCAGAGGCAGGCAGATCACTGTGAGTTGGAGGCCAGCCTGGTCTACAAAGTGAGTCCAGGACAGCCAGGGTTACACAGAGAAACCCTGTCTCGAAAAACAAAAAAAAAAAATTATTCGTGGAAGCATTCTCTGCTGGTGAATTGATCCAATTCAAGCTAGACTGGAGTATATAAAGGCAGGTTTATTGGTTGTAGCTCTTGCACGGGTTCACTGGTCCCAAGGAAAGAGACCAGGGAAGTCACCATGGGAAGGAGGACAGAGAGGAGGGGAAAGAGAAAGAAAGAAAAAGTGCATGCATGCAGTGAGAGAGAGAGATGGAGGGAAAGAGAGAGACCAAAATGTCCAGATTATATAGGAAAGAACTTCTAGAGGAAGGAAAACTCAGTCCCTGGGCTGGAAAGTTCAGCATAGAGGTGCGGTGTACCAGCATGACCTATAACAGGTTGGGATTGAGGCATGCAGGGAAAACCTGGAGGCCAGATCCACTTTGGTTTGTTAAATAAGAGCCTTAGCTGGGTCTGGGGTCTGAGTCCCAACATTAATAAGTAATATAAAATATATACTCTATATATAGTTATTATATGTTGCATATAACCATATATACTAGATAAAAGCTATATATATATATATATATATATATATGTATATGTATATATAAAACTGTTGGGAAGTTCTGCTGCTACGGTCAAAGTCTGACATTAGTGGAAAGCCCCTGAGCTTGGTGCAAAATGATGGACTCCCTTTGTCAGCAAGGTCTTCCCTTCTCTACCTGGGGATTCTTGGACTGCCAGACCCCATACTCTCTATCTGAGAAATATCACATAGCCCTCAGGGAAATTATAGGTCCAACCCTTTCTCCTGATAAGAAACCCATTCAGCAGCACCTAGGATTCCTGGAAATGCCTCCCGGTGCTAATGATATATCTTAGTAGCTTAGCTTTCAGCCAATGACCTTTGCCCATGCCTCTAACCATACCTGCAGTTCTTCTCCCACCCCCACCCCTGATGCCCGTAGGATAATAAGGTACTACATTCCCCTTCTTATGATAGGATGGTACTCCTGCATGTAAATGAAGCATCCCTGGCACTCCTAGACCCAGCCAATCAAACCATTCACCCCCAAACCCCCACACACACTGCCCAAGGTTTATTGTAATGGGTTAGAATTAGTTAAGACTCTCCAAAGGCATGCAGATCAGCCTGGCATTTGGCAGCACATAGTTCTGGGCAACCATTGAGAGGGTGCTCTGAAGGCCCAAGAATCTGAAAAGAGCTTGTAACTTGGTATTGTTTGATTGCTAGAAGCATCTGAGCCAGGGTGGGCAGAGCCCAGATTGAACTGAGGCCTGAGGTAAGCACCCAGTGGAGGTGTGGCTACAAAGCTTCAGAAGCCACAGGAACTTCCAATTTCCATTAGAGAACTTGTGAGCCCAAGGGACATCACCAAAGACCTGGAGACAATGCCCTATATGAACTAGGGAGCTCCACGTGGATCTCTCTCTTGCCCCATGGACAGAGGAGACAGAAGCACTGGAGGGAGACTATGAAATGCTACACCATCTTCCTGAGGCCACGATAACATAGCCAGACCCCTGAGGCAAAAAGTAGCAGGCAAATAAAAGCCTCAAAAAGGAACTCTAAGCACAGAGACTGACAACAGTGGCAGGAGCAAAGCAACTGTGATGAAATCTCAGAGATGGAGGCTACTCCATCTCTGAGGAGACTGTGTAGAGACAAATCCCTGTTGAGGAAGTCAGGGAACTGCTATAGGCCTTAAAGCCTGGCAGGGTCTAGAAGCCAAAGACTAGGCCATGAAGCATGGACAAGCTGAGGAGACTGTGGAACTGACTGAACAAGTCAATTGACAACATTAAGCCAGGAGGAAGCTGAACCAAACTGAAGATAATTTTGCTATGATTGCAAGAGCCAGACTGCTAAATCAAGATGCCTGCAAGGACATGCGTTAGAGAATTTTAATATCCTTTCAAAGGGGTTAAAATAGGATTGGCTATATGTTCTTAGGGTTTTTGCTGTTGTTGTTGCTGCTGCTGCTGTTATTGTTGTTTTTGAGACAGGTTTTTCTCTGTGTACTCTTGGCTATCCTGAAATTCACTTTGTAGCCAGGCTGGCCAGGTGGTGGTGGTGCACACCTTTAATCCCAGCACTTGCGAGGCAGAGGCAGGCAGATCTCTGTGAGTTCGAGGCCAGCCTGTTCTACAAAAGGGAGTCCAGGACAGCCAGAGCTGTTACACAGAGAAACCCTGTCTCGAAAAACTAAAAAAAAAAAAAAAAAGGCATGCACTGCCAAGCCTGGCATGTTCTTAGGAATTAAGTGTCTATAGGTATTACATATTGTAGGTTATACAATATAGGATGTAGGTGTTTTATACATGTTTGTCACTCATTAATAAATATAGGCGTTTCAAATAAAAATTTTCCGTTACAATTTATACTGTCCCTGTTCACAAAATAAAACATTCCTTCCTTCCACTATCCACTTCATCAAAGATCTGAGACCTGCTGCTTATTTGGGAAGGAAGAGCCTCTTCCTCCCAGAAGATCTGCCTACCTGGCCAGACTCCTCCGGCTGGCAGTCAGAGCTCACTTTGGGGTACCCAGGGCGCAAACTCCTGCCTTTGCGTTATTGCTGTTTCTGACAGTCAGGCTCCAGTCTCCATCACCGCCACCAGTAGCTGCCTTCAAAGCTGCCTGTCAGAGAGTAAAGCTGCAGGGTTGTGGTCAGCAGCAAGCTGCCCCACCCGTCTGAAGCAGGTCACAGGTCGGGCTTCCACTGCTGCCTGACCTGGCTTTGCAGCCTTGAGTTCCCTGCTGCTGCCTGGCTTCATGCCAGCAGCTTAGCTAAAAGGTTTGTGTGCTTAAGGTGGTACTTGACAGAGAGGGTCTCTCTCTCCTGCATGATTGAGGGCTGTAACACTTTGCGGTGGAGAAAGCCCATTCTCCTACCACTCCGGCCGAACCAGACATCCTGTGACATGGATCTCATTCTGTGTCTCATCCTTTTCTGCCCGGAAACCAACTGAACTTGGACCTTCTGGTGGAGAAGTGTGCACTTCCAGCTTAGTACCCAACTTCCCAGAAGATGCAGAACCACATATAACTATATATAATATATAATTATAGGTAATTATTACTTGTTAATAAGTAATATAATATATACCTCATGTATATATACTTGTTTGCTTGGGGGGTTTTGTTTGTTTGTTTGTTTGTTTTTGTTTTTTGTATTTCAAGACAGGGTTTCTCTTTGTAGCCCTGACTATCCTGGAATTTGCACTCTAGACACCAGGCTGCCCTTGAACTCAGAGATCCACCAACCTCTGCCTCTAGAGTGCTAGGATTAAAGACATCCACCACCGTGCCCAGTTAAATAACTATATTTATATGTCACAGTGTGATTTTTTTAAAATTATTTATTTATTTTTATTTTATGTGCATTAGTGTTTTGCCTACATGTATGTCTGTATAAGACTGTCACATCCCCTGGAACTGGAATTACAGTCAGTGGTGAGCTGCCATGTGGGTGCTGGAATTTGAACCCCAGCCATCTGCAAGAACAGCCAGTGCTCTTAACTGCTGAGCCATCTCTCCAGTTGCCAGGGTGATGTTTTCATTTCAGTACATGAGTACAATACATACTGTTTCTATTAGGGAAGTTAGTGCCTCCATCTCATTTTAAGCCAGGGTGTCCTTGAACTTCTGATCTGGCTGCATCTTTTTCCTCAGTGCTGGAGATCAAAGCCAGAGCTCCATTACTGTGAGGAGACAAAGTGAGCAAGGCAAACTATAGAAGAAGGCAGTTAACTGGGCGTTGGCTTACAGTTTCAGAGGGCTAGTTCATTATCATCATGGTGGGGAGCCTGGAAGCACACAGACAGTCTTGGTGCTGGAACAACAGCTGAGAGCTTTGCATCTTGATCCACAGGGAGCAGGCAGAGAGAACACTGGGCCTGGCATGGGCTTTTGAAACCTCGAAGGACCCCCCCACACACACACAAATTTCCTCCAACAAGGCCACACTTCCTAATCCTTCCCAACCAGTTCATCAACTAGGGACCAAGCATTCGAACATAGGAGCTTTTCATGTACAAACCAGGGCACTAGGGAAGTGTCCTACAGGCCCTTACTCATGCTTTTGAGCTCACTGACTGTTGCTGTGTAGCTGGCTTTGGGACCCGACTATAAGTCAGAGGATGCAGAACAACAGCCCAGGAACTGAGTCTGTTCCTCAGGTGCTCACTGGCAGGAGCTGCAGGGCAGGAGGATGAAGAAGTGCGTGGAGTAAGGTTCCTGGTGAGCCTAGCAAGTATGCTCCAAAGTGTCAGGCTGAAGTGGCAGAAACCAGAGGCAGGACCAGAATGATAGGTGTCATGGAAGAGTGTCCACAAGGAGAGGAGAAAAACCTGGGGAAGCCTCTCTGAAATACTGATGTGTTGTCAGACACAGCTTTGGGGCTCCGGTGAAGCTCAGGTGTTAGAACACTTACAGGTATTGTATGAGACCCTGGGTTTGATCCTCAGCAATACAGATAAAACAAGGCTTTTATGCCACTGCCCTAGAAAAGTACTAATAGCAACACTGTCACCAAGACTGAGGCAGCTTACAGATATGAGAGGAAGTTCTCAGGAGAAAGCCTTACCTGGGCTAAAGCATCTAAAGGCAGACTCATGAGAACTGAGATTGTAGGAGCTGGATGCTACAGGTCCAGAGGCAAATTATCATGGGCTATTTACAGCCCCTCAGCCAGTCCCTTCATACCTCTGCATCTGACCTAACAGCCCCATTATCTGGTGAAATCTTTTGAGATGTACTAAGCGGCCACTAGCTTCCACCAACTCAGAGGCTAAGAATATCATCAGACAGCTTCTTAGATTTCACACAGCTTTGCGGTAAGCTGCCCGCCTGATATTTCCACAGATGTACATTACAAGTGCCTTGATTTATGACTGTCTTTGTCCTGCTACTAGAAATGCTCGAGGAGATTTGGCTGTGGCTCATAAATGGAGCATGGTAGCACATGGCTGTGACCTCGGCACTGGGAAGGCAGAGGTAGGAGAACCAGAAGTTCAAGATCATCCTCAGCCACATAGGCAGTTTGAGGCCAGCCAGGGCCATGTGAGGCCCTGTCTGAATGAAGGAATGAATGAATGAATGAAACCATACCATGTTGTAACCATGGTATTAGAGGTAACTTAGATTCAATTTCTTGAGCCAAGATCACTCATATTTGTCTTCAAAATAAATTCTCTTTTTAAAAAATATTTATTTATAGCCGGGCGGTGGTGGCGCACGCCTTTAATCCCAGCACTCGCACTCGGGAGGCAGAGGCAGGCAGATCTTTGTGAGTTCAAGGCCAGCCTGGTCTACAGAGTGAGTTCCAGGACAGCCAGGGCTACACAGAGCAACCCTGTCTCCAAAAAACAAAACAAAACAAAATTTATTTATTCTAAGCCGGGCAGTGGTGGCGCACGCCTTTAATCCCAGCACTTGGGAGGCAGAGGCAGGCGGATCTTTGTGAGTTCGAGGCCAGCCTGGTCTACAAAGTGAGTCCAGGACAGCCAAGGATACACAGAGAAACCCTGTCTCGAAAAAAAAAAATTTTATTTATTCTATCTATCTATCTATCTATCTGTCTGTCTGTCTGTCTGTCTGTCTGTCTGTCTGTCTATCTATCTGTATGTGTGTGAGCCTGAGCACATGTTGTGAACCACATGAGTGCAAGAGTCCTTGAAGGTGAGAAGAAGGCGTTGGATCCCCTGGAGCGGGAACTGTAGGCAGTTGTGAGCTGTCATATTGGTGCTGAGAAGCAAAGTTCCAGGTCCTCTGCAAGAGCAGCCAGGGCTCTTAACCACTGAGCCATCTCTCCAGCCCCCAGAGTAAGTTCTCTGGTCGCTTCTGAAGGAAGTCCTCTTCTGTGTGGACCCAGGCTACACCCCTGTGCTGGTCCCAGACAACAGCATAGGGCCCTCCCTCCCTCCCTCCCTCCCTCCCTCCCTCCCTCCCTGGCCAGGAACAGCTCCAAGAATGACTCTAATTATAGTTGTCTTCAAAGACTTTCTAGTCTATCTTCTTTCACTGAAATGCATCTTATACCATGATTTATTGGCCACATCCCTGCAGGAACAGTTGTTTGAAGCAAAATGCAAGTATCTGCTAATAAGTTAGTGTATTACAAAGAAAAGAATAGACTGACTGGGTTTTTTTCTGTTCTTGAGAGGAAGAAAAGCACACATGCTCACCGAGCCCTCTGAGGCCCACACAGCACAGCTGCTTGCTTATGAGTGGCCCCTATGTTGAAAAGTTTTACCTTGTGCTGAGTTTTGAACCTATAGCCTTGTGCATGCTAGGTGAGCCTCTGTGTTCCATTTATTTGTGTTTTTTGCTTGTTTGTTTTGTTTTGTTTTGTTTTGTTGTATTTTTAGATAGGGCTTCTCTGTGTAATAGCCCTTGCTGTTCTAGAATGCACTTTGTAGACCAGGCTGGCCTCGAACTCAAAGAGATCCACCTGCCTCTGGCTCCCGAGTGCTGGGATTAAAGGCGTATTTTTAAGCTACTGAGATAACTTCCCTGATTTATAAGATTATAGAGATAGATCAGAAGAGGATTCACCTGGGGAAAAAAAAAACTAAACTAAACTAAAAATCTAAAAAGCCAGATATGCTAGCCTATTCCATAATGCCCGCACTTTGACGACTGAGGCAGGATGACAGACACAAGTATAAGGCCAGGCTCAAATATTTATTGAGACCCTGTCTCAAAAATACCACATACAAGAGGTGAAGGATGTAGCTCAGTTAATAGAGCATTTCTCTACCATGCATAAAGACCTAAGTTTGACTCCCAGCACAACATTACATGTATTACTCTGGTCAAGAAAGCAAAATGTCTGGCCTAACCCAGTTGGGCCAGGCCGATCAGTTAGCAGAGGGACTACCCCTAGGAAGATGGGCACACGGTAAGTCACGCTGAAGAGATGGCAGGATAATTAGTTCTTTAATCTGGCTCTCTATCTCTTTTCTAAACACGCTTCCCTTAATGCTTAGGATCCCTGTTGCTGTTCTACCACCCCATGCTCCCCATTTACTCTCTCTCTGAAGCCTCCCTCCCCACCATGTGGCTGCCAGAGTCAGTAGGACAGCTCTTTCTCCTCTGTCCTCGCTCACAGCTGCTTTCCTGCCCTGGGTTGTTTGCTTTTTTTTTTTTTTTTTTTTTTTTTTGGTTTTTTTTCGAGACAGGGTTTCTCTGTGTATCCTTGGCTGTCCTGGACTCACTTTGTAGACCAGGCTGGCCTCGAACTCACAAAGATCCGCCTGCCTCTGCCTCCCAAGTGCTGGGATTAAAGGCGTGCGCCACCACCGCCCGGCGGGTTGTTTGCTTTTTTAAAACCCTAATGAAACTGCCCTTGGGCTTCCACTTGAGTCAATTCTTAAATTCTTTTATTAATGAGACTAGGAACTCCCCAAATCCCAGTAACAGTGTAACATTGCATACCTGTAAGTCTAGCATTCAGGAAACACGCAGGAAGATCAGGAATCTATCTAAGTGACCGTTCTTGGCTACTTATTAGTGTGAAGACAGCCTGAGGTATGTGCAAGCCTCTCTAAATTTTTCATTAAATTCTCCATAAAAGGCCAGGCATGGTGGCACATGCCTTTAATCCAGCAGGAGGCAGAGGAAAGCAGATCTCTGTGTGAGTTTGAGGCCAGCCTGGTCTACACAAAGAAACCCTATCTCAACCCCCCCCCCAAAAAAAAAGAGAGAGAGAAAGAAAGAAGGCAGGAAGGAAGGAAGGAAGGAAGGAAGGAAGGAAGGAAAGAAAGAAAGAAAGAAAGAAAGAAAGAAAGAAAGAAAGAAAGAAAGAAAGAAGCTATCCAAAGGAGAAGAAGCATCTCCAAAACTGGAGAGTTGACTCAGTCAGTGGTTAAGAGCTCTTGTTGGTGCTGGAAGTGATGGCGCACGCCTTTAATCCCAGCACTCAGGAGGCAGAGGCAGGTGGATCTCTGTGAGTTGGAGGCCAGCCTGGTCTACAAAGTGAGTCCAGGACAGTCAAGGATACACAGAGAAACCCTGTCTCGAAAAACCAGAGAGAGAGAGAGAGAGAGCTCTTGTTGCTATTGCTGGGGACCCCAGCTCCATTCCTGGCAACTACATTTTGTCTCACAATCATTTGTAAAAACCAGTTTCAGGGAATCTGAATCCCTCTTCTGACTTCCAGTGGCATCAGGCATGCACATGGTGCACTTACATACACTCAAGCAAAACACTCACACACATAACGTAATCTAAAGGAAAACAAAGCAAGGAAAAAAAAAGCAATGCTAAATTCCCCCTCCTGAGCCTTTACCTTTGCCCTGTAATAGACTTCCTCCAGGGGCCTTTCTTTGTCTCATCTGTGAATTCTTTCTTTGGTGGAGATAAAAACTCATAGGGAAGGACACTCAATCTGCTCTCTCTTTGTCCCAGCCCTCCTGCACTGGTGATGTTCCAGTTCTTCCCTGTGCTCAATACATCACCCACAACAGCCCACAGGGCTGAATGGGGGCCTGTCTGGCTCTGTAACTCTGAGTCCCTGACTCTTCTCTGAAAAGTCCTTTTCTCTGGCCTCTACTGCTCCAACTGGTTCATTCTCACAAGTCTCTCCAAGCCCAGACAGTGTCTCATGTAGCCCAAGCTGGCTACAAACTCACAATATAGCCTGAAGAAAGCCTTGAGGTGATAACCCCAGCTTCTGCTTCCTGGGGGTTAGAATTGCAGGTGTGCTCTGCCATGCTCTAACTTTAGACTTTACCACTTTACTGTGGGGGAAGGAGTAGTTCATGAGTTAAGGTGGGAGGAAGGTGAAGAATTCCAGGAATGGGCTGGATTTTCCCAGAATGGGGCTCACTCCACTTTTCTGTCCTTACATGGCATTTTCTTTCCTGGATGTGGCATGACATCCTGATGCATCATGGGAAGGGGTGGTTTTGCAAGGCTGAGGATAAGAAGTTACCATTAGAACGAAGTCAAGGACAGTTGCTGGTCATCTCTCTAAGGAAAAAAAGTTTTTCAGTCAAAGGTGGCTAGTCCCCCAAGATCTAGATTCCGTGAGCTCCCCCACACCTTGTAAAACTTCTGTTTACATAAAGGCCCTGCTGTGTTCCTATAACTTGACACAGAGTGACCTACCTACCCTTTCCCCATTTCCCTCACATTCCCTCCTGAATTAGTCAATTAAGAGTAGATTGTGCAGCTGAACTTCAGCCAGTGGGGAGCAACCAAGCTCCCCCTTGCCATTAGGGATGAAAGGCAGAGACTGTATAGAACGGATGACCTGGAACTCACAGAGAACTGCCTGCCTCTGCCTCCCAAGTGCTGGGATTAAAGGCGTGCGCCACCACTCCCAGTTGGTACACCCTTTTTCAAAAAGAAATTGCCTTGCCAGGCTACTTATTTCTTTGTGTGACACTAAGAGTATTCTTTTCTTTCTTTCTTTTTTTTAATTTTATGTATTTATTATGTATACAGTGTTCTGTCTCCATACACACCTGCAGTCCAGAAGAGGGCACCAGATCCCATTATAGATGGTTGTGAGCCACCATGTGGTTGCTGGGATTTGAACCCAGGTTCTCTGGAAGAGCAGCCAGTGCTCTTAACCTCTGAGCCATCTCTCCAGCCCAAGAGTATTCTTTTCTAGTAGCTCCTTTACCATGCTGGCTGCACCTGGGTTTGAGAGGGGTGTGTTTTCACTGTGTGAGTAGTCCATGATATCCTGCCAAATTCATCTCTGTGGTTTCGTCACCCTGAAACTTGCCATGTTCCCTATGTCTTCATAGGACAATGTAAAGGAAAGTTGCCACCACAAGGTTAAATCTAAAAACTACACTAAGGAGGTGGTGTGGAAGAGCACACCTATAATCCTAGCATGTAGAAGATAGGCCAACCTGGACTACAGAGTGAAACTGTCTAAACCCTTCCCTACCTCCAATAGACAGATGGCACTTAGCTGGTAGAGGCTTGTCTGGCATTTGTGAAATCCTCAGTTCAGTCCCAGGTTCCATCCCCAGCATCACACAAACTGGACATGATGTTATATGCCTGCTACCCTAGGACTTGGGAGGTACAGGGTCCAGGAGGTCAAAGTCATCCTTACGGGTAGCACATTCAAGGCCATTCTGGATACACTAGACCCTGTCTCCAAAAGGAAAAAGGGTGGTGCCAGGTGTAGTGGCGCACACCTTTAATCCCAGTACTCGGGAGGCAGAGACAGATGGATCTCTGTGGGTTCAAGGCCAGCCTGGTCTACAAAGTGAGTCCAGGACAGCCAAGGATACACAGAGAAACCCTGTCTCAAAAAACAACAACAACAAAAAGGGGGGTGAGAGAGATGGCTCAGCAGGTAAAGGAACTTCCCGCCAAGCCTGATGACCTGAGTCAAGCCCTAGATACTCTTTATCAGAAGCTACTGTGAGTGAGATGCTTCACAGACTTTATTCTTTTCCTCATAGCAACTTTGCAGTAAGGTATAGCATTGAGTCCCTTTTACAGATAAGGAAACCGAGGTTCGGCAAATCTGGATTTCAAACTCAGGTTTAAGTCCTCCTGCTGGGCATAGTCAAGAAGAAGGGGGTGGGCTGGGGATGTAGCTCAGTGAATTTGTGCCTCACATGTATGATGCCTGGGATTTGATCCCCAGTATGGTGGTGGGGGGAGGAATTAAGAAAGGAGCACAGAGGACTCAGGACTTCCCATCTGAGAGAATTCACTCACAAACCCACTCATCCATTCCTTCAACACTTTACTTAGGCCACATACAAAAGTACTGATGAGTCAGACATGGTGGCACAAGCCTCTAATCCCAGCCCCCGAGAGGCAGAGCAGGTGGATATCTGTGAAGTCAAGGCTAAGTTGGTCTACAAAGTGAGTCCAGGACAGCCAGGGCTACACAGAAACCCTGTCTCAAAAAACCAATTAAAAAAAAAAAAAAAGTACTGAGCCGGGCGTGGTGGCGCACACCTTTAATCCCAGCACTTGGGAGGCAGAGGCAGGCGGATCTCTGTGAGTTCGAGGCCAGCCTGGTCTACAAAGCAAGTCCAGGACAGCCAGGGCTGTTACACAGAGAAACTCTGTCTCGAAAAACCAAAAAAAAAAAAGTACTGATAAACAGGAGATAGAAACCAGTCCAGTAGGGCAGGGGCCCCAAGAAGCAGCAGTACTTGCTAGAGGTTAGGAACCTGAAGAAAGTTCTGATTCTTATTTTTTGTTTATCTCGTGCAAAAGCACTTCTGCCTAGAGGCTATCTGGGAATAAATGACTGAAACTGACTGGGGCCTCTCATGGCTGGACCGACTGGACTGACTAGCCCATCCCGGTCCCTGAGCTTCACTTCAGTTTCTACCATAAGTCCTTAAAAAGGCTCCTGGAACAGCAGCTCAAAGCTACCCTATTTCCTGCAAGCAATCCCCCACCCCCACCTCTGCCATCATGCAGGGGCTCTGTTGGATTCTCCCTTTCTCACTTAAGCTTCCACTTATGAATTGCTAATACATTTAATAAATTTCTCTTTGTGGCCTACAAATTTTCATTCTTCGAATTCTTAACACAAGAACTTAAATGCCGCTAGTTCAGAGCACTTTGCTGGCTTTGTAGATTTCAGGGACCATAGCCCTCTACTCCCAAAACCTAGCTCATCAAGAGAAGGGGCTTTCACTTTTTCAAAGAGTATTTCTGTCAGCACTAAGGGTTCAAATCTCTCCTCTTTTGGTTTTGGTTTGGTTTGGTTTTTGTCATGGGGGAGAGGGTTAAAACAGGGTTTCTCTGTGTAGTCCTGGCTGTCCTGGACTTGCTTTGTAGACCAGGCTGGCCTTGAACTCATATTGATCTGTCTGCCTCTGCCTCCAGAGTGCTGAAATTAAAGGTGTACGCCACCAGGCCCGGCTAGGGTTCAAATCTTTAAGCAACTCAGAATTTAGCATTGAAATCTCATATACTAGCCTGGAACTTTCTATAGTTCAAGCTAACCTGGAACTCATAGAGATCCCTTGGGTCCACCTCAGCTGGGATTAAAGATATTTGCCACCACACCCAGCTGTGAGCCCTGGCTGCTCTTGCAGAGGACCCAGTTTCCACTTCCAGCACCCACACTGTGTCTCCCACCTACTCATATCATGAAATTGTAGGAATTTGGACGCTGCTTCCTCCCTTTAAGCATTTAGACAACACTCTCTGGGTCTTTGGAGAGATATTTTCAAAGTTACAGGCAGGTCTACCTTGCAACTCTAGCTTCAGGAGTCTTTATTTTCACAAATAGGGTTTCAGATGCCTTCCACCTATTTGCATTTTTCTTCCTTCAGGGTCACCAGTCTCAGGTCCAGAGAGATGGTTCAGTGGGAAAAGACACTTGCTACCAAGTCTGATGATGTAAGTTCAGTTTCCAAAAGTCAGGGTGTAGAGAACCAAGGCCAGAAAGTTAAGTTGTCCTCTGATCTCTATGTGCACAACACGGCATATGTCCCTGACCACTCATACATCCAATAAATAAGTTTAATTAAAAAAAAATTTTTTAAGGATCACTGGTCTCATTAGGTAAGCTTTGGGCTCTCAAACTTCAAGGCAAATTTTTATAGCATGGCCTCAGGATACTGCTCCTGACTCTTAGGCAAGTTAGGACTGACCTCATAGTTACAGGTTCAGCCAGTCCTGCCCTCTATGTTCATACTGTTCTCATCTGTCTGCTCTATTCTACTTAGCTCTGTCCTCACTCCTTCTTCTTTAAAACACAGCCCTGGACTCGGTTTTCTGTGGAAATGAGCTCTCTGCAGAGAGGATGCTCAGGTATCAGGACTCTAACAGGATTCTAAGAATCCTCTCTGCCACTTCTGTTGGAGGGGAGCCAGTCAAGCAGCAAAGGACATATGCAATCCTAATGGAGTCAGGGGTGATGGAGGCCGGGCACTAACTGGAAGCCTGCTGAAGGCAGGGTATTGCCTTCGGCAGGGAGGGGATGTCTTGAAGGGCACAGCAGGTAGCCCAGCTTTTTACCCTGTGTCCAAGGAGTCCATCTCTGAGAAAATAAGCTATAAATGACTCAAACTAGAATGTTATTAATGTGAGGACAGGAGGTCTGACTGCAAAATAACTGGCTTTGGTTATTGGCTCAAGGCATAACACATGTCAGGCAAACCCACAAAGCACACAGAACTGCAGGCTGAAAGTGAGCAAGAATAATCTTGCTGTAGGCATAAGGTTATTGTGTAATCCAAATGCTGATTTCTGTACCCCTCCTTACCCCATGTCTGGTTGCAATCCTTGTTCTGAGAATCTCCTGTCTCAATGCTGTATAAACATTTCTCCCCAATTTGTCTCCTGATATGCCAATAAAGCAGTTTACAGCCAATCGCTGAGCAGGGTGGAGAATAGGGCTGGACTTCCTGCCCTCCAGTGGATGAGGAGTTAGAGAAGTAGAAGATTCAGCCACAAGCGGAGGTGCATGAGACATGAGGAAGATTCAGCTGGAGCAAAAAAAGCACTAAAAACAAGTAACTCAGGGATTTTGGCAAAGAATGAGTCAGACTAGCTGACAGGGTTAAGAACAGACTTAAACTGTTCAGGATTGTGCTGTAAAGATATATTAATATAATATAAAGAGTCTCAGGAGCTGGAGAGATGGTTCAGAGGTTAAGAGCACTGACTGTTCTTCCAAAGGACACGAGTTCAAATCCCAGCACCTACATGGCAGTTCACAGCTGTCTGTAATTGCTGGGCGTAGTGGTGCACGCCTTTAATCCCAGCACTTCCCAGAGGAAGGCAGATTTCTGCTAGTTCAAGGCCAGCCTGGTCTACAAAGTGAGTCCAGGACAGCCAGGGCTACACAGAGAAACCCTGTCTCAAAAAAACAAAAAACATTAAAACAAACAAACAAAAAAATATTTATATATATAGTCTCAATTATTTGGGTGTTAGCCAGGTTAAAAGAGACACTGTAAAACAAACACAATTTTATAAATTTACACTAACACCTTATGGGTTCTCAAGAACTGGGTTTGTGCCTGTTTTGATCTTTCTCATATTTCAAACTGATAGCTAGTTTAACAAACACATGGAGCATAGGGTAGTATATGCCAATAATTCCAACACCTGCAAGTTAGAAGCAGGAAGGTTTACCATAAAATTGAGGTCCACATGGTCTGTATAGAAGTTCTAGGCTGGCCAAAGATACACATGGAGACTTTGTCTCAAAAAACAAAGGTGGGGGGGGGGGGGGGTTGGAGAGATGGCTCAGAGATTAAGAGCACTGGTTACTCTTCCAGAGGTCCTGAGTTCAAGTCCCAGCAACCACATGGTGGCTCACAGCCATCTATAAAGGGATCTGGTGCCCTCTTCTGGCCTGCAGGCATATATGCAGACAGAATACTGTATACATAATGAATAAATAAAATCCTAAAACAAACAAACAAACCTTTAAAAACAAAGAATTTAAGAAACATGGGTCCCAGCAGTGGTGGTGCACACCTGTAATCCTGGCACCCCGAGGCAGAGGCAGGCAGATCTCTGTGAGTTGGAGGCCAGCCTGGTCTACAGAGCTAGTTTCAGGACAGCCAGGGGTGCACAGAGAAATTTTGTCTTGAAAAACCAACAAAACAAAAACATCAAACAGGGCATGAGAGAGAGAGAGAGCTGAAGTTAGTAATAATTGCTTCTCAGCTCTGAAGACCTGAGGTCAGATCCCAGCACCTATGGAACACATTGGGTACCCCAAGCATTCCTGTAACCCTTCTTTCAACAGGGGCAGAGACAGAGGCTTTCTGGCTTCCAGCCTAGCTGAGAGAATGCAAGCCCCTGGGTTCAGGGAGAGACACTGTCTCAAAGGAATAGGTGGAGAAGTGAATAGAGGACATTCAACAAATGCACACACACACACATGATCATATACTCAACACAAATGATAGATAGATAGATAGATAGATAGATAGATAGATAGATAGATAGATAGATAGACAGATAGATATAGATAGATAGATAGATGATAGATAGATAGAAGATAGATGGTAGATAGATGATAGATAGATAGATAGATAGATAGGAGATAGATAGATAGATGGTAGATAGGCCTATACAAACAACTAAAAGATCTGAATAATTAATTAATTGTTCTCATGGGGAATACCTGTTTCTTCTAAAATGAGGCTGCATTCTTTTAGATGGGTTGTCTCTGAATTAATATCATGGCCAAAAGTTTTAGTGCATCTTATCCTTAGACTATAATGATACTGTCTAGGGACATGGATGTGGAGTTTGCTGGCTTCATGAGGCCACACACACAAGTCTTCTTGTGTAGTTCATTACCACCTTATTCATTGCTCCTTTCCAGAGCCCTCTTCCACTCTGTTTTAACTTCCTCCTGATTTTTGGCTACAACACTGAGAATAGACAACTGCTGCACTGAAAGATTTAGTTCATCAGTTTACCTTCCCTTGCTTCAGCATCCCTAGTAGCTAGAATCACAGGTGTTCCACTGCCCAGCTGGCCCAGCTGTTTTCTGTGACTTCTGTCCTTTGTTTTGTTTGATTGGGCTTGAGACAGAGTTTCATGTATCACAGAGTTGCCTCAAACTCATTGTGTAGTCAAGGCAGGCCTTCAACCATTGGTCCTTCTGCCTCTCTTACAATAGCCTATATCAGAACTCTGTTGGAGTACATAAGGGAAATCTATTTCTTTCTGGTCAAAATAATAAAAATCTATGTTTGGCCTGGGTAGAAAATAACATTCCGAGCTACTCAAAACATTAGAGTTAATCCAGCTGGGCCTATTTTTCTGATTGTTTTTTGTTGTTGTTTGTTTTGTCAACTTGACACAAGCCAGGATCATCAGGGAAGAGGTAACCTCAACTGAGAAAATGCAAATGCCCCCATCTGATTGGCTATAGGCAAATCTGTAAGGCATTTTCTTGTTTGATGACCATATATTCAACACAAATAAATGATAGGTAGGTAGATAGATAGATAAATAGATGGATGGATGGATGGATAGATAGATAGATAGATAGATAGATAGATAGATAGATAGATAGATAGATGATAGATAGGTCCTGGCCAACCAGGGTGGTGCCACTCCTGGGTAGGTGATCCTGAGTTATATAAGAAAGAAGGCTGAGCAAACTATGAGGAACAAACCAATACACAGCATTCTTCCATGGCTTCTGCTTCAGTTCCTCCCTTGAGGCCCTGCTTTGACTCTCCTCAGAGATGCACTCTAAAATTAAACAAATTCTTTCCTCCCCTAACTTGCTTTTGGTCATGGTGTTTATAACAACAATAGGAAGTAAACTGAGGCACCTGCCAATCACCTAGTAGAAACCATGCTTCAGGAAGGCTGATTCTCCTTAAGCCATGCAAAAGAGATGGGAGGAATAATTATCCCTCCTGTGAGATAATGCACTTCTCCCTTCCAGAAGACCCACCACTGGAGCTGTTGCTACAGAGCTTCCAGAAGACTCTATAGCACAGATGTGATAGTCAGATGACAACTTTCAAGAGTTGATTTTTCCCTTCCAACACGTGAGTCCTGGGGGTTGAACTCAGCTCTTCAGGCTTGGCTGCAGGTGGCTTTACCCACTGAGACATTTCACCAGCCCTTAACTTATTTTGTTAACAATACTAAGGAACCCAAAGAGGGGAATCCCAACTTCCCTGGTAGCACCTTCATTTCCTAAATGCTGAGACCACCACACCACCACACCTGGCTTTGATCCTTTTTCGTATAACCTCATTTTCTTTTTCTTTTTCTTTTTTTTTCAAGACTGGGTTTCTCTGTGTAACCCTGGCTGTTCTGGACTCGATTTGTAGGCCAGCCTGGCCTTGAACGCACAGAGATCTGCCTGCCTCTGCCTCCTAAATGCTGGGATTAAAGGCATGTGCCACCACACCTGGCTTTCTAACATTCTTTAGGGTACCCAAACACAGAATGATCCTTAGTCCTGTCACTCTAAGGATCATTCTGTGTAGACACATAAGGGTTTTTGAATTGTAATTTTGAAGTCTTAATTGAAACAGGAAACAGCTTCATGAAGAATTTGGCAGTTTAATGAGACAGAGCAAAGTGATGGTCTGGGGATAGAGACACCATCATTCACTAATTTTGCACATCAGAATCCAAGGGCACTGTGAAAGTCAAGAGTAAGGTTGAACCATAAGTCCATAAATGGCAAGTGTATAAATGGCGCAGGATGGCCTTCTAGGGGGGAAGGGATGGAGTATTGTGAAAGAAGTTTTGGGTGCTTAATGGGGAGCTTTTCCAACATATTGCATTATTATGATCCAGGTGGGGATATATTTTTAATTGTGGGTCCTTGGGCCCCACCCTTAGAAATTCTGATGGAGTTGACCTAGGAGTGTTCAGGGACATTCAGAAGACTCTTGACTTCCTCCCTTATCCATGCCCTTCCTGAAGGAAGAATGATGAACACAGGAGATAGAAACTGGCCAGGTAGAACAAGGACCTCAAAGAAGCAGCTTCAAGAATGTCCTTGCGCCAGGCTTGGTGGCCCACGCCTTTAATCCCAGCACTTGGGAGGCAGAGGCAGGCAGATCTCTGTGAGTTTGAGGCCAGCCTGGTCTACAAAGTGAGTCCAGGACAGCCAGTGCTGTTATACAGGGAAACCCTGTCTCGAAAAACCAAAAAAAAAAAAAAGCCGGGCGTTGGTGGCACACGCCTTTAATCCCAGCACTTGGGAGGCAGAGGTAGGAGGATCTCTGTGAGTTCGAGGCCAGCCTGGTCTACAAAGTGAGTCTAGGACAGCCAGAGCTGTTATACAGAGAAACCCTGTCTCGAAAAAAAAAAAAATGTCCTTGATAGAAGCCAGCAACACCAGAATAATTCTGGTTCCTGGCTCCTCCTTAGCTCTTCTTCTGATGAGCACTCTGCTTAGGGGCAACCCTAAGGACTGCTGAAACTGAGAGGGGACGCTGGACACCTCCTGACTGGGCCAAACTGGACTGACCAGCTCATTCCCCATCCCATTACTTGCCTCAGTTTCCTCATAAGCCCTTTAAAGAGCACCCCCCACCTCCATGGTCAGATGTGGTGGTGCATGTCCCACACTTGGGAGGCAGCTGCAGGCATATCTCTGAGAGTTTTAGGCTACCTGGTCTACACAGTGAGTTCCAAGACAGTCAGGAATACATAATGAGATCTTGTCTCAAAACATTGGGAGCAGCAAGCCAGTGTTCCTGAATGGTCCTGCTTCAGTTCCTGCCTCCAAGTTACTGCCCTGACTTCCCTCGGTGATGTGGAATTGTAATTTGTTTCTGAAACAAACCCTTTCCTCCCAAGTTGGTTTTGGTCATGGTGTTAATCACAGCAACAGAAAACAAACTAAGACAGGCAGGTCATCAAAAATCATACCCCCAGCCGGGCGGTGGTGGCACACGCCTTTAATCCCAGCACTTGGGAGGCAGAGGCAGGCGGATCTTTGTGAGTTCGAGGCCAGCCTGGTCTACAAAGTGAGTCCAGGACAGCCAAGGATACACAGAGAAACCCTGTCTCGAAAAAACCAAAAAAAAAAATCATACCCCCCAGGGCTGGAGAGATGGCTGAGAGGCTAAGAGCATTGTCTGCTCTTCCAGAGGTCCTGAGTTCAATCCCCAGCAACCACATGGTGGCTCACAACCATCTGTAATGGGATCTGATTCCCTCTTCTGTGTGTGTGTCAAGACAGATCACTTGTATAAACAAAAAATAAAATAATAAATAATTTTTTAAAAAAAATCATACCCCTTAAGCCATCCTATAGGCATCCTGTAGCCATCCTGTAGGCAGATCCTCCAGTCCCTCTTTTTAGGCTTAAATCCAGAGCGTGAGACATGTTGGGCAAGTGTCTATAGCTTATTTTTCTTTTCTAGTTTCTTCTTCTTTTTTTTTTTTTTCGAGACAGGGTTTCTCTGTGTAGCTCTGGCTGTCCTGGACTCGCTTTGTAGACCAGGCTGGCCCTCGAACTCACAGAGATCCGCCTGCCTCTGCCTCCTGAGTGCTGGGATTAAAGGCGTGCACCACCACCACCCGGCTCTAGTTTCTTCTTTTAAAAATGTATTACATTCCATTTAAATTATGTATTTATTATGTGTGTGTACTTCTGTGTACAAACACGCACATGTACATGTCATTCTGACATATAGGCTCACTTCAATTTTTAGGCTCACTTCAATTTTGAGATCCTCTTGCATTACCATGGCTGGTGCTAGATTTACAGGTGTAGCACCATGCTCAACCTTCCATGAGTGTGTGAGTGTGTGTGTGTGTGTGTGTGTGTGTGGTGTGTGTGTAGATGTGTGTGTTGCTTTGTTTGAGACAGGGTCTCATCTATCCCAACCGTGAACTCCCTATGTAGCCAAGTGTGTGTGTGTATGTGTGTGTGTGTGTGTACATGTGTGTGTTACTTTGTTTGAGATAGGGTCTCATCTATCCCAACTGTGAACTCCCTATGTAGCCAAGGATGACTTTGAACTGCTGATCCTGATCTACCTTCCAAGGGCTAGGATTATAGGCACACCACCCAGCAACCTCTAGTTGATTTTTTTTTTGTTTTTTGTTTTTTTTTAAGATTTATTTATTCAATGTATGAGTGCTCTATCTGCATGTACACCTGCAGCCAGAAGAGGGCATCAGATCACATTGTGGATGGTTGTGAGCCACCATGTGGTTTCTGGGAATTGAACTCAAGACCTCTGGAAGAGCAGCCAGTGCTCTTAACTGCTGAGCCATCTCTCCAGCCCCTTTTTTTGGATTTTCAAGACAGGATTTCTCTGTGTATCCATGGCTATTCTGGACTCACTTTGTAGACCAGGGTGGCCTTGAACTCACAGAGATCTGCCTGCCTCTGTCTCCTGTCTCTTGAATGCTGGAATTAAAGATGTGCACCACCACACCCAGCTAGTTGTTTTTTTTTTTTTTTGTTTTTCGAGACAGGGTTTCTCTGTGTATCCTTGGCTGTCCTGGACTCACTTTGTAGACCAGGCTGGCCTCGAACTCACAAAGATCCGCCTGTCTCTGCCTCCCAAGTGCTGGGATTAAAGGCGTGCGCCACCACCGCCCGGCGTTTTTTTTTTTTTTTTAAGAAGGAAGGAAGGCAAAGAAGCCTGAGATGGCAGAACCAGCCTTGGACACTGAAAAGATAAAGGCCGTGACACCACAACTTCCTACTCCAGCCAGACTGATCTTTCTCTCTACTGGCAATCTTCTCTTCAGCACCAGGGAGGGTGAGGAGGTGGTTTCCCAAAGCAAACTGGCCTCATCTACACTCCTGGACCGATCCCACCCCAGGCTCCTCATGTGTGTTTCCTCTTCTGGATCCTTTGCTTAACCCTCTAACCACACTAGACTGGCCAATTTCAAAGCAAGCACTCTACCACTCACTCTGAGCCTCCTCTCCTAACCATCTTTTAGTGTCTATTTATTTCTTCTCTTTTCCTTTCCCCTCCTCCTCTTTTTCTTTTAGACATGCACTGAACTTGTATAAACAAACCCATACATAGATACACATGAATGCACATAACTAAAACTAAAACAAAATGACCAGGTGTAATTAATACACCTTTAATTCCAGCACCCAGTTGGGAGGCAGAAGCAGGCAGATCTCTGTGAGTGTGAGGCCAGCCTGGTCTGCATATGGTGTTTCAGGCAAGCCAGGCGTACATGTTCATAAGGGGTATTTCAAAAAATAAAATAAAGGGCTGGAGAGAAGGCTCAGTGGTTAAGAGCACTGGCTGCTCTTCCAGAACTGGGGTTTGCTTCCCAGCACCCACGTGGTACTTAAAGACTGTCTGTAACTCCAGTTCTAGCTGATCTGATGCTGTTTTCTGACTTCAGTACGTAGCAGGCACACACATAGTGCACAGATACACATGCAGCAAAACACCTGTACACATAAAATAAGATGTTTAAAACAACAATAATTTAAAACAATAAATCAAAAGCAAAAAGAAAGGAAAGGCTGAAAAAGTAGTTCCAAGAGAGAGAGACTGTCCTCGAAGCATGGAGAGGTGAGGAGAAGTATGGGGTATTGAGTTCAGATCCACAGCACACAGAAGCTGGACATGGTAGCATGTAGCTGGAATCCCAGTGTTCTGTTCTTACTAGGAGAGAGACAGGAGAATTTCCTCAGAAGCTCAAAGCCCAGAGAGCCTGCTATACAGAAGAGTAAACAATGAGAAACCTTGTCTCAAACAAAGTGGAAGAGGGGGCCTGGTACTCTAAGATGTCCTGCAAACTCCACAGGAATGCTGTGGCAGACACATATGTGCACACACACAAACATAAAAAGTTGTCCTATCACACTCCTCATAACCATATTGAGTCCAATATTCATCCTGTCATTATATATCTGCCTTATTAGAAAAAATTTAAAAGCCAGGCATGGGGGCTCATGCTTATAACTTCCAGCATGAGAAAAGCTGAAACAGGAGGAATTCCTTGAGTCCAAGGCCAGCCTGGGCTACCTAGCCCAGTCTCTGGCTAGCTTAGGCAACTGAGTGGGGTTCTGACTCAACAAAACAAAACCGGAAAATGAGACTGGGCATGGAGGTATTTTCTATCTGTAATTCTACTGATAGGGTGTAGGCAAGAGGATTTTAAATTCAAACCAGCCTGGGCTACAGAGCAAGTTAGAAGTCACTACAGAACATGTAGCGACACAGCATCTCAAACAAAGTAAAGAAAGTGCTGCTGAGGCTGAGGAGACTGCTCCGTGGCTAAGAGTGTCTGCTGTGCAATCAGGAGGACATGAGTTCAAATCTCCAGCATACACATAAAGAGCTGGGCATACCTGTGTGTGCCTGTAATCCCATACTTGAGGGCAGAGATAGAATGAGTGTGTGTGTGTGTGTGTGTGTGTGTGTGTGTGTGTGTGAGACAATTTTTACACATGGAGCTAGCAGGATGGGTCACTGGGTAAGCATATTTGCCTCCAAGTCTGATGGCCTGAGTTTGATCACCAGGGCCCACATTGTAGAAGGAGAGAATCGATTTCCACGGGTTGTCCTCTGACTTTCATACATACACGTCCTCCTCCACACAAAGTAGATCACCTTAAGACAAAACAGAAGCAGTTTAGGTAGGTACCATTGTATCTTCTTTTTATTGACAAGGTGAGTGAGGCATAAGACTCACCACCCAAAGCCACAAAGCTAGTCAGAGGTAAAGCCAGCATTTGAGCTCTCCCGAACCCAGAGTCCTTGATGCTAACCAGATTCCTCCCAGTTCTTAGAGCCTGGAAAGGGCAAGAAAGGTCACTTGATCAACTCTTTGTTCTCTTCCCATATTAGTTACTTCTCAGTTGCTGTGGATAAGACATCTGAACCTATGGGGGCATTCTCATTCAAACCACCAACTTCTTTTTTTTTTTTTTTTTTTTTTTTTGGTTTTTCGAGACAGGGTTTCTCTGAATATCTCTGGCTGTCCTGGACTCACTTTGTAGACCAGGCTGGCCTCGAACTCACAAAGATCTGCCTGCCTCTGCCTCCCAAGTGCTGGGATTAAAGGCGTGCACCACCACCGCCCGGCTCAAACCACCAACTTCTAACCTCACAGTACCAGTCCAAGACTCACTGAGAGACATTCTTCACTCCAGATTCTGTCACCCTGAGTGACTTCAATCTGTCGCTATGCAGTGTCTTCTTGTTTTTAAGTCTAACTGCACTTCCATATCATCCCCCTCCTGTGCCCGTATAGAACACTAACATCTTATCTTATGGCCATTTCTCTTTCTTTTTCTTTTCTTTTTTTTTTTTTTTTTTTTTTTTTTTGAGACAGGGTTTCTCTGTATAACAGCCCTGGCTGTCCTGGAACTCATTCCGCCTGCCTCTGCCTCCCTTAAAGGCGTGAGCCACCATGCCCGGCTTATGGCCATTTCTTATTCTCTGTAACTAAACTTTACCCTGTGCTGCAGATGAAACCAGAACCTTCTGAATGCTGGGCAAATGCCTCTCTGCTGAGCTAGTTCCGAGGCCTAGATCTTGCTTCCTGAAGAACTCCTTGATGTCTCCTCCTAGTTTTATCTGTCTGTTTAGTTATTCTCCATTTAGTTCCATTTAGTTATTTAGTTATGACCTATACACCTGGCAACACATGCTCTGTGGTTGGCTCAGCTCCTCAGACTCTTCATCCTCACTGTCCCAACTTTAAAAGTTTCCTGTCCAGAATCAAATAACAATCCTTTCTTGTATCCTATGCTAGTATTGATAGTATACTGAAAATTGGAAGGGTACAGAACATATCAGCAAGGACACCTGAAGCACACCCACCCACTTTATATCTTCAAGTTTCATATAGCCTAGGTTGGCCTCAATCTCACTATGTAGCAAAGATTATCTTGAACTCCTCCTCTTGCATCCATCTCCAAAGTGCTGTGATTATGGGCCTGCACCACACTCAGCTCACAAAGCTCCTTTAAACACTGCTACCCTGACTCATAATGTGCTTGAGGCGCAGGGCACAGGAGTTTAAATGTCAGATGTGCAGCTTGGGACTGTTAGAGACACACTCAGAACCATTAAGCAGTCTTTGGCTTTGGCTGGTCCTACTGTTCTTAGATTTTTATTTTATTTTATTAAGATTTTTAAAAAATTATTTTATGAAGCTGGGCGTGGTGGTGCACGCCTTTAATCCCAGCACTTGGGAGGCAGAGGCAGGCGGATCATTGTGAGTTCGAGGCCAGCCTGGTCTACAAAGCAAGTCCAGGACAGCCAGAGATGTTACAGAGAAACCCTGTCTCAAAAAAACAAAAAAAAATATTTTATGTATGGGGGTTGCTTCCATGTATGTAAGGGCACCACATGTGCAGTGCCTACAGTAAGTGTGCCACATGTGTACAGTGCCTGCAGAGGCCAAAGGGAGTTCATCTGATCTCCTGGAATTGGGAGTTACAGATGGTTGTGAGCTGCCATATGGGTGCTAGGAACTGAACCTGGGTCCTCTGCAAAAGCAGTGGGTGCTTTTATTATTATTATTATTATTATTATTATTATTATTATTCAGTATTCTGCCTTCATGTATGCCTGCACTCCAGAAGAGTGCACCAGATCTTGTTGTAGATGGTTGTGAGCCACCATGTGAGTGCTGGGAATTGAGCTCAAGACCTTTGAAAAACAGCCAGTGTTCTTAACCTCTGAGCCATCTCTCCAGCCCCACAGTGAGTGCTCTTCACTGCTGGGCCATTTTACCACCCTTATTTAAGACTTTTAAAGTTTTATATGTATGAATGTTTCACTTGAATGGATATATGTACACAACATGTGTACCTGGTAGCCAGAAAGAGACCAGAGGATGTCAGATCCTCTAGAACAATGAGAATGGAATCCAGGTTCTCTGTAAGAGCAGCAAGTGCTTTTAACTATCTTTTCAGTCCCTTGTTTTATTTAAAAACAAAAAAACCTTTCTATTCTTTGAGGATTCATACAATGTATTCTGATCACATTCATTTTTAGTCTTCCTCCAACTCTTCCCAGAGCTACACCACCTCCCTATCCCAACTGTGTCTCTTCTTTTATAATTTTTTTTTCGAGACAGCATTTCTCTGTGTAGCCCTGGCTGTCCTGGACTCACTTTGTAGACCAGGCTGGCCTTGAACTCAGAGATCCACCTGTCTCTGCCTCCGGAGTGCTGGGACTACAAGCATGCGCCACCATACCTGGCTTTTCTTTTATAATTTTTAATAATCCATCAGCTCCAGTTAGTGTTGCCCATATACTTCTGGGAGTGGGCAATCTACTGCAACATAGGTGACCTACCAGGAGCCGCACCCTTAAAGAAAACTGACTCCCTCCCTGAGAAGCCATCAGTCCAGGGTGGAGCTTATGAATCTCTCAGGGGCTGCTGGAATGGTGCCTGGCTTGATCTTGTGCAGGCAACCACACCTGCTGGGAGTTCATGAGTGCACTGCTACTGTCACCTGAGATTGCACTCCTGTCCTCCCTGGCTTTTACAATCTCTACTTTCTTCCACAATGGTCCCCTAGCCTTGGGGAGGGTGTGGTATAGACCAGGGAGGACAGGAGCCTTCCGAGTGCTAGGATTGCTAGGATTAAAGACATGAGCCTCAGCCGGGCGTGGTGGCACACGCCTTTAATCCCAACACTTGGGAGGCAGAGGCAGAGGCAGGTGGATCACTGTGAGTTCGAGGCCAGCCTGGTCTACAAAGCGAGTCCAGGACAGCCAGAGCTGTTACACAGAGAAACCTTGCTTCGAAACACCAAAAAAAAAAAAAAAAAAAAAAAGTCATGAGCCTCTATTGCCCAGCTAAACTTAGGCCCTGGAACTGGAGTTATAGTGGTTGTAAGCCACCAGACTTGGGTGCTGGGAACCAAGCTGAGGTCCTCTGAAAGCACAGTACTTACCAATAGCCATGGAGCCATTTCTCCAGTCCCTTATAATTTATTTTTATATTTATGTGTTTGAGTGTGGGTATGTGCACATGTGCCATGAAACTCAGAGGTGTCAGATCCCCTAAAGCTGGAGTTCTGAGTGATTGTGAGCCACCCATGTAGGTGACAGGAACTAAACTTGGTTCTTCTGCAAGAAAAACAAGCATTCTCAACCTCTGGGTCATCTCTTCAAGTCCTCTTAGGTTATTGTATATGGGAGTTAGGAAGATGGCTCAGTGGGTAAATCACTTGCCACTTGCCATGCAAGTGTGAATGAGGGTCAGAGTTCCAAACCCCGGAAATCCAAAGACTAGCCATATTGGTGAGCTCTGGGTTTTAATGAGACCTTGTTGTCAATGAGTAAGGTGGAAGTGCCAAGTAAGAAGATACCTAACAACAACTCTTGGCTTCCACACATGTGTATGTGCATCCACATCATAAAACATGTATATCACACATACTTTTGTAGACCTACATACATGAAAAATACAAAAAGAAAAAAATGTTATAAACCTTCATCAATTATACTCACCAACATTCTAAGGCACCCTTTTCACAGTATTAAGAAAATATAACAGCTGGCTGTGGTGGTGCACGCCTTTAATGCCAGCACTAGGGAGGCAGAGGCAAGTAGATCTCTGTGAGTTCAAGGCCAGCCTGGTCTACGAAGTGAGTCCAGGACAGTCAAGGATACACAGAGGAACCTTGTCTCGAAAAACCTAAAAAAAAAAAAAAAAAAAAAGAAAAATATAACATACAAGAAGCTTCCAAATGGACCTGTTATCTCAGCTTCCCTGCATCCCAGAATGGAGACGCCCCTTTCTGTTTGCCTTACCTCTGATTATGATCCCACTTCATCTGGGTTCCAAATGATTAATCCACTCACTCATGACTTATATCAAGGGCCTGTGGTCCCTGCCTCCCTCCCCAGGAATCTACCAGAAAGATAAAAACATGAAAAACATAATACACACATCTTGAACAAACACAAGCTGTTCAAGAAAACACAGGAAAGGCTTACTGAGGTACAAGGAATATGAACTTGAACTGGGGCTTGAGTTTTCTGACCTCCCAATAAACAGAAGTAGACCAGGCTGGCCTTGAACTCAGAGATCCCCTGCCTTGGCCTAGTGTGTGCTGGGATTAAAAGCTGTGCCACTATCACCTGACTTGGTTTTTTTTGTTTGTTTGTTTGGAATTTTGTTTTTTAAGACAAGGTTTCTCTGTGTAACAGCCCTGGCTGTCCTGGAACTCACTCTGTAGACCAGGCTGGCCTGGAACTCACAGAGATCCGCCTGCCTCTGCCTGGGATTAAAGGCATGCGCCACCACACCTGCCCTTTTCTTTTTTTTTTTTTAAAGTACTTTTCAGACACCTTCTCCTTATGAGATGGTTGGCCTTGAACTTACTAGATTTTTTTTCTGAGACAGGGTTTCTTTGTGTATCTCTGGCTGTCCTGGACTCACTTTGTAGACCAGGCTAGCCTTGAGCTCACAGAGATCCACCTGCCTCTACTTCCCTAGCACTTGGATCAAAGGCCTGTGCCACCATGCCAGGCAATCACAGATGGCTGTGAACTGCTATGGGGGTGCTGGGATTTGAACCTGGGTCCTTTGGAAGAGCTTTTAACTGCTGAGCCCTCTCTCCAGCCCTAAATCTTTTCTTAACAAAGCCCATACAGCTTAGTTTTATTTATGTATGTGCACCACACATGTGCAGGAGCCTGCACAGGTCAGAGAAGGGCATTGGATCCCCTAGAACTGAAGTTGTAGGTGTTTGTAGGCCATCTGATGTCAGTGCTGCGATATCTTTCTAGTCACACTTTTGTTTGAGGCAACATTTACTAGATGGCCCTAGATATTCTGGAACACATGTAAATCGGTTTGGCCTTGAACCTACAATGGTAATGTTGATTCTGCCTCTTGAGGGTTGGGATTACAGGCTTGAACTAGTGTGCCCAAACACTACTGATTTGCTTGCTTAAGGACAGTTTTATTGTGGTACATAGTTCAGAGTTCTGACAAGCATTACCAGCAATGGAAAGATTACAATTATAGTACAAAATATTCCCATGATCTCAAAAGTTCTGAGCAGACAATCTAGCTACCCCAACCTCAGCAGCACATGATTGCTCGTCATTTTTGACCATGGGGTTTAATTTCATAACTTAAGATTCACAGATACTTCCCCAATTTTTTTTTCTTTTTTTTGAGACAGGGTCTCCCTACGCAGCCTGACTGTCCTGTAACTCACAATGTACACCAGGTTGGCCTCAAACGCAGAGATCACCTGCTTCTGCCTCCCAAATGTGTTCCACTATGCCTGGCTCACTTTCCCACAATCCTTTTTTTTTTTTTTTTTGGTTTTTTAAGACAAGGTATTTTTGTGTATTCTTGGCTGGCCTTGAACTCACAGAGATCCACCTGCCTCTGCCTCCCAAATTCTGGGATTAAAGGCATGTGCCATCACGCCTGGCCATTACAGACAACTGTGAACTGCCATATGGTGCTGGGATTTGAACCTGGGTCCTTTGGAAGAATAGCCAGTGCTCTTAACCGCTAAGCCATCTCTCCAGCCCCCACCCCCACCCCATCTTAACATCTTAAAACGGAATGGCAAAAGAGTGACAGACAATGTAAAGATACCATCTGCTGGACTTTATTTGAATCTCATTAGGATTATCTGATGATTGTTTTAAAGGAACACAGGTTAGCTTGGTAAAGACACTTGTCACTTACAACTGGACATAGGAGAAAGCAAGGAAGCATAGGGAAAAGAGTGTTAGGAGAAAACATTTCTAGGGTAGAAGAGTCGGTACTTCAGAGGTGGGAACAGAAAGATCTGGAGATTCAAGGCCACGCTGGGGTACTTTAAAAAAAAAAAAAAACCCTTGTAAGTGGTTTTGGGAAGCTGAGACAATACTAAATTCAAAGCCAGTTCCAGGAAAAAAAAAATTCATTTGCTTAGCAATTTGTCATAAGTATTTGTTATCCTTTTTGGGGGTGGGGGGAGACATGGTAATATTCTTTAGCCCAGGCTGGCCTCGAACTCACAACAAGCTGCTTGCCTCTGATTCCCAAGTGTACCTTACCAGGTAATTTTTTTTTAATGGCATTTCCCATATGGCAGCAAGGCAAAGAAATGTTTTTGGTTTTTTGTTTGTTAGGTTTTCGAGACAGGGTTTCTCTGTATAACAGCCTTGGCTCTCCTGGACTCACTCTGCAGACCAGGCTGGCCTTGAACTCAAAGCAATCTGCTTGCCTCTACCTCCCAAGTGCTGGGATTAAAGGCATGTGCCACCACACCCAGCGATAATTTTTTTTTATATTTATTATTGCTTTTTTTGAGGCAGGGTCAGGCTTTGGATTTTGTGTGCCAATACCTGAGTATAGAGGCTGTAGGAAAATGTGTGTTTATTCTCTCCTTCACTGTATGGATTCCAGGGAAGCCTGCTGTTGAAGTCAATACCATGTGCTTTCACAGAGGTACCTAGCCAGCCCAGTCCCTGAACTCCTCCTGACCCCTGGTACCACTACTCTTTGGTTTGAACTTAGAGGCTCAACCTCTTACTAGGGTTCATAAAACCTCATAACTATAGTAATGATCCAGCCTAATCTTACTGGAATAGGAAGACATTTTTAACGCTCATTTTCTTACTTTTACCCAACTGAAAACAATGAAATCACTGTCATAGACTGATGGTAGTCCCTAGAAGCTCAGACAAAGCTGTGTGTTTGCTCTCATGAACAAGACTAGCTAACCCTTCAACACAATAAAACTTCTTGTCTTTCAATGTTTCTTTTCCCTAGCAATATTCATGGGCACAATACTGAGTTTCATTAGAACTTTTTCATATACTTGGTGCACACTCCACCTCTCAGTTCCAGTTCCTCTTCCTAAACAGACTTTTTATTTTCATCCAGTTTTTCCTGGTATTCCTTTTTGGAGGTGCAGCTTTTGTTGGCAACTCTAACTGTACCAGCATTTTTTTTTTTTTTTGGTTTTTTTCGAGGCAGGGTTTCTCTGAATATCTCTGGCTGTCCTGGACTCGCTTTGTAGACCAGGCTGGCCTCGAACTCACAAAGATCCGCCTGCCTCTGCCTCCCAAGTGCTGGGATTAAAGGCGTGCGCCACCACCGCCCGGCGATACCAGCATTTTTTATGGGACTACTTAGAAACCTTAATTGATGGGCTGGAGAGATGGCTCAGCGGTTAAGAGCACTGACTATTCTTCCAAAGGACCGTGGTTCAAATTCCAACACCCACATGGAAGTTCACAGCTGGCTGTAATTTGCCAGGCGTGGTGGTGCACACCTATAATCCCAGCACTCGGGAGGCAGAGTAGGTGGATCTCTGAGTTCAAGGCTATAGCCTGGTCATACAAAAATGAGTCCAGGACAGGCAAGGGATACACAGAGAAACACTGTTTCAATAACAAAAGCCTTTGATACAAATTTATATAAAGCCATCATTCACTCAAGAGACCTAGGTGTGTGTATGCGTGTGCTGGGGGCAACGGGACTAATAACCAGGATCCCTTGCCAAAAATTTTAAAATATTTAGAAAGGGTCATCAGAAAAGATCCACTAAACAGGGTGTCAACTACTACTATGTTTGTAGCCTGGCTAACTACAAACCCTGCTCTATCTTTGTAACCCCTACCTTTGGTTGTTAGCTTGGACCTCTTCCTCCAGTGGTGGTGTGGGAATTCCATACACGAATCAAGAGTATTTCTAGTTATATGGTCCTCATTTAAACTCAAGTTAGGTGGAGGTGTGGTGGAGGATGGCCTTATTCAAGCACTTAGGAGGAATATCAGGAGTTCAAGGTCATACTGATAGATACATTAGGTCCTGGCTCAAACAAAATAACCCCCTAATTAAAAAAAAACCTCCGGTTTATTTCTTATTAATTACAGCTATATACAACTCCTTGGGTAGATAGAAGTGACCTACTACGTATTTCCTAGAATTAAACCTTTTAATGTTTTTTAAAACAGGCATATCTTAACTCACATTCAATAAAATGTAACAAACAGGGTCCTTCCTCTGTTAGATATTCTACATGCTGAGTTTTTGGCATTGCATCTTCTTCTAACCTATTGGCATGCCCTTTTAGAATGCCACAGAAGCCAAGGCAATCGACGCTTTATCCAAGACCCACAGCCAGTGGAGGGTGGGTAGATCAGGCAAATCGCCAAAGCAAGCAGTATCCTAGACCCCATTTTCGGTCAACTTAACTGGGAACTTTGTCCAATTACGACTGGACTAAGAGAACATTAACTACTGAGATCGAACAGGTAAGAGCGGAGGCTCTGCAAGGTTAAGTCACTTGTCCAAGGTTACACCGAACATATGGGAACCAGAATCCCAGGGCTGAACACGTCTCAACTCCAGGGCGCGATCGGGTCTACCTACGCCACGCCACCGCTGACACGTGGTCAGGGGTAGTCTGAAGGGTTTGTTGAATTAGTAATGCCTGAAAAGAAAGTTTGACTGTAAGGAGTGGGGGGCGGGGGGAGAGGACATGCACACACAGAAAAGCAGTCCACGAGCAGGAAGCAAACCAGCCCCGAAGCCCACCACATTTTCCCGGAAGCGCAGTCGGGCGGATACCGGCCCGACAGCCGGGCGGCTCGCTAGGCCGCGCGGTCTCCTCCCCGTGGGCCCGGACCCACGGGAGCCCCGGAGGCCCGACAGCTTTCCTTTCTGCGTGCACGGCTCCCCACGAAGCACAAGCACACCCGTCCCCGGGAGGTCCGCGATGGCCCGGCAACCGGGCGCCCGGGTGCTGGGGAGCCACCTCGGGGGCGTTTCGCGTCCGCCTCCTCCCCTCGCGCAGGGTGGCGGGCCGCGGCTGGGCTCGGGTGCTGCGGGACCGTGCCGAACCGCCGCCGAGCACGGTCGCCCGCCGCCGCGGGGCCTCAGGGCGGCGAGAGGCGGGGCGGGCGTGCGGGCGGAAGGAGGCGGAAGAGGAGGGAGAGGAGGAGGCGGCTGCGGCCGGAGCCGGGAGACGGGCGGGGGGCGGGCCGGGGGAGGGGACGAGCGGGATTTGCGGACGCCGCGCCGCTGCCGGGAGCCGGCGGGGGTCCGAGAGTGACCGAGTCACGGCGGGCGCCGGCGGAGCCGCGGCCGCGTCGGACCCGCCTCCTGGAGGAGCTCAGCCCCGGCCAGGCCCGGCCCCACTCCCGCCCCGCGCCGCCTCCCCGCCGCCACCGCCGCCGCGGGAGCGCTCCCCTGCCCACCCCGCCCCCGCGGCCAAGCCCGGGAGTCGAGTGGGAGTCGGCCGGCCGGGCGCGGGCAGCGCCGGGAGCCCGCGGTGGGGGCACACTGCAGCCGGGAGCCCGGGAGGGGCCGCGCCGCCAGCGTCTGAACTAGGATGTCCCGACATGAAGGTGAGAGCCGAGCCCCCGCCCCCACCGCCTGGGCCTCGGCCTACCCCGTCCGGGGTCCGGGCGCCGCCGAGGGCAGCGGGGCGCCGGCGGGGACGCGGGCCGGGTGGGGGGATCCGAGGCGACCGCGGCCCTCAGAGCGAGCGGGAGCGGGAGCGGCTGCCGCAACCGTGGTTTGCGGCCGCGGCCCTGAGCTGGGCCTGGAGCCGGAGGCGGGGCGGCCGGGCGGCCGGAGGCTTTGCACTGTCATGGGGCGGGAGAGGGGGAGGGGAGGCGGCGGGGCCCGTTACCGGCGGGAGCCTGGCCCTCGGGACACATACCGGACGCCGAGGCCCGGCCGGTCGGCCTGAGGGAGCCGCGGGGCCCCGGCGCGGCCTAGCTGCGGCGGCTCCCGGAAGAGCCCGGCGCGGTGGACGGGCCGGGTCGCGGGCGTGTGGCCATGGCAGGGGAATGGGGTCCGGGCCCGGCGGGAGCGTCCTGTCTCCGGGAGACGGAGGACGAGGGACGGCCCTGCCTGAGGCCCGCGGCCGTGCGGGCGGGAAGGCGCCTCGGCCCGGGGCTCGGGCAGCCTTCGCTGCCTGGAGCTCGCCCGGCCTCGCGGTAGGCCTCGGCGCGTCCCTGGGTTCTGGTAAGCCAAGCTCCCGGGGCGGATTCAGCTCGGCGGGGACGAGCAAGCTCCATGCTCCGTCACCCAGCCAGAGCGGAACTCGCTCCCGGCCGGCCCCGGGGCCTCACCCGCGTGCGCTGCCCACCGGAGCCGGCTTACGGCCGAAGGGCGTTTGGACTTCCGTGGTGCCCTGAGAAATCACGCTAGGGTTCTGTGGCTACGAACCAGACCGCTCACGTCCCAGCCCCACGGCACAAAGGCACAGTGTTTTAAGGCCGGTGGATGGGCGATGAGCTGGTGAAAAATAAGTTAACTTGAATTTACTGCCATATGGTTTAGGAAAGGGGGAGGGGGTTGTGTTCTCTTTGTTTCACTCCAGCAGGTTTTACATTAAAAAGTAGTCGCCCGACTTAGTGAAAAGTTTATTTCAGTGCGATTAATGGGAGACTGTAGAAGTGACTTAAAAGTATTGTGTCCTTTACATTTTCAAGTCCTGGAGAAAGTTTGGGAAGACCGAGTCTCAGCTTCACGGAGTGAAGGGCATTCTTAGGGAAATAGAGACCTTGGGTTTTGCAGGTTGAAAAACTCTGATCGATTAACATATATTTAGTGCAAGTTTCATAATTTGCATTTCCAAAGACAAGATTGAGTTGACTGTGAACATTTTGTGTTCAGGAATTCTCTATTAAAAGAATAGGAAAGAAGCCGGGCGGTGGTGGCGCACGCCTTTAATCCCAGCACTTGGGAGGCAGAGGCAGGCGGATCTTTGTGAGTTCGAGTCCAGGACAGCCAGAGATATTCAGAGAAACCCTGTCTCGAAAAACCAAAAAAAAAAAAAAAAGAATAGGAAAGAGACTTCTTCATGGAACATTTTTGATTACTACTAACTGCTCCTGTGTTGGACATTTGAAATATCAGGGTACTTAATTTAGCTTCAGTCACAGGTACAGAGAAATTTTGGGAACTCCACCTGTTAACCCATTTTATATGCTTAATGGGAATGTGTTCCTTATCACTGTAATTTGAAAAAGGTTTTAATTAAGGTTATAATCAAATTCCATTCAGAGATGTTAAGGTTAATATTAGATTGCATCAGTAGGTGCATTGACCACCTTCAAGACAAAGTGAAAGTGAGCACTGGGTGCAGGCTCTAACTCAGGAACCAGATTCAAATAACAGAATAGCAGCAGTGTAAGGAGATGGGTGTCTGAGATCTGTGCCCCTCACCTTAAGGAAGTATCCAGATCTAGACTGAACATTCTTAATGAGCTAGTCACCTTGAAAAGAGTCCTTTGCCCCCCAAACAGTGTTGTGTTAGTGATTAAAGTGGCTTAGGTGGATAGAATATCCTTTAGTAAAACAACCGGATAATCTAAGCCCATCTTTCCCTCCTTGGTCCTGGAAAGGGTGCTTTTACAAAACTTGTGTTGCCTTTCAGTTACTTATCTTGAAAGTTACAGTACCTTTCTTGGCAACTTAATGCCAGATGTTTCTTAAATGGATGTGTTGAAGGTATTGTACAATGTTTGACAGGTGATTTTATATTTATACATGTACATTAGTGAAATTTATTATTTTCTTTATTTTGAGACAGGATTCTACTTAGTAGCCCTGGCTGACCTGGAACTCAGAGAGTTCTGCCTGCCTCTGCCTCCCCAGAACTGATAAAGAGGTGTGCTAAACAGAAGTTAGAGTTTAAGGGTCTAGTTTTTGGCCCAAGGCAGGAATGATAATTTCAGATCATGTCTGTTCATGAGATTTGTTTATGTTTTATAGTATATTATTTCAGGCAGTAGTTATTTTCATTAGGAGGGATTCAACATATCAGCAGAGATAGGGTGCAATGCCAGGTTTTTACTTATCTTTCTCTTTGGGCCAGTTAACCCTGTTTATTTCAGCTTTATTTTTGAGACAGAATCATAGTACCCATTCTTGGCTGGTCTGACCTCACTGTGCATACCAGGCTGGCTTCACACTTGCAGCCACCCTCCCTTATCCAGTCTTCCTGTGTCTGCCTCCCTCCTGTGCCACCTCACCTAGCCCAGCATTTTTAGTGGTCTGGTTGAGTTCTTGTAATCACCTGTCCTCCACCATCTCTGCAGTTGTTTTCCTCAGGAGTGTGACCCAGAACTGGGTTTAGCAGTCTAGTACAGAGTAGAGCTGTGTGCTGCTTGCAATGTTCTTGCCTCGGCCTTGCTTTTCCAGCCTTCTGTGCACAAGTAACTTGTTACTTTGTCTTCTCCCAACTCTGTCCATTTGCTCTGTAGCATACAGATGATCTAACTTTGGACCACACAGCCCCAATATGAACGAACACCTGTCAAGATCAAGGACAGGACAGCTCTTGAGAAAAATGGATGCAGCCAGGGACAGAGAGAATGCTCTAGGCCAGGGATAGCATACTTTCTCTACAGTAAAGGGCCAGGTAGAAAACATTATAGGCTTAGCCAGCTGTAAGATCTGCCACCACCATAGTTGTCATTTGCAAGCCAGCTAATCAAGTGGTTGTGGCCGTGTTCCAGGGCACTGACTATTGAATTTCATATAATTTTCATGTGTCATGAAATATTCCTTGAAACTTTGTCACCACCACCATTTACAAAACATTAAAGCCATTCTTAGCTGGTGGGGCCCATCAAGAACTCGTGGTGGCTGCCGGGTGTGGTGGCACACACCTTTAATCCCAGCCCTTGGGAGGCAGAGGCAGGCGAATCTCTGTGAGTTCGAGGCCAGCCTGGACTACAAAGCAAGTCCAGGACATCCAGACTGTTACACAGAGAGACCCTGTCTCAAAAAAAAAAAAGAACTGGTGGTAGCCAAACTGATCCTGTAGTTTGCCTGCTCTAGTGGAACTTTAGAGTTGGAGGTGCCTGGAACTGGTGGGAGATCAGAAAGGGCCCATACCCTTGGTGTGCCTGCATTTCCACTGGGTCATGAGCAAGTGCAGGGACTGAGCCAACTCCAACAGTTCTTGAGGTAGCACCACATAGCTGGGGAGAAGGGCTGGGGAATCCTACCAGGCTGGCCTCGAACTCACAGAGATCCGCCTGCCTCTGCCTCCCAAGTTCTGGGATCAAAGGCGTGAGCCACCACGCCCGGCTCGGATGTGGGTTTCTCACAGCAAACCTGACCGTTTTCTATTTTCTGTGTTTATTTTGTCAAGCGTTTCTGCCTGGGACTGTGGCTCAGTTGTGGAACGCTGCTGCTGTTCTGCTTCTCTGTGAGACAGGGTCATAGGTGTCTCTGGCTGGCCTTGAAGTTGTTGTGATCAGGAATGACCTTGAGCTCTTTATTTCCTCCACTTCCCAGCTTATAAGCATGTACCATCGTGCCTGATTTATGCAGTGTTGAGATTTGAACCCAGAACTTTATACATGCTGGTTAAGCATCTTACCAGCTAAGCTGCATCCCTGGCCTTGCAGTGCACGGTTAACCTGCATCATAAGGCTCTAGGTTTATTTTTCACCACCAAAAGAAAATAAAAGAGTCAGATATGGTATCACCACTGTAGCCACTCCAAGGGTAAGGCTGGAGGATCCCTTGAGCCTAGGATTTATTACCAGCCTGGTAGTAATTCTTTGTCAAAAGAAACAACAAAATGTTCAGGTTCGTGCCTGTATTTCCCGCACCCTGTCAGGGGGTTGAGAAAAAAATCCTGTACCACAAAACAATCCTGTGTCACAAAAGAAAAAATCTTAATGTCATCTTTTGGTAAACAGCATATTTGAAATGTATGCCATTCAGAGTTTAAGTCAGAAAATAGCTTTGTAAATAAAACCTATCAGCTTACTCAGTTTATAAGCTCAGTTATGGCTGTTCTAGTTGATCACCTGAGTTAATGAAAATATCCTTGGGCTGTTTTGTTACTATGTAAAAGGTACTGCTAGGTACCAGGGAAGGTGGAAATAAGAGACACAACCTTCCATTTTAAGCGTGGTAGGAAGGATGCATTGTGGGCAGTTTTTGGAGGGAGCCCAGCCCAAAGAGAAAATAAGCAAGTTGATGTCAAAGTGCGTGTCTACTTTGTCTATACAGTTTTGGTCCAGCTTTAACTTGTTTAGTGTACACAAGTGAGTGAGGATGTGTGAGCAATGTACCAGAGTTGAGGTGACCAGAATTCAGTTCTCTGATGCTGTGTGGGCTCCTGGGGTCGAGCAACATTCACCAGGCTGCTGTGGCAAGTGCCTTTACTTGCTGAGACATTTTGCCCTGTTTTGTACAGTTTTAGAGACATCATCTATTTTGATTCTAATATTTTGAGTGTTTTTTTTTTCTTTCTCTTTTGTGGGAACAGGATCTCTTGTAGCCCAGCTAGTCCTGAACTTCTGCTCTTCTGTTTTGGGTTACAGGTGTGTCACTTCATATGCCCACTTGTAAAGTTCATTCTCTGCTACTCTTTTTTTTTTTTTTTTTTTTTTGGGTTTTTCTGTGTAACAGAGCCCTGGCTGTCCTGGAAAACTCATTCTGTAGACCAAGCTGGCCTCTTAACTCACAGAGATCCATTTGTCTCTGCCTCCCAAGTGCTGGAATTAAAGGTATTAAAGCCAAACAACTTATTTTTGTATATGGGTGTTTTACTTACATGTGTGTCTGTGTATCATGTGTAGCTCGTGCCCAAGGATCCAGAAGGGGCACTGGATCCCCTGAAGCTGGAGTTACAGACAGATGGTTGTGAGCTGTTGTATGGGTTCTGGGAATTGAACCTTGGTCCTCTGGAAGAATAGACAGTGCTTTTAACCTCTGGGCTATCTCTCCATCTCTGCTACTCTTTATTAAAAAGGTATTGCACAGAATTCTTTGTTCAAGAGGCCGGGCAGTGAGTGCCACAGTGTACCTAGAGTAGGCCTAGGGCAACTTTCAGAAGTGGGTTCTCTCCTTGACCTTCACAGGAGTCCTGGGCATGTTCAACATAGATTGACAGGTTTGGTGCAAGCACTTTACTTAGCTGAGACATCTGACAGCCCTGCTACACTTAAGTTTTCTGAGACAGCGAATCATGTAGTCTTAAATGCACTATGTAACTGAGGATGAGGATGACTCTGAACTTCTGATCCTACTTCTACCTCCTGAGGCTGGAATTATAGGTGCACACCACCATGCTGTGTTTACACAGTGCTGAGCATCAAACATGGACCTCATGTGTGCTAAACCATCAGTCTACCAACAGAGCTACACCCCCAGCCCTTTTCTGTATTGCGCTTGGTAAGAGAGAAAATTGTTTGAAGTTTCAAGAAGAAATAATATTCCTTATATTTACTAATTTACTTAGTTATTTTGCAGTGCTGAGGATGGAACAACCACCAAACTCATACCTCAGCCTTTTAAAGTTTTGATAGTCTTCCTTATTTTGTGAGTTTACTCTGTCCCAGGCACATGTTGAACATGTGATCCTCTTGCTTCAGTCTCCAGTGTAACTGAGATTGCAGACCTGTGCCATGGAGCCGCATCACTGGCCTTCAACTTTGGTTTTCTGAGACAAGATCTCAAGTGTCTGAGGCTGGCCTCAAACTTGATGTGTAGCTGACCATGACCTTGAACTTCTGATCTTCCTGTCCCTGCCTCCCAAGTGCTGGGGTTACAGGTTTGTGCCACTATACCTAGCAACTTTTTTTTTTTTAACTCACAGTTCTGCCTGCCCTACCTCCTGAGTGCTGGGATTAAAGGCAGAACTATAAATTTATGAGAAAACATTTAGTTTCTAAGTTCTTCATATGAAGTTCAGTTTGAAATATATTTTTTCCATGTATTGGGATTTTGTGTTTAAATCCAAATAGTACTAAAATAGAACTTTGTTTTAACTTAGGACTTTAAATAGAAATAGATTTCTTTTAATCTTGGAATTTTATATTACTCAGTGTCAGGATGTGTGTGCACTCAGAAGGCTGAGGCAGACAGATCAGGCAATTCATGAACAACAACCTGGGCTACATAGGACCTTGTCTTTAAAACAAAGAAACAAAAAGGCAAAAGAACTATAACCAAACTATTACCGGTAATTTTGTTTAAAGAAAGGAAACTCTGTCACAGTACAAACTTAGGAACTTTCTGACCAAACAAATTCACTCATTTGGCTTGCAACTTTGTAGAAAGGAGCCAATGCATTTATGAATCATGACTTAATTTTCAGAGTATCTGCCTTATAATACCTATTGTGTACACACAGCTACTTTATTCTTTTTAAAAAGTTTATATAGATGGTTCTTTTGCATGTGTGCATGAATGTGTACTGTATACTTAAGCCAGAAGAGGGCAGTGGATTCCCTGGAACTGGAGTTACAGGTGGTAGTGCTGTCTGTGGGTGCTCAGAATGGAACCTGGATCTTCTGGAAGAGCAGCTGTTAACCACAGAGCCATCCCTCCAAACCCCTTTTGTTGTTGTTGTTTCTAAACAGAGTCTCATGTAGCCCAGACTGGCCTCAAACAAGTTTTATGTTGCTAAGGCTAGCCTTGAACTCCTAACACTTCTATAACCACCTCCTGAATGCTGGGATTCAGATATGTGCCATCATGCCTGGCTCCAGAGTTGTTTCTAGTGAAGGTTATTGAATTATCCTTCAAATGTTATTTTATTACAAGAAATGTTGTGAGGCTACTTTCTTGAATTCAAGGGAAACATTTTTTTTTTTTTTTCCGAGACAGGGTTTCTCTGTGTAGCTCTGGCTGTCCTGGACTCGCTTTGTAGACCAGGCTGGCCTCGAACTCACAGAGATCCGCCTGCCTCTGCCTCCCGAGTGCTGGGATTAAAGGCGTGTGCCACCACCGCCCGGCTGGGAAACATTCCTTATACTTCATAACATAAGGGTAGGACTGGGTGTGGTAGTGCACATCCTTAATCCCAGCACTTGGGAGGCAGAGGCAGGTGGATCTCTCTGAGTTCAAGGCCATCCTGGTCTACAGAGAGAGTTCCAGGATATCCAGGGTTACACAAGAGAAACCTTGTCTGGAAAAAGAAAAGAAAGAAGAAAGAGTGCTGTTTGTATTTTTTTTCAAAATAGTAATTTTGTATTAATTAGTGTCCTAAGGGCTGTGATCTTTTTCATTTCCTTAAACAGCTTTTTTTTTTTTAGTCACTGAAGCTACTCCTTAAAGCTGAGGAAAGAGTCCTTAAGTATTCAGAGCACAGCATTTCAAATGTGTTCATTGTTATGAATTAGCCATGTTGAAGCTATGTTGGAGAGGTAGAATAAAACAGATAGTCGGAGGCTTAGATTTTTACCAATGAAAAATTGCTTGGGAAACATGTGAATGATCAAGAAAGCTCAGGCGATTCTTGGGGCTGGAAGGACAAGGCCAGGCGGGTGTTGGCATAGGAGAGACAGTGGGCAAGAAGCTTGGGGGCGATTATACAGCCACAGTGTCAGAAACCACAGCTCAGACCTGGCACAGCGTCCTGAGAAGCAGGCCCCAGGAGCAGCAGCTCAGTGTCCAGTGCCCTTAGCAAGGGATAAACTGCTCCTCTGGGCATCCTGTGTGGTGCCAATCCCTACAACCTGGCCGTGGCGCTCTGAGTGCCTCTTACAGGTTACTGCCTGGAGAGTTGTTCTGAGGCTTAGCAAAGTAGAGCTTGCTGAGTCCACCAGTAATGCAAAGTTGTCTTATCTTGTCTATGGCTATGGTGCCAACCAACAGTACAACAAACTGCTGGTGGTTCCAGGAGTATAGGGACAAAGTATAGATGGAATTTTGTAATTTATCACTGTGACTAGGAGGGAAAAACATGAAATCATAGTGGGTTGGGTATGTGACTTTGAAGTAGAATTAACAGAGCAGTGACATCAGGCCTCATTAGGTTTGTCTGTTGTGTGTGTGTTTCTCTTGTGTCCCACTCTCTCATGGAGGCATGAATTGTACCCTTTTTCTATAGCAAAAGGATTTTCATTTAGAAAATTACCTTTTATGTTTGTTATTTTTGTTTGGTTTGAGACAACATCTTGCTTTGTAGCCCAGACCGATCTGGAACTAAGAATGGCCCAGGCAGGGTTCACATTCATGGTAGTCCTCCCACCTCAGCCTTCCAAGTGTTGTAATTACAGTCATGAATCATTGGGCTTGACTGAGAATCCTGTTTGTTTGTTTGTTTGTTTGTTTGTTTTTTGGTGTTTTGAGACAGGGTTTCTCTGTGTAGCCCTGGCTGAGCTGGAACTCAGTCTGTAGACCAGGCTGGCCTTGAACTCCGAGATCCACCTGCCTCTGCTTCCTGAGTGCTGGGATAAAAGGCATGTGCCACTTTTAAAATGTTAAGTTCAGTCTGGGGAGGTGGTTCAGTAGGTAAAGTATTTTCTGCATAAGCTAAGACCTGAGTTTGGACCCCAATACCCACTAAAAGTCTATAATTTACCTTTTGGTTATGATTTGACTTACCGTTCCTTAAAGACCTATATAATAATCCCATCTCTGCCTGTGAAGTTAAGGGACCCTCGGGTAGTACCATCTCTACCTACACTCTACACACATGGTTAGTGTTTACCTAAAATAAGCAAGACTAGAAATCCTTTCCTCTGAGATGCTGATTAAACAGGAAAAGGGCATTGTGGGAAATAGAAGCAGGAACTTTCTTAGAAGAGGGATGAACAAACTTCGTATAGCAAAAACAATTTAGGTGAGCTGATTTACAAGGCATGCAATGATACTGGATAATGTTTTGTTTACCACTGCTTCTGATTTCAGGTTAACTGTACTAATTGCACTGTGTATTTGAGTTTGCTGGTCCATTTATTTGTTCGTTCAGTGCATATTTATGGACTGCCTAATCTGGTGCCACTCAAAGGTATCCTGTGTTTGCTACAATTTATAGAACCCTTGCTAGAAGGTGGTAATGTTCAGAGGGTCTGAAACACGTTTGGAAATTAAATGCTTTCCTGTTGGGCTCTGTCCCACCCAGTGTGCTAGAATTAATCCTGAAGTTTCTATTTTATGACAAGGTAGTTAAACCATGTGAGTATCTTAACATTCTGTCAACATCTGCAGGGATTTCCTCCCTCAAGTTATTTCCATTTACACCTCATGGCTGTCTTCTGCCCGGCAGCTCATTTTTTTTTTTTTTTTTTTTTTTGGTTTTTCGAGACAGGGTTTCTCTGAATATCTCTGGCTGTCCTGGACTCGCTTTGTAGACCAGGCTGGCCTCGAACTCACAAAGATCCACCTGCCTCTGCCTCCCAAGTGCTGGGATTAAAGGCGTGCACCACCACCGCCCGGCTCTGGCAGCTCATTTCTTGCTTTGCAGTGTTAACCCTTGGTGCTAGTCTGAAGTCTTGGTGCACATCTGCATAGGTACAAGTATGTTAGATGAGGAATGCGTCGTAGGTTTGTAATTGTTTTTGATGCTTAGTGAGAAAAGAGCTCAAGGGATTAAATGTTTAATTTTGTGCTCAAAACACTTGGTTTTTGCATGACAGGCTTTGCATAGATCGTCCTGTTGCTTATATAATTAACAGCTGCCTAGCTGAGCAGCTGGAGCCCTGCTTCTGTCACTCCTGGTCCACCAGCGTCCTCTCCACGATTGTTCAGGCTTCGCAGTGTAAGCAAACAGGGTGGTCTCCGAGGCACTGAAGGTAAGCAGGTGCTCAGTGTATAAAGGAGTTAACTGTAGACTCTCCTTTTTCCGTTTGATAGGAAGCAGGTAGTCTACATATTCAGATACCTGCTGATCAGCTGACCATTCCAGATTCTGATAGTTATTTGTATGTTTGTGTGGTTATAGTTAGGAACAGATATAGTGGTACACAAACCTTGCCTAGGAAAAATAATAAGAAATTCAAGTAAGAGGGACTGCTAGGTAGCTCAGTTGATAGCTTAAGCTGGCCTCAAATTTGGCCACAATTCTCCCACCTTAGCTTCCCAGGTGCTGGGGTTTTGTTTTTTTTTGGGGGAGGGTGGTTGGTTTTTCTTTTTTTTTTTTTTTGGTTTTTCGAGACAGGGTTTCTCTGAATATCTCTGGCTGTCCTGGACTCGCTTTGTAGACCAGGCTGGCCTCGAACTCACAAAGATCCGCCTGCCTCTGCCTCCCAAGTGCTGGGATTAAAGGCGTTCTCCACCATGCCCAGCTAGTTGAGCATTTTAGCATATTTTATTGCTACCCTTCATCAGCAACACCTGATTTCAGCTGAGTTTCTCCTTTAGATTTGTGAGTTTGTCTTCTCATCATATCCATGAGTGTGCTTTGTATGCCCTGTGCTTACTGGGCCATCTAGTAGCATTCTGGGTTTTTGTTTTTTTTCCATTAAAAATGTTTTCAGTCTACATTAGCAAAATATAACCATCATGGCACTCGAAACTCACTTTATAAACGGCAGCTAACGTATTTTAGTTTTTTTTTTTTTTTTGGTTTTTCGAGACAGGATTTCTCTGTGTAGCCCTGGCTGTCCTGGACTCACTTTGTAGACCAGGCTGGCCTCGAACTGGCAAAGATCCGCCTGCCTCTGCCTCCCAAGTGCTGGGATTAAAGGCGTGCGCCACCACTGCCCGGCTCGTATTTTAGTTTTTTGAGGTGGAGTTTTACAGTGAGCCTCAGCTGGCCTTGAATGCACTGGTTCCTCCTACCTGAGCTCAGGGGATTTGCAGTCAGGAGCCACCCCATTCCCCCACCCCCTAATCTTTTTTTCTTTCTTCTTTCTCTCTCTCTCCTCCCCACCCCATCTCTTTTTCTGGTTTTTCAAGACAGGATTTTTCTGTGTAGCCCTGGCTATCCTAGAACTCACTTTGTAGACCCGGCTGCCCCTTACCCAGAGATCTGCCTGCCCCTGCCTCCCCAGTGCTGGTATTAAAGGCATGTGCCGCCACACCCGGCTCCTCACCCCCTAATATACACACATTTTAATCCATTTGAGCACCTGTGGTCAGAGTACAAGTAAGGGGTTTGGAGTGATGTTACTGTGTTGGTGGTGTTTTAATGCTTCTGCTCTGAACATTGTACAGCTTGTGAAAAATCTTGGCTACTCCATGGCAAGTTCTAAAGTAGTGTATTCAGATGAGTGGTTTCCAATGGAGTTTTTTAGCCCTTAGATTAAGATGACCTCTCTAGCTTGGTAATTAAAAAAAAAAAAAATGTATGTATGTATATGAGTACTCTATGTGCATGTACACCTGCATGACAGAAGAGGGCATCAGCTCTCATTATAGATGGTTGTGAGCCACCATGTGGTTGCTGGGATTGAACTCAAGACCTCTGGAAGAACAGCTCTTACTTAACCTCTAAGCCATCTCTCCAGCACCAGGCTTGGCAATTTATTTTTATTTTTTTTGGTTTTTCAAGACAAGGTTTCTCTGTGTAGCCCTGGCTGTCCTGGACTCACTTTGTAGACCAGGCTGGCCTCGAACTCACAAAGATCCGCTTGCTTCTGCCTCCCAAGTGCTGGGATTAAAGGCGTGCGCCACCACTGCCCGGCTTTGGAAATTTATTATAGGTGTTTTTATTTTATTTTGGTGGTGGTGGTTGTGGTGGTTTTATTTTAATTGTTGTTATGTGGTTTTTGAGGCAGAGTCTCTCCACTCCACTCGCTGGCTGTGCTGTCCTGGAACTCCATACAGGCCAGGTTAGCCCCCAACTCACAGACATGCCCATCTGGCTCTTAGGTGCTGGCTGCAGGTCTGTTGCATTGTAAAAAGATTGGATCTCACGTAGCTGTCCCATGTTGGAGTTTTGTTTTATTTTGTTTTAAGGCTTGTTTGCTATCAGTTACAGACTCTGTCTTAAATCTGGGGGCTGGGGATAGAGCTCAGTGATAGAGTGTGTGCAGCTCAGAGGGCAGTTCTCCCTTTCCCCACGTGCATAGTGGGGATTGGACTTGGCATCAGGGTGGTGGCAAGTGCCTTAACACTGGGCCATCTCACTGGTCCACATCTGTTAGAAACTCAAGACTTGATGTTTTCTGCTTTGTTTTACTAAAGAAGCAGTTCTGCCAGGTGGCAGCTTTTCCCCAGTTCTTCCTTCTCAGTTCTGCCCTGTCAGATCACTGGAGCATCATGCAATTATTATGTTTGTTTTCAGTTTTTCCTTGAGACAGGGTCTCTGTGTAGCCTGGCTGTGCTGTGATTCACTCTAGATCAGGCTGGCCTTGGACTTAGAGATCTGCCTGCTTCTGCCTTGTGAGTGCTGGGATTATGCCATGTGCCACCTCCACCTGCTAGTTGGGTACTTTTACCTAGTGGTTTTCTAAGTGTGGTCCAAGTACTACTAGTATGGACATCCCTAAGTGGCATGTCATGTAAAAGTATACCCTCAAGAATCATACAATTAATTAAGCTGGGGGTATTGATACATGCCTTTAATCCCAACCAACACTTGAGAAGCAGAGACAGGCTAATCTACGTAGTTCAAGGCCAGCCTGGTCCACATATTTTCAGGGCAGCCAGGACTATATAGGGTGACCCTGTCTTCCCCCTCCCCCCACTCAAATAGTCATGTCCATTAAGTAAAATAAAACAAAAATACTACCCTCAGGTGTTCAAGTAAGTTTACAGTTTTCTGCTGGGTTGGAACTTTACAACTGGGGCAGTTGTAGCAGTGAAATGTAAGGTGGACTCTTTTGCTTGTAGAACAAGCAAAAAAAAGTAGATTCTTCAGTTCTGCCTAGATCTGTGTGCTGGAAGAGAATTTGTAGGGTGGGCCCACCAGTCTGCTGTTTTTGTAAATAAAGTTTTATTGGGAAACAGCCACATCTAGTCATTTATGTGTCACCTAAGCTATATTTGTACTTTAATAACAGAGTTTAGTAGTCCTGACAAAACCACTGGAAATATTTACTCTCTGGCTCTTTACAGAAAAATTGCAGGTTTCTGCAATAAACTAAACAAGAATACATATGCAGGAGAGCATTTAGAGGAGGCAGGTGTTAAAAAAACCCATAAAGCAAGTTAAGAGAAGAGAATTCTTGTAAATAAGGTTATCACAGAGGGCCTGCCTGGAGATGGGGCTTTTAAAGAGAAATCTGAAGTAATGAAGACATGTAAAGGAAAGGGGGTATTTAAATGAAAATAATATTTAAAGGAGAAGGGAATAGAGCAAGTGTCAGGTCCTAAAGCTTGGAGTGTTTTAGAGAGGCCTGGTGGCTGGAGGACAGTGACTGGGGTAGGAGCGTGGGGGGAATAAGGTTGACACAGTGGCCATGTCCTAACCCCTTGTGCCATGTTCTGCCTGAGGGTGTTTAATTGGAGAGAGCTTCAGACACTTCTGTAGCTCTACAGATGGAGGGGTCTTTGGGTAAACGGGTGACACAGGCTGGGATTGTACAGTGTTGTCCTCCACATAAGTATCTCTTAGAAACCTTTCTTTGCAAACTGTCCCCTACACGTATCACTTTAAGGTTGGTTTTACTTAGCCCCAGTATGTCTTAAACTTAGCTGTTTTTTCCTGGCACTTGGAGAGGTTGATTGAAAACAATTCTCCCTGAGTTGAATGTAAAACTCTTGAGCCTAGAATAGGGCTGCCTTTGTTAGCTTTCAAAATGGAAACCAAAAAAAAGCCGGGCGTGGTGGCACACACCTTTAATCCCAGCACTGGGGAGGGAGAGGCAGGTGGATCTCTGTGAGTTCAGGGCCAGCCTGGTCTACAAAGTGAGTCCAGGACAGCCAAGGATATATAGAAAAACCTGTCTTGAAAAACAAAAACAAAATCAAAATGGAAATAAACATAATCGAAGGCATATTTTTATATTATGGGCCAGTAGTCACAGAATCACATGCATCTACCTGTTACAAGAGTTTTGCAAAGTAGTACTTACCTACACTTTGGAAAGTGTGTGTGTGTGTTCTCTTTCGTTAAAAGGAAATATTGTCGCCGGGCGGTGGTGGCGCACGCCTTTAATCCCAGCACTTGGGAGGCAGAGGCAGGCGGATCTTTGCGAGTTCGAGGCCAGCCTGGTCTACAAAGTGAGTCCAGGACAGTCAGGGCTACACAGAGAAACCCTGTCTCGAAAAACCAAAAAAAAAAGGAAATATTGTCACCTTCCAGATTAATTTCACATTCTATTTAGGGGGTGCATCTTGCTAGTTGGAAACCCATTCTCTTCTGTTTAATCCCATACTTGGAGTCCTTTGGCTGAAGCTCTGGCAAGTACCAGAGAAGCATTTCCTCTTGAACTGTGCTGTACAAGATGGGATGTCAGAAGCAGAAGGGAAGGGCCACGATGGCTGTAGTCTGACTAGGATAATAATGAAAAGTGGCAAATCTAAATGACTACAAGTTCCACAGCTTTGGCAGATAGACTAAGTGAGGTGTTGTTATCAGAGAATGTATTTCTCAAAGGTGTCATTGTAATACAAGACACAAATTCTGTGGTGGCTGGGTTGTTTTTTTCTTGTTATTGTTTGTTGTTTATTTTTTGGTTTTTAGAGACAAGGTTTCTCTGTGTAGCCTTCTCTGTCTTAGAACTCACTCTGTAGACCAGGCTGGCCTAGAACTCACAGAGACCTACTTACCTTCCTCTACCTCTTGAGTGCTGGGAGTGCCACCACTACTCAACTTGAAATTCTGTGTTTTTATAGAAAGAGTTGGGGCCGGGTAGTGGTGGTGCACACCTTTAATCCCAGCATTTGGGAGGCAGAGGTGGGTGGATCTCTGTGAGTTCAAGGCCAGCCTGGTCTACAAAATGAGTCCAGGACAGCCAGGGTTACACAGAGAAATCCTGTCTCGAAAAACCAAAAAAAAGAAAAAGAAAAGAAAGAGTTGGGTAGAGGTAGCCAAAGAGAATTGTAGGAGGTAAATGCAGAGCTACAAAATCAGGAGATATGTTGAAGTAAGTGAGACCAGCTTCTCAAACTGAATACCTCTTGTGTGTAAAGTGAAGTGTATTGGAGACATTGATGGATGACTTGCCTGAGGTTCCAAAGGGGAAGTGGGACAAGGACTCGCTTGTTCTGACTTCCGGTCCAGTGCTTGAAGTCTGCTCGCTCTTCTGTAAAGAAGGCTAGTAGTGCCAGCCTCTCTGAGGACTGTTGTGGGCTAAAATGCTGAGTGTGTAAAGATTTGTAAGTTAGAAGACCACTAAGGAAAGAAAAGTGGCAGCGTTTTTATCATGGAAGACCAGAGCAGAAATGGAGGTTGGAGGTAGGTAAAGTGCAGCAGGGTTTCAGCTGCCCCGTGAGGACAGTCTTGTCATTTTCAATACAGATTATAAGATGGAGGAGGGATGCCTCAAGTTTGAATTGACCCAGACATGGTGACACAAATCTGTAATCCCAGCACTTAGGGAGGTTGAGACAGGAAGATTGAGAGTTCCAAGACAGTCTGGGCTACTTGAAACCCTGTCTTAAAAAACTAAACAGAGCCGGGCGGTGGTGGCGCACGCCTTTAATCCCAGCACTTGGGAGGCAGAGGCAGGCGGATCTTTGTGAGTTCGAGGCCCGCCTGGTCTACAAAGCGAGTCCAGGACAGCCAGAGATATTCAGAGAAACCCTGTCTTGAAAAAAACCAAAAAAAAAAAAAAAAACTAAACAGAGAAAGCGTACAATCAAAAATGGCAAGTTTTAGAAAGATTTTTGTGGTAGCATGAGAAGAATAGATAGCTTGTTGTTGCCTTTGACAGGGAGACTAGTTAAGGGCTTTTTTTTTTTTTTTTTTTTTTTTTTTTTTGCTAAAATGAACTTGAAATAAAAAAGGACCTGATTTATCAATGGTAGTAGGAAAAGAAATAGAGTCTCATTGTAAAAGAGGAAGGAATAGACAGGAAGAATAGCAAATTGGCATAAAGATCAGGGGAAACATGTTCAGCTTTTGACATTTTGAATTAAAGGTGGTTGTAGTCTATCTGATAGAAATCAGAGGTTAGGAAATACACTGCTCAGGGGGGAGAAATCAGGGCTGGAGATAAGCATTTTACAGCATTCTGCACAGACAAAAGCCTGGGAACTGGCTCTTTTCTCAATAAGAAAGCATAGGGAACAGAGAAGGGAGCTCATAGTTAGCAGCAAGGAACAGAATTCAAGGTGCAGAGCAGAGGGGTGAGCTTGGAAGCTGACTTGTACAAGTGTTGACTTACTTGCCTGTTACACATAGGCTTCTAGGTGATGGAAATGGAAAGCAGGAGGGGAGAAACTAACAATCAAGTTCTCTTAAATTCTGAGAGCTTTACGTGTACTGACCCATCTGATCACTCATATGATGTACTGACCCATCTGATCACTCATATGATGTACTGACCCATCTGATCACCCATATGATATACCTTCTCATGTACTGATCCATCTAATCACTCATCTGATATACCTTCTCATGTACTGACCCATCTGATCACTCACATGACATACCTTCACGTGTACTGACCCATCTAATCACTCATATGATATACCTTCTCATGTACT
>CAJQZJ010012579.1:4773714-4813573 GCA_907164525.1 Lophiomys imhausi
TACTGATCCATCTAATCACTCATATGATATACCTTCTCATGTACTGACCCATCTAATCACTTATATGGTACACTTTTTTTTTTTTTTTTTGAGATGGTTTCTCTGTTGTCCTGACTGTCCTTCAACTCCCTCAGTAGACCAGGCTGGCCTTGAACTCACAGTGATCCGCCTGCCTCTGCCTCCCAAGTGCTGGGATTAAAGGCATGCGCCACCATGCCCAGCCATTACAGACAGCTGTGAACTGCCATGTGGATGCTGGGATTTGAGCCCTGGTCCTTTGAAAGAGCAGCCAGTGCTCTTACCACTGAACCATCTGCCCAGCCCAATATACCTGTTTATTACAGTTATTTGAGGGCATGTGTCTGTGTGTGGTGGCACAGCAAGCACATGTATGGAGTGCATAGCTGCATTCATGCAAAACTAAATCAGTAAAGCCAAAATAACTCAACAAAGTCCATGTTATAGATTAGAAAGCTGAATGCTTATTATCCTAGGTCATTCAAATGAGAAATGCTAAAAAATTAACTAGAATTTTGCACCAAATTCTATCAGAAACCAAAGTTGATGTCCTTTTCTATTTAAACACAGCAAACTTGTGTGTTTGTCCAACTAGCGCGTTTGGCTTTGTGGGCCATAGATTCTGACTTAATGGCTGCCCCACTCTGTTAATGTGTAATGAAAGTAGCCATTGATGGTATAGAGACAGATGATTCTGCCTGTGTGAGCCAGCAAAACGTAGGGCACTGAAATTTGAATTTCACACAATTTCCAAACCCATTAAATACATTTAATTTAGCTTGTCCTATGGGTTGAACCCAGAGGTTAGAAATGCTAGGCAAACCCTCTGTCACACCCTTAACCATAAATATTATTATTCTTTTAAAAGCTTCCCAGCCATTTAAAAATATAGATAACATTGTCAGCTAACAGCTATAAGCAAACAAATGGCAAGTCACATTTGGTCCACAGGCTAAAGCTTGATGACCCTTGCTTTATTTATTTTTATTTGTTTGTTTGTTTAATGTTTATTGATGTCTTGCCTGCATGCTTCTCTGTGTGAGGGTGTCAGAAGCCCGGGAACTAGAGTTACAGGCAGTTAGTCGTCAGCTGCCGTGTGGGTGCTGGATCCTCTGGAAGAACAGCCAATGCTCTTGACCACTGAGCCATCTCTCCAGCCCCTGACCCTTCTTTTTTGTGTCTGAATTGTTAGATCTCAAATCCTGACAAACAGCCATGAGGTGCCTATTAACAACATAGCAAGCTTACACTGGCTGCCAGGTTCTCCCAGCATCCTTTAGTCCCTACCTGTCTTCCTAGCTGGCATACCATGTCCCCTACCCAACTCTTCTCCAGCCTAGGGGCTGGACTGAGCTGCCCTTCCCCCAGCTGTTCTTCCCTAGCGATTTTGGCTACACTGACCTTTTTTTTGTCCTTTTGGCCACTGCTCCAGGTTCCTCTCTCCTCCTTTCTCCCCTCCTGCCTCTCTCACATGGCCTGGCCTAGGCAGAGGTCATGTTTGCTCTGGACTCTTCCAGAGGCCTCTGCTTCTGGCTTTACTCTCCCTCATATCTACTGTGCTTTCCTTTATATCTACAACAAACCTCCACCGTAATACCTAAGAACAGTCATACCCTCCTTTTATTTCTTTTTTTCTTTTTTTGGTTTTTCTTTGAGGCAGGGTTTCTCTGTGTAACAGCTCTGGCTGTCCTGGACTCGCTTTGTAGACCAGGCTGGCCTCGAACTCACAGTGATCTGCCTGCCTCTGCCTCCCTAGTGCTGTCATTTCTTTTTTTCATTCATGAGTATTTGACAAGATTATATTTATGTGACCACATACATCCCTGGTGCCCTTGGAGTTCAGAAGAGGATGTCAGAATCTCTGGAATTGGAGTTATGGTTGGTTGTGAACTACCATGTGGGCTCTAGGAACCAAGCCTAGGTCCTCTGTTAGAACAGTAAGTGCTCTTAACTAACTCTCTAGCACCCAACCAAGGCAGGTAATACTGGATAGTAGGAGTCATCAGCTCATGCTCAGTGTAGAGGAGCTATGAGAGGACCCTAAGTTTCATGCATGAGTTTCTGAAGGCACCCCATGGTGGCTGTCAGATTAACAGGTCACGGAGCTGAGGAAGGCAAATAGATAGGTTTGGTAATTGATTAGGCATAAGGATTATGGAAGGAGTTGAACGTTGGTGTTTCTAGGTTGATGAGTTAAGATGCACAATGCATGCTTTGAAGGTGGGAGCAGGAAACACTGAAGAGGAGTGGCTGGTGCCACAGCTCTGTAGTAGTAGAGCTGCTTGCTCAGAGTGGCAGAGCTTGTGGACTGAGAAGACAGAGAGATTGTCTCAGTTAGCTCTGGGGAATTCCCATCGCTGAAGTAGGTGGAGGTTAGCAAACAGGAGAGCCCAGAGAGAGAGTAAGTGAGGTGGTTTTTGTCAACTTGAGTCATTTGGGAAGAGGAATCTTCAGTTTAGAAAATGTCCCACCCAAGTGGCCTGTAGGCAAGCCTGTGGGGTATTTTCTTGATAAATAAATGATTGAGGATCTGGCTCACTAGGGGCTGTGCTACCCCTGGGCTGACAGTTTTGTGTGATGCACAATTGGTCTGTTACTGTTGTCCTTCTTTGGTTTATTGTGGCCCAACTTTTTTAGGCCTTTATTAGGTGGTAAGGGTCCTCTGCAGAAGGCCTTACTTGGTCACTAACTTGTGGTTCCTAGTGCCCACATGGTAGCTCCAACCAACCATAATAACTCCAATTCCAGGGATTCTGACACCCTCTTCTGAGCTCCAAGGGCACCAGGGATGTAGGTGGTCACATAAACTAGCAGACAGGTCCAGCCTGGAGACCAAGCAGTGGGAATTGGTTCATTTTAGTCTTTTTCTCTAATAAAATCAAAACAAAGGTAGAGGAATGGACATTTTGGCTCTGAAGGAAAACGGTTTCTGCTGCAGCCTCCATCTGTCCCTCCTTGCCACCAACCTCCTTCCCACCGTGGTCCAGGACAGCTGAATCCCAAGTTAGTGACCAAGCAAGGCCTAGAGCAGCTCCAGGCCATATTCTCCTTCCATGCTCTGGCTTGAGAGACCAGAAGGTAGCTTACCAGTTCCTAGATGCCCGAGGCCAGGTTGCCATAGTGGGTATTTCCTCACTGTGTATGCTGAAGTTTTTCCTCAGTTCTGAACAGCTCCTAAGGGAGATTGAATGACTGGCTTTACTTGGCAGCATGGTCACTGACTGGCCTGGGGTAAGTTTCTTAGGTCTCCGGGTATCATTTAGTGAGAAGGGTATAATTCTTAGCAGCCTCGGCATGGTTGTATGTACTGGTTTTTTAAAATTAAAATATTTAGAATATGTGATCCACGCCTTTAATCCCTGGACTTGGTGGGCAGAGGCAGGTGGATTGCTGTGAGTTCGAGGCCAGCCTCATTTATAAAGCAAGTCTAGGATAGCCAAGACTACAGAGAGAAATCCTGTCTCAAAAAAAAAAAAAATTTTTTTTTAGAGTAGTATCTGGTACATAGTAGGCACTTACTGTTTTAAGTCATAGGTGTTATTTTCATCCTGGATATAGAAAATAGCCTTGTAAAGAATTGTTCTAAATTTCTGGATTTTTGTTTTTTGGTGATGTTTTTTATTTTAGTTTAGTTTTTTTGTTTGTGATTGTTTTGGTTTTGTTTTTGTTTTTTTCCAAGACAGGGTCTCTCTGTGTAACAGCCCTGGCTGTCCTGGACTTGCTTTATAGACCAGGCTGGCCTCGAACTCACAGAGATCCGCCTGACTCTGTCTCCCAAGTGCTGGGACTAAAGGTGTGCGCCACCACACCCAGCTTATTTTGTTTGTTTTTTTGAGACATGGTTTCCCTGTATAGCCCTGACTGTCCTGGACTCTATAAACCAGTCTGGTCTCTGATAAATTTCTGTGTGTTTGTGTGTGTGTTTTATGGAACGCTTCATGAATTTTCGTGTCATCCTTGCGCAGGGGCCATGCTAATCTTCTCTGTATTGTTTCAATTTTAGTATATGTGCTGCCGAAGGGAGCACAAATTTCTGTTTTTAATTGACAAAATGTATATATTTCCACATAAAATGCACTTTAAAATATGTATGCATTTATGGGTTGACTCATAGAGCTAGTTATTATATATAGTACTATCTTACATATTTTGTAGTAACTTTTCAATTCTTTTTTGTTTTGTTCTTCGAGACAGGGTTTCTAGGTATATCACTGACTGTCCTGGACTCGCTTTGTAGACCAGGCTGGCCTTGAACTCACAGAGATACTCCTGCCTCTACCTCTTGAGTGCTGGGATTAAAGGCGTGCACTGCATGGAGCTATTCTTTCATAGTGATTAGAGATGTTAGGTTTCTTGTCACTTTTCTGTAATAAATTTTCTGGAATTTTTCTATAAATCAATCTTATCCTCATTTAAAAAAAGAAAGAAAAAGAAAGAGAACCAGAAACTCTACTATAAAAGAAAATGAGGGCTGGAGAGATGGCTCAGAGGTTAAGAACACTGACTGTTCTTCCAGAGGTCCTGAGTTCAATTCCCAGCAACCACATGGTGGCTCACAGCCATCTACATTGAGATCTGCCCAGGCATATATGTAGAGCAAATACTGTATACATAATAAATAAATAAAAATGTTAAAAAAAAAAAAGAAAATGAAATACTGTTTAATAATATCTTTCTGAGCTGGAGGGATAGCTCAGCAGTTGAGAGCACTTGTTGCCCTTCCAGAGGACCTGAGTTCAGTTCCCAGCACCCATGTCGGGCTGCTGTGTCTGAAGCTGCAGCTCTAGGAATCCAGAGTGCGCTTGCTTCTGCAGGCATCCAACATAGAGACACAGAAATAAAGACAAAAGCAAGGGCTTTCATGACATTGATGCTCAGGGCCTGGGTTGTAATCAGTAGTAGAAAGAATGCTTTTGAAACATTCAAGAGGCGCTGGGTCTGATCTCCAGCTCTCCTACGTGCACCCCAAGGTATAACAACAGCTCTGGAGCAATTAAACATTCTATTAGCAGTCATGAGCTATACAGTGTTGCTGCCAACACTGTTTCCTAGTAACCAGCTCAAGGTATCACATTCCAAACTATTGCATTGCTGGTGACCTCTGTGTGTATTAAAGCCTGCAGAAGTACTTAGTATCTACATGTAAAATGAAGTTAGTACCTATGTTCAAAAAGTTACAAACTGTTCTTCTGTTGGTACATTTGGAAGCCATATGAAAAGGGGAGTTCACTACTGGTCATCACATTGCAGGTGTTAGACTACCTAGAAGCCACTTCCCAAATACTAAGGAAGAAGCACTGTGACACCCACTCTGTCACTGGCACCTGTTAGGAACTAAGATCACCCACAGCAGTAACCGCTGGTCAAGTGAGTGAGTGTAGTAAGATAGGAAATACAGTGACTTCTATAAATAGACTTTTTTTTGGTTTTTCGAGACAGGGTTTCTCTGTTTAACAGCTCTGGCTGTCCTGGACTCGCTTTGTAGACCAGGCTGGCCTCGAACTCGCAAAGATCCGCCTGCCTCTGCCTCCCAAGTGCTGGGATTAAAGGCGTGCGCCACCACCGCCCGGCTAAATGATATTTGTTTTTTTTTTTGTTTGTTTGTTTGTTTGTTTTTAAAGATTTATTTATTATGTATACAGTGTTCTGTTTGCAGGTATATCTGCAGGCCAGAAGAGGGCACCAGATTTCATTATGGATGGTTGTGAGCCACCATGTGGTTGCTGGGAATTGAACTCATGACCTCTGGAAGAGCAGCCAGTGCTCTTAACCGCTGAGCCATCTCTCCAGCCCCCTAGTTTTGTTTTTCGAGACAGAATTTCTCTGTGTAATAGCCTTGGCTGTCCTGGACTCACTTTGTAGACCAGGCTGGCCTCGAACTCACAGTGATCTACCTGCCTCTGCCTCCCGAGTGCTGGGATTAAAGGCGTGCGCCACCATGTCCAGCTTCCTTAAGTTTTTTTTTTTTTAATTAAAAAAAAATTTTATGCAGTGGCATACATGGGAGTTGGTTCTCTCCTCCTAGATGGGTTCCATGGATCAAACTCAAATCAATACTCACTGAGCCATCTCACCAGCTTGCACTTCTGTGTGTATATGTAACAGTGCCACACATGTGAAGATCAGAACTTACATGCGTTGGTTCTCCCTCCACAACACGGCTCCCAGATATTAACCCAGGCTGTCAGACTTGGCTGCAGCTCCTCTACTTGCTGAACTGTCTGATCAGACCCTACTTTTATTTTTTAATTATTTGTTGTTGTTGTTTTTCGAGATAAGGTTTCTCTGTATACCTGGCTGTTCTGGACTCACTTTGTAGACCAGGCTGGCCTTGAACTCACAGAGATCCACCTGCCTCTGCCTCAGTAGTGCTGGTATTAAAGGCGTCAGCCACCACGCCCAGCAATTGCAGACAGTTGTGAACTGCCATGTGAGAGCTGGGATTTGAACCCAGATCCTTCAGAACAACCAGTGCTCTTAACCACTGAGCCATGTCTCTAGCCCTTTTAATTAATTTTTTGATACTTATTTATTTTGTGAGTGTGTGCACCTGTGTATATGTGTGCGTGTACACGCACACATTTGTCCTGGCATGTGATAAAGATCAGAGGACAACTTTCTGAGAGTCCATTTTCTGTTTCTGTCATGTGGATCTGGAAATCAAACTCAGGCTTTCAGGACTGACAAGTCTCTACCTGCTGAGCCACCTTGCCAGTTCTGGGTTTTGTTGTTTGGTCTGGTTTCTTTGTTTGTTGTTTTGTTTTGGTTTTGGTTTTTTATTTTGTTTTTGAGACAGGGTTTCTCTGTGTAACATCCCTGGCTGTCCTGGAACTTACTCTGTAGATCAGGCTAGCCTGGAACTCAGAGATCCATTTGCTTCTGCCTCCCGAGTGCTGGGATTAAAGGTGTGCGCCACCATGCCCGGCTTGGTCTGATTTTTGAGGTAGGCTTTCATGTAGCCAAGGCTGGCCTAGAACTCTTGACCCATGTGCACCCAACTTCTAAGCACTGGGGTTACAGGCATGGACCACCTTGTTCAGCCTTCACTTAGGATTTCTTCATGCCTAGAGCGGGATTTTGGTTTGTTTTTAATTAAGACAGAAAAGGCAAGAAAGCAACTGAGGGGATGACTTGCAGAAGGCATATATTTAGGAGGTGGGAAGGTGGAAGATATGAGGGGGGTCTGGAGTATGGAAAATGAATCACAAGGCATGAGACCCTTGTGCTGGAAGCAGAAGTGTGAGGGACCATATAGATGAATTGTCACACTTTGTAGTCTCTTTCCTGTTGAAAGCACTTGAACTGGATGACACTTCAATATTAGGTTGCATAATTATTTGACCTTGATCTTTAGCATAAAAGACATTTTATGATGTTTGTGAAATAAACACATACTAGAAATAAAAGTTTTAGAATAATAACTATGTTTACATATAGTCTGAATGTCTTCAGTTGCCTTTCATTTTAAAGACGTTCTGGTTGAGCTCACAGATGTGCACTGCTGCATCTCTTTTGTGTGGGTGCTGAGAGCACACAGAGGACCATGCTTATATGATGGTCACTGTATCCCCATTACTCCTAGTCAGTAAAAAGATTACTATTTACAAATGTTTTCTTTTTGTAAGCACTTTCCATTCTAGTGACTATCTGTATCTCTGTGAATCTTCAGCTCTTTGGGTTTTTGTTTTTGTTTTTTTTCTTTTTTATTTATTATTTGTAAGAGACAGTTTCTGACTATGTAGCCCACGTAGCCTATCCCTAATCAGGATCCTTCAGCCTTAGTAGCCCATTTCTGTACTTTGTAAAGCAGAATGACTTTTTAAGTTCTTTTAAATCGAAACTCATTTAAGTAGTTGGAAATACTTACCTACTTTACTGTAATGTCTAATGTAATTAAGATTAAGTTATGCTGAACATGGTGGCAAATACTTTTAATCCCAGCACTGGGGAGGCAGAGGCAGGCTGGCCTGATCTACAAAGTGAGTCCAGGACAGCCAGGTCTACACAGAGAAACTCTCTTTTGGGGGGAAAAATAAGTTAACTGTATTTCAACAGTAATTAAAATATGTTGCAAAAATAAATGAGACACTGACTTCAAAACAGACTAAAGACTGCTTAGTTAGTGGATCTCAATCAGAACTTTAAAAAAAATTTTTTTGCTTGATGTTAGTTAATATCTGCACAAATGGCACTTTATTTATTTACTTAGTGGCAGAGTCTCACTAGATAGTAGCTCTGGCTATGATGGAACTTACTATGTGGACCAGACTGGCCTTGAATGTATAGAGATCCTCCTGCCTCTGCTGATACACAGCTGTAACCTCAGCTTAAGGGTTACAGGGTCAGTAGCCAGACAAGCCTTGTGGCCTTGCTCGCCTAGCCATAACAGTACAAACTCTAGATAGTGAGAGACCCTATCTCAAAAAATAAGGTGGTAGACCTTTAATTCCAGCACCTGGGAGGGCAAAGACAGGCAGATCTCTGAGTTTGAGCCAGCCTGGTCTACAGAGTGAGTTCTTTGATAGCTAAAGCTACATAGAGACCCTGCCTCCAAAACAGGCAGACACACAGACGAGGTGGTGACTGAGGAGGATGACTAACGTTGACCCATGACCTCCGCATGCTGCACACACAGGCAAACCCCCACACATGTATACAGGGACGTACCCACCTTCTGTGTTACGTAAAAAAAATGCTTCACCAGTTTCCTGGGTGCACCCTAGTCCATTCAAGTTCATACCTAAAATTAACCATTACAGTGGACTATCTGAAAAACAAATGCTCACCAAAACTGGAAATAATGTTTTGTGTTTATATAAAAGGTAGAAATAGGCATTGTGTACACCACCTGTGTGCAAATGTCCAAGGACACCAGAGCATATTAGATCCCCCCCCAGCCAAACTGGAGTTAGAGGCGGTTGTGACCCTGGTTGTGAGCTGCCTGGCATGAGCACCGGGACCTGACTCTGCTCCTGCAAGAGCAGTCTCCCCAGCCCCTGATGCTTAGAGCATCTTCTCCTCCTTCAGATTTGTTTTATGTGTATGAGTGTTTTGTCTGAATATGAATATAAGTGCACCATTACATGTGTGCCTGGTACCTAGGGAAGCTGACATAGGGGTCAGATCCCCTGTGAAACTAGAGTTATGAATGGTTGTAAATTGCCGTGTGGGTGCTGGGAACCAAACCTGGAACCTCTATAAGAACAATAAGTGCAATGTCTTTTGGGGAGGTTAGGATACAGTGGGATCCTAATAGATCTTCATTACTTTTCCTATGCATTGCCAGACTCTTGGCAACTTGGACCCTTTACTCAACATGTGCTGGTAAAGCCCTCAGTCACTGAGTACCTGTTGAACTCCAGTGAGTAAGCTGATTTCAGTGGGTCATCACCTAGAAGGCTATGTCACTTTTGTAGGCCTTGTGTTCTCCCCCAGCTGAGAGAATTGATTATTATTACTGCTGTTCTCCTGGTGCTGATGGATCTGCTTTAGTTAATAACTCTGTCCTGTTTTCAGAGGATTCAGGGTTACTGACTGGTTAATTCATTTGCCTCTGATTTAGCTGGTACCACCAGCTTCCCACTAAATATGCAGAAATTCTTTCAAAGCAAGTTTAAGTTTGTCTTTTTTTTTTTAAAGATTTATTTATTATGTATACAGTGTTCTGTCTGCAGGTATATCTGCAGGCCAGAAGAGGGCACCAGATTTCATTATGGATGGTTGTGAGCCACCATGTGGTTGCTGGGAATTGAACTCATGACCTCTGGAAGAGCAGCCACCACTGAGCCATCTCTCCAGCCCCCCCCCCCCTTTTTAAGTCACAGTTTCTTTGTATATCCCTGGCTGTCCTCGAACTCTAGACCATGTCAGTCTCTAACTCAGAGATACACCTCTCTCTGCCTTTTGGGTGCTGTGACTAAAGGTGTGGATGCCACACTGGACCTGAGATTGGTGTTTATGTCTGTGTGTGCTCTCTCTACTCGGTAATGCCTGCAGTGACCAGAGGAGGGTGTCGGATGCCTGAGGACTGGAGTTACACATGGTTGTAAGCTACCATGGTGGGTGCTTGGAACCAGACAGGTCCTCTGCTGTTAACTGTTGAGCCACCTCTCCAGTCCTGTCTAAAGCTTGAGGGTAATTCTGTTTCAATTTAAGAAAAAACCAATACAGGTTAGGTGAAAATCTTGGCAACTGCCAAGAGAAGAGATAGAGGAAAAGTCGTGCCTTTAAGGTAGGTGTGGATTCAATGGAGACAGCTTTTTAAGGAAGCAAAGGCATCCTCGTGAGTGGAAGTGGGCTATTGGTTTTATGTAGCTTAGGTTGGAATTGAAATCACTCTGTGTAGTGGAGCTTTAGTCTTGAAGTCCTGATTTCCTGCTTCAGCCTTCTTTTAGTTTTTGGTAATTCAGATACTGATTCAGTTCTTAAAAAATTAATCTTTTAAACCAAATGCCTTCCTACTTGCTTATTTTATCCTCCTCCTCCTCCTCCTCCTCCTCCTTCTTTCTTTTTCTTCTTTCTTCTTCTTTTTAGACAAGGTTTCTCTGTGTAGCCCTGGCTGTCCTGGACTTACTTTGCAGACCAGGCTGGCCTTGAACTCACAGAGATCAGCCGGCCTCTGCCTCCCAAGTGCTGGGATTAAAGGCATGTGCCACCACTCCTGGCTTGCTTATTTTATTAAAATACATTTCTATTTTGGAATAAATTTCAATTTATATATACTTGTCTCTTAGCTTCACTTGATGTCAAAGTTTTAACAGGTTGTCAGGATGAAATTACTAGGCTGAGTGTGGGACTCAGGGTTAGAGCACCTGCTTAGCATGCTCAAGGCCCTGGGGTCAGTCCCTGGCACAAAAAAAACAGAAGGCAAAAGTCCTACAAACTACAACTGAAGAAAGAAACATTGTTGCTGATAAACTCCACACTAGGATTTTACCACCCATACCCCACCCCATACCCTATCCAGGATGTTAATGTTGCCTTCAGTTCTTCTTGATTTTGGACTTGGCAGCTACAGAGAACTGAATGTATGTACTACATTGTGTGCTAGCTGTGTGCCGCTCTCGTATCCCCTTAGTACTCTTCCTAGCTCTTCTAATCCACCTATCAAGACATAGTTTCCATATACTTTCTCTTCAGGCAGTGTTCTAGACTTGTTTCCTTTCTTAAAACCAGGTAGAGCTGTAGCAGCCCTTTGCATATAGTGTGATGAAAGTAAAATCTCCCTCTATCATGTAGCTTGTGCACCTGGTAATGGAGCTTGAGTTTGCTCACTGGGTGGCTTTTTTAGCAATTGTCTTTCAGTTTGTTTTAGTGGTGTCATGTAGCCCAGGCTGGCCTCTAACTCAGTATAGTGAGAATTCTGGAATTTTGGTTTCTTTAAAAAAAACACAGTTATTATAGAATATGTTTTGGTTTTAATCCCAGGTGTGAGGATATGAGACTGCTTAGCAGCAGCTGACTGTGATTTGTGCAGCTGACTGTGATTTGTCTCGTGCTCCAGCAGAGGTGTGGTTTTGCCAGCAGCAGATAGTTTCTGCGATTGTGTGACATTTGGAATTATGAGAAATTTTCAGAGGTATATAAATACTAGGGCCCCAATAGGTGGGTGGTTGTTAGTCGTTCAGGGGGGTTGGTTGTGGTTTGTTAGTCGTGCTCAAAGGAGAAACAAGAAGAAATTAGATTCAAAGATATCTCTCTCTCTTTCCTATCTAGTGATGGGGTAAAACAGAGGTGGAGGGTAAAAGGTGGGAAAAAGAAGAACTCACAAAGTAGCAAAGACAAACTACAACTCACTATGTACCAACGATGACCTGATATATCTGCCTCTGCTTCTCAAGTGCTGGGATTATAGTCACCAAGGCTACCCCTTCCTTTCTTTTCTTTTTAAAAAATACATCTTAATTAGTATTTAAAATAATGTGTTACATCATAATGCCTTCATGCATGCATACTGTATCATTTGCTAATCTATATCCCCACCACAATTGCTCCCGCTTGTTTGCTTGCTTCCTTGCTTACTTCCTCCCTCCCTCCCTCCCTTTCTTCCTCCCTTCCTTTCCCCCTCCTCTCTTCCTATCTCCCCTCCCTCTCTCCCTCCCTCCCTCCTTCTTTCTTTTCCAGACAGGGTTTCTCTGTGTAGCCCTGGCTATCCTGAAACTCACTCTGTAGACCAGGCTGGCCTTGAACTCACAGAGATCCACCTACCTTTGCCTCCCAAGTGCTGGGCTTAAAGGCATGTACCACCACACCCGTCCTTTCTTGCCTTTCTATTTCACCAAAGGTCTCACACATCTTGTCCACCCACAGCCGTGATGATTCTTTGTGCACATGCTTATATGGTTCACTGTATATGCAGGTTCACCCCACTTATTAAAAAAATACTAAAATAGGGCTGGAGAGATGGCTCAGAGGTTAAGAGCACTGGCTGCTCTTCCAGAGGTCCTGAGTTCAATTCCCAGCAACCACATGGTGGCTCATAACCATCTATAATGAGATCTGATGCCCTCTTCTAGCCTGCAGGCATACATACTTCAATACAGAACATTATATACATATTAAAACAAAAAATAAATATTTAGAAAAAATACTAAAATAAAAATGTAAGGGTGGGGGGCTGGAGAGGTGGCTCAGAGGTTAAGAGCACTGGCTGTTCTTCCAAAGGTCCTGAGTTCAATTCCCAGCAACCACATGGTGGCTCACAGCCATCTACAATGAGATCTGGTGCCCTCTTCTGGAGTGAATGTATACATGCAGGCAGAACACTGTATACACAATAAATAAAATCTTTAAAAAAAAAAAAAATGTAAGGGTGACCATATACCACCCTTTTCCCTTTTGGTTTGAACAAAAGACTTCATATATAGGCCAATATTCTACTAAGTTACACATCTAGCTCTGTAAACTTTTCCCTCCTTGCTATCATTTCCTAAATGATAACAGTATAACAACTATCTACATCAGTTACAATGAGTTCTAGGTAGGTGTTCTAGGTTACCTAAGGCATGCAGGAGGATGAGCATAGGTTATATGCAATACTACATTTCATATATCAGACTTTCACATTTGAGGATTCATGTGCAGCAGGATTTGGGTGGGTATTGTCCTGGGACCAGTTCCCTGTTGAACTACTAGGTGATTATATTTTCTGTAATTTCCTAAGTCACTGGGGGAGTCACATTTAAAGGAGGTCAGATTTCCATCAGGCTTCTTTAGGTATGACACAGCAGTCTGTGCCTACTCCCTGTGCTTTTCCCACTTCGGTGTTTTCTAAAGTGTGTTCTCAAAAGAGGCCGATGAATTCATTTTATCCAGCTGTGATGATATTTCCAGCATCCCAAAATTCCCAAGTGTTAAAAGATCACTGAAACTGAATCAGATGGAAGGAAACACAGTAGCAGAAGACTGGGAAGAATTCATGATGCTGCTACCAAAACTTGAGAAGTATCAGAAGGGATCAGGGAGATGATATAGATTTCATTAGACCTTGGGGCCCCTAGAGAGCTGTAACATTCTCATTGACAGTTCCCATGCACCTTAGTAGGTTTGGGATTTAGGCTACATAGGTCTTACTATGTGGCCTTGGCTGGCCTGGAACTCAGAGATCCACCTGCCTGCCACTGCCCCTCAGGTGGGGATCACAGGCTTGTCCCTTTTTAAAAAGTAGTTTCTTTATGTACATTGATGTTTTGCTTGCATGTATGTCTAGTTGCAGACAGTTATGAGCTGCCATATGGTTGGTGGGAATTGAATCTAGGTCCTCTGGAAAAGGAGCCAGTGCTCTCTAACCACTGAGCCATCTCTCCAACCCGGGAACCTTGTTTCTTAAAAAGAGAAATGGAATAGACTAAAACACCAATGCCAGAAAGTAACAAAACAAAAGCCAAAGGTTTCCAGACTTCCTCACATAGATTCTGGTAAAATTTCCCCCACATGAGTGAAAAAACAAAAAACAGCGGCAGGAGAATCACAACATTCAGGCTGTGGTTGTGTTTGAATTGAGGCTAGTCTTTCCATTTGATTTTCACCTTCCTGCTAGTTCCCTTTCCTCAGCAGCAAAAGAAATCTGCATGGAAGGAAGAAGGAAGATACAGTATAAAACTAACACTTACTGGGAAGTGTGGCACATGCCTTTAATCTCAGCACTGGGGAGGCAGAGGCAGGCAGATCTCTGAGTTCAAGGTCAGCCTGGTCTACAGAGGGAGTTCCTGGACAGTCAGGGATACACAGAGAACCCCATCTCAAAAAAAAAAAAAAAAAAAACAAAAACTAATATTCCCTTATTTTAGACAGACAACTGATTCACCTTACAGATTTGTATATCTAAAGAGAACTCTAAAAAATGCTAACAGAAAGGCTCCCCTGAACCTGTCAGTCTTCTTGGGCCGTGTTAGTGAGAGGCACCTTGCAGAGATCATCTCTATTAGATACCAAAGAGGAGGGGCTATCACAGGACCTTGCCAAGGAGAAGACCGGGCAAGTGAAACAGTATGTCCAGTTTGTAACCACGAAGCTGTCAGCTGTATGGGGCATGCTTCTGTGGGAGGTGGCAAAGGTGTATGCAGCAGTGAAACCTTTTGAGAGGGTGGGCATATAGGCAGAGGGTGTCCTACCCAGCACAAGGTTGAGATGCACAGGACCTTCAATGTCTCTTCCACTTTTCTGTTCTTGCCTGGACTGTCTATTGAGATTTTCATGAGCTTTGCTTGAATTTGATCTTTTTATGAATGAAAACAAATCTCAGAAGATGGTAGGAAAATTTCTCTTATTACCAAGGAGGTATTTGAATGACATGCTTTCTCTTCAGTTAGTAATGGCTGGTTCCCATCTATAGTTTGCTCTCATTGATGATTTCAGTTTGCCTGTATAGTTTACAAATTAAAAAAAAAAACACTTTTCATTGTGAAAAATATGAGTAGCCAACCCTTATCTTGCATCAGAAGGAATGTCTAGAGGTTATGTAGTTAAAAAAGAATAATAAGCTGGGTGTGGTGGTGGACCACTTTTGAGTTCGAAGACAACCTAATCTGCATAGTGAGTTCCAGGCCTTTGTCTCCAAAATAAATTAATCCTAATAATAATAAAAGTTAAAAGAGGCATAGGGATAAAACAAATATCCTTGTATCTAAGTATTTCCATCAATAAATGGAGCCTCTCATGAGCATCTCCGTAGCTGTTAACTTAAATACCTTGTCTTAAGGTCTTGCATCCCTGCAGTTCCCCAGTACCTACCTCTCTTCCCAGCCAAACTACTTCTGCTCAGTTGGGAAATATGGACAGAAAACCCCACCCCTCCTCCAGAGAGAGAAGGAAAAGTTAGATGGACACCATTAGATGCCACTGGGAGAAGGAAGCACAGCAGTTTGCCCTCAGCCTTCCTGGAGTACCTTTCTCTTAGAAGTCCTTGCACAAGGACCTTGGAAGCTTAGGCCCCACACTGAGGGAGAAGGATTTGATTGGACTGGGTTTGGCTGGACTTTTCATTGGCTGGATTTGTAGGCTGTAGTCAGGAGGTAGCTGTTCACTGTGGCCCACTTCCAGCTCCCAGGTCAAAGCAGGATACCTCCTTGGGGCAAACAGTCTTCCTCTCCTAGAGGGTAGTATATAGGGACTTCATGAACAAGGGAGACCATCCAGGTCCAGATAAGAAATTAGACCTGTGCCACATTCTCGGCTCCATTCTGTATTCAGGTTAAAGAGAAAATATACATTATATATATACACACACACACACACACACATACATACATACTGTATATACTCACTTTTTTTGTTTTTTTTTTGTTTTGTTTTGTTTTGTTTTTAAGACAGAGAGTTTGTAGCCCTGGCTATCCTGGAATTCACTCAAGACTAGGCTGGCCTTGAACTCACAGAGATCTGCCTGCCTCTGTCTCATGTGTGCTGGGATTAAAGGCGTGCGCCACTAAGCTAGGCCATTACAGACAGTTTTGTAATGCCATGTGGGTGGCTGGGATTTAACCCAGGTCCTTTGGAAGAACAGCCAGTGCTCTTAACCGCTGAGCCATCTCTTCAGCCCATATATAGTCACTTTTAAAGTTCTTTATTTTGAGGTAATTGTAATCATATGCAGTTATAAAAATGGTACACAAGGACCCCCTTATAATTGAACAGTAGTGCAGTATCAGAGCTGTGATAGCCCACACCTTTAATCCCAAGAAGCAGAGTTTGAGGCCAGCCTGGTCTAGAGTGAGTTCAGGGCTACACAGAGACATCTTGTTCAATAAACAAAAGCTGTTACATGCATTGATGCAGTGAAAATGCAGAACATTTCATGGCTGTGAGTATCCTAATGTTGCTCTTTTTTGGTGAGGGGGTTCAAGACAGGGTTTGTGGGGTTAGTCTTGGCTGTCCTGAACTCTATTCATAGACCAAGCTGGCTTTGAGCTCAGAGATCCACCTGCCTCTGCCTCTCGAGTGCTGGGATTAAAGGCGTGTGCCACCATGCCCAGCAAAAACTACCTGATGCAGTTTGGGGTTTTGTTTTTTGTTTTTAATTAAATTTTATGTGCATTGATGTTTTGCCTGTATGTCTGTGTGAGGGTGTTGGATCCCCTGGAACTGGAGTTACTGGCAGTTGTGAGCTGTTTCAATCTACTCCTGGAGTCTATGTCATCGACTGTGAAGCCATTGCCGGTGATTCATATATGTGTGCATGTGCACACATGTGAAGAAAGCCAACCAGCTCCTGGATGCTCACCATGGTAAACTGATGTAGTTCATAGAGTGACGTATAAAGGAGACATTTAGCGTCCCGATAATGTCTGTTACTGCATCTAGACCATTTGTTACACCAGATATGTTCACCTTGTGAAAATGAGACTGCAACTCTGATTTGTGTCTGTTTCTGTCTGCTGCACTTCAGTAAGCAGTATCTGGGTGACGACTGTCATCACTCTAGGCCAGACTTTGACTGTCTTCTTGCTTGTTTCCTGGTCTAGGGCCTGTGGGTATGGCCTCATATGTTTAGACAAAGTGCTCTACCACTGGGCTCTGTCCTGCAGCCCTCTGAGTTAAGCTGCCTGCATCTGCTCCCGTGTGGAATTGCCACTTGTGTGGCTATCCTGCTGCTTCACCGTCTTCCTGGTGATTCTCATTGCTGCTCCTTTAGGTGGGATCCAGTGGTTTCTGCTGTCTCCTACGCCATCATTCAACTCTGCATTACCCTTTGGGCTTCTACAGTTCTGAAGAAAGTGTAAAGTCATGCAGGAAATAAGTATTCTTAGATGTACATGTCTATTGCTCTCATACTTAAATGATGACTTTTCTATGTAGGAAGCTTCAATTGGAGTCTTGGCATCAGTACAGCACCTTTCAGTGTCTTGGGTCATTGAAAATGCCAGAAAAAAAATTTAATTGTGTGTTTGTGTGAGCATTCCTTTGTTTTATTGAGGCAATGTCTTGGTATGTACCCCAAGCTGGCCTCAAACTTGTGACCATCCTACCTCAGCCTCCTGGGTACAGGAACTGCAGGCATGTACCATCACTTCCAGGATTACTTGCTAGGGTCCTTGATCTCTGTGTGCAGCTTTTACTCAATTCCCTAGCTCTCTCCTGGAAGCTGGTAAAATGTTCTTTATTATTCATGGAGTTGAGTGTTCAGTGGTGCTCGCTCTCTCTCTCACTCATTTGGTTTTGTTGTTGTTGTTTCGAGACAGGGTTTCTTTGTGTAGCCCTGGCTGTCCTGGACTCACTTTGTAAACCAGGCTGGTATCGAACTGGCAAAGATCCACCTGCCTCTGCCTCCCAAGCGCTGGGATTAAAGGCGTGTGCCACCACTGCCTGGCTCTCATTTGTTTTTTATTCGTGGGTGTAGGTGCTGGTTGGAGGCCAGAAGAAGACGTCAGATTCCCTGGAGTTGGAGTTAAAGGAGGTTGTGAGCCGCATGAAATAGGTGCTGGAAACTGAACTCTAGAAAAGCAGCCAGCACTCCTAACCACAGAGCCATCTCTCCAGCTTCAGGGGCCCTTCCCATCCAATAATTGGTGTTCTCTCTTCTGGAAAGGTTTCTTGAAAAAGGCCATTGGTTATTTTCTCTGGTTCCACTGTTGGAACTCCTAGACTAGACTTTGTTTTTTTCCTTTGGTGTTGTATTCATTCTCTCCTTCTCTCCCTCCCTCTTTTCCTCCCTCCCTCCCACTCCCTTCCCTTTCTGTCTTCCCATATTCCTTGGCCTTTCCCTATGACTCAGGCCCCTGTGTGACCATAGTCACACACCTTGTTCCTTTGTAAATGGTGCTTTGGGCTCCCTTGGTCAAAAAGTCTCTGTTTTATGTTCTTTAGTGAATGAGCTGTTCTCCATTTAAAGTAGAATATAATTTTGGAGAAATAGAACTCGGGAAGCTTCTCTATCACCTCCTCCCCTTTTATTGGTGCTCTGGGGTAGCACCTCATGCTGCCAGTGCAGGAATTTTTTGGGTGTCTGTAGTGGAGGTTTGGATTTCTTTGGAACATAGTTATGTGGAATGAATATGTGAGGACTTCTGAAACACAGACTCACAAAAGAGCTGTGCAAATCAGCCTGATGACTTGCACCTGTGGGGAACACCTGGGAACGTGTGTACCGTGGAACAGGTGTACCTCGGGAGGAGGGCATAAGGTTGGCCAATGAGAAAACATCCTGATGGATAATTTGAGAGAGAGTATGAAAAGGAAGGTCTAGAAAACTCGAGAGGGCTTTTTTGCTTGGTGTTGCTTCAAATCTCTGCTCATCGATACTCAACTTTGAAAATTGCAAACTAGATTGGACTGAGCCAAGATTGGGCTGAGACAGGCTCTGCTTTCCTTAGCCAGCCTCAGCCTTGGTGCCCAGGCTTATGCCTGCCTGGGCTTACTTGGCACAGGTGTAGCTCTCTGCGGCCTCAACCTTGGTGCCAGCAGTTGCCTGTGGTAGTCAGTGCCCCTCACTGGGCACCATGGTCTCTGGGCAGGTCTGCAGTCCGCAGCTGGTCTTGGTGGTGGCTGTTTTTATGGCTCCAAGCGAGGCTTCGCTAATGAAGTAGGAATTGGAGTTACATGTATTGTAAGGAAGATTTTTTTCTTTTTTCATGTTTCATTCTCCCTGCTTGATGTTTTCACTTTTGTCAGTATAGACTCTCACCCAATGTTGGAACCTGGTTATGTAGACCAACCAGGCTGGCCTGGGTCCTGTCCCTGCCTCCTGAGTACCAGGACTATAAACTGTCACCACCATCCTGACTCTTCTCCCATGTCCTTTTGACATGCTCCCTTAATTCGGTTTTTTTTTTGGGGGGGGGGGTCTGAGACAGGGTTTTTTCTGGAGCTCTGACTGTCCTGGAAATTGCTCTATAGACCAGGCTGCCTCTGTCGTTCCCCATCCCGTGCTGGGATTAAATGGTGGTGCACACCATGCCTAGCAACTGCTTTTGTTCTTTGTGAGTTAGTCACTGTTCATCTGAATGTCTTGGGTTCATGTACTTGCTATTCTTCAATTCCTGGGATAATCATGTCTGCAGGAGCCCAGGTGTCCTCATTGCTAGCTCTCAGTAGGTCCACCTAATTACCAATGGGTTTATGTTGCTATTATTACATAGAACAGTCTAGAGCAGTGGTTCTCAACCTTCCTGATGCTGTGACCCTTTAATATAGCTCCTCATGTTGTGGTGACCCCAACCATAAAATTATTTCGTTTCTACTTTATTTTTATTTTTTAGGTTTTTTGAGACAGGGTTTCTCTGTGTATCCTTGACTGTCCTGGACTCACTTTGTAGACCAGGTTGGCATTGAACTCACAGCCTCTGCCTCCCAAGTGCTGGGATTAAAGGCGTGCACCACCACGCCCGGCAATTACAGACAGCTGTGAACTGCCATGTGGGTGCTGAGATTTGAACCCAGGTCCTTTGGAAGAGCAGTCAGTGCTCTTAATGGCTGAGTCATCTCTCCAGCCCCTTGTTTCTACTTTATAACTGTAATTTTGCTACTGTCATGAATTATAATGTAAATATCTGTCTTCTAATGTTCTTAGATGACCTCTCTGAAAGAATCTTTCAACCCCAAAGGGGTGGACTCCCAAGGTTGAGAACCACTGGTGTAGAGATTTCTGTCATTGTGGAAAAGGGAGCTAACCCTAACCCTAACCCTAGCTGTTGGCCTTACTCTACAATGAGTTTGGAGTCCCTCTCCTACTGAAGGGTACTCACTTATTCCTGTCTTTCTCCACCTCTGGGCCTCCCATTAACAGAGAAAGCAGCAGCCTGAGGAGTCTGGATAATTGAGCTGGCAGGCCCTGGCCCAGGGTTTCCTAAGTTTGGTATCTTGAGCATTCTGACTTTACACCCACCCCGTTGTTACAACTGTGAACATCCTTACAAGATGGTACTGGGGGGTCCAGGAGTGGCTAGGCTTGGATCTGAGAAACAGTCCTAACAGGAACCTGTACCTGCTTTAGTTTCAATGGTCTTGAGGAAAGAGGAGAGAATCCTGATGTGCCTATACCCACCCTTCAATGTGGAGAGACCCCCCTAGTTGGTTGTCATACCCCCATGTGCTGTAATTTCAGATAGGTGCCATCACCCATGCTTGGTTTCTTTTCACTTAGTGTAGAAACTGAAGATGAGTGAAGCAGCTTAGTTACTATGCTCTGTGTACAGTCACTCCTAGTTCTGTCTAGAGCTTTGCACCTGCTCTTAGGCCCTTCAGTTCGAACTCAGTGAGGAAACGAGCCAACAATAGAAAGTAGGGCTGGAGAGATGGCTCAGCGGTTAAGAGCACTGACTGCTCTTCCAGAGGTCATGAGTTCAATTCCCAGCAACCACATGGTGGCTCACAACCATCCGTAATGAAATCTGGTGCCCTCTTCTGGCCTGCAGATATACCTGCAGACAGAACACTGTATACAAAATAAATAAATCTTTAAAAAAAAAAAAAAAACAATACAAAGTAGAAGGTGGGGTTTGGGAGGAGTTGATAGATTTCAGATGATTTAGCCTAGAAGGGAGAAAATAGTTTATGGTGTACATGGTGGGTTTTATAATCATTGTTTCTAGTGTAGATAGAGAACATGGAAGAAAGAACCATGGCATCGTATCTATCTCTCTCTCTCTCTCTCTCTCTCTCTCTCTCTCTCTCTCTCTCTCTCTGTGTGTGTGTGTGTGTGTTTGCAGAGCAAGTATTGGGGGGCTGCTTTGCATAGAATCATGACAGAGTGAAAGTAAGGCTTCATCGAGTAAAATGTCTCCTAAGACAGACCCAGGGGAAATTTTCTTCTAATATAGTAGGAGTTTGACCAAGAATTGGTCACAAATGCATATGTAGATTTTTTTTTTTTTTTTTAGCTTAGATAGCATTAAAAGCAGTATGCTAACTGTATTTTTTGTGGCCTGCTTACACATCTTGTATTAAGTACATCAAGAACTTCTGCTTTTTTTTCTTTCCCCCAATGCTTTTATTGTTTTAAACAAACACACAGTTTAAAAGTTTTGACCGAGCCATGTGTAGTGGCACATTGTAGTCCTAGCACTTGGAAGGCAGGGGCAGGTGGATTTCTGTGAGTTCAAAGCCAGCAAGCCTGGCCTACAAACCAAGTCCAAGACAGCCAGGCCCCTGTTACTCAGAGAAACCTTGTCTTGGAAAACAAAACAACAACAAAAAGAGTTTTGACCAATAGGCCAAAGTACTCCAATGAAGGGGATCAAGGATCCAGATTGTGTTTCACGTTTAGTAGTTTGATGTGACATTTTTTTGCTGGCAAATTTGTGTGGACAGCCTCAGTTGTAGGCCTACTGCTGTCTATAGCAACCAGAAGGCATTTTAAGCAGCTGCTGGATGCTGTGGTCAAGAAGTCTTTTCACTGTCTGAGTTTTCTAGCATAACTAGCTCACGTGGGCTTGGGAGGGCTACTCAGCGACCTGGAAACTAGTTTCTACAAGAATTAAACAAGCATGAGGTTCAGAATCTAGTTCTGGGGACCGAAAACAACAACCAACCAACCAACTATAGTTTTAATGAATAAATTTGCTGGGTCAAGTGTTTTACCCACTTATATCTCAATATAAACCAGTATCCTGTCACCAAAGTCATCTTTCAGCTCTAGCATAGACTTAGTCACCTGGTCTCACACAAACACACACAAGAGAGAGAGCTTCTGAGCCGGTGTAGAGGCGCACTTCAATCCCAGTACTTAGGAGGCAAAGGCAGAAAGATCTCTTGAGTTTGAGAGCAGCCTGGGCTACATAGTGAGACCCTGTCTTGGAAAAAAAACAACTAACCAACCAACCAAAGAACCAAAATAAACAAAAACTTGTTACAAGTTCCTCCAGGCCTAGATGAGGCCATGTCTCAGTGTTGTTGAGATAGTTTAACTGTATGGGACAGGATAGCACTGCACATACAGCAGATTGTACTTTGTACCCTGTTTTGTTTTGAGGTACAGGAGATTGAACCTAAGACCTTCTGCATGTTGTGCAGGTGCTCTGCCACGCAGTCACTCCCCCAGATTGCACCCTTTCTTGATCTCATTGGCTGTTCTCGCTGAGGTTGTTCCTCTTTTGCTGATGGCGTTAGATTCTTGCCATGCATAATTTAATATGTTTTCCACATATGTATATGACCATACACAATTGCTGTATGCTTTAAGTCTGACATGGAGTCGGGGCTGGCGAGATGGCTGAGTTTTGGTAAAGTGCCTGTCTGCCTTGCAAGCACAAGGGGCTGAGTTCGAGACACTAGCACATGTAAAAGATAATTCCAGGGCTGAGGTCAGGGTGAGGGAAGGAAGGCAGAGACTGGTGGATCTCACATGCACTGTGGGTTCATTGAAGGACCTGTCTCAGAAAATAAAATGAATTGGCCATTGTCCCCACATGCACCTCCACACACAGTGCACAGGAGCCCACATAAGTACAGAAGTCACATACATACAGTATGTGTCTTTTTGTTGGGTTGGTTTTGGGAGTTGTTTTTATTTCTTTGGGCTTGTTGGTTTTGGGGTTTTTGAGATGGGCTTTCTTTTTTTCTTTAGTTTTTTCTTTTTTTCTTTTTCGAGAGCAGAGTTTCTCTGTAGCCTTGGCTGTCCTGGACTCACTCTGTAGACCAGGCTGGCCTTGAACTCACAGAGATCTGCCTGCCTCTGTCTCCTTAGTTCACGGATTAAAGGTATGCATCACCACACCCAGCAAGACAGGCTTTCTTTATGTATCCCTGACTTATAGACCAGGCTGTCTTCAGACTTTACTACACATTGTGCGTGTGTGTGCGTGCAGGTATATTTCTGTGTTGAAAAAGTGTAGTACATTGTGTGTATTGTTTCAGAATTCAGCTACATGCTAATGTCATGAGCTACAGGTTATGGATTCCCATCTGAACAGGTCCTACAGGATTTTTTATATGTTTGAAAAGACAAGTTAAAAAGACTTATATATTTAAAAAATCATGTTGATTGTTTCTCTGCAGTGATCTGAAGGGGTGAGGCCAGATGAGAAAGCTTTAGATAAAGAAGAGGTGGGTCTGGACAGATGGCCAGCACTGAATGTTCTCGCACAGGGCCCAAGTTCAGTTCCAAGCACCATATGACAGCTCACAACTGTCTGTAGCTGAGATTTGACACAAATGCAAGCAAAACACCAATGCACATAAAAGTGATTATTTTTTTAATTTGAAAAAAAAAAAGATGACAAAGCTTTGAAAGAATGTAATAAACATCAGATTTCAAAGAGCTGAGAAAATCTCACCCTATTGGAACCAACAGAAAGTACTTTAGGAAGATCTAGCCCTGTTTGATCTCAGGGCTTATCACTCTAAAAAGAAATACCTGGGCTGCTGATACAGGCCTTTAGTGCCAGCTGCTCCAGAGGCTGAGGCAGGAGGATTACAAGTTCATGATTTATCTGGGTCAAAGTGTTTGTACGTAATGGACTTTGATTATGTTCATCCCCTTTCTGCCCTCCCCGCTCCATCTCTTCCTCTTCTCTAATGCTGCCGTAAAGGGCTTCTTCTCAAGAAGCGGGTGTGATATAGTAGCACCCCTTGAAGAGCCAGGTACATAGTTTCCCAATTCCGAAACTCCCTGATGCATACACACGAATAAGTTGATATTTTAAAAAAGAGAACACCTGAAATACTTTCTCCTTTTGCAGGACATTTTTATTATCTTTTTACTACAGTTTTTATTTACTTTATAATTCCTTAACTAGAAATAGGGAGAGCTTTTTGCTCCTGACTCTCTGCAAGTGAAACATTATAAAGTTTGTCTTAGATTTCTTCCTTAAGCAGAATAACCTGACTTCTGAGATCCTCTTTAAAGGACTACATTATTTTCCTTTTTCTTTTAAAAGCTTACTCTGTGCTTGCGTGCATGTGCACGCACACTGTGTCTTGTACAACAGCACAGATTGGAGGTCAGAGGACAGCTTTCAAAAGTCAGTTCTCTTGGGGCTGGAGAGATGGCTCAGCGGTGAAGAGCACTAACTGCTCTTCCAAAGGACCCAGGTTCAAATCCCAGCACCCACATGGCAGTTCACAGCTGTCTGTAATTGCTGGGCATGGTGGTGCACGCCTTTAATCCCAGCACTCAGGAGGCAGAGGCAGGCAGATCTCTTGAGTTCAAGGCCAGCCTTATCTACAAAGTGAGTCCAGGTCAGTCAAGGATAAACAAAGAAACCCTGTCTCAAAAAAAAAAAAAAAAAACTTAAAAAAAAAAAAAGTTCTCTCTGCCATGGGTTCCAGGAATCAAATTCAGGCTGTCAGGCACAATTAGCAAGAACCCTTACCTGCTGAGTCGTCTCCCTTGTCCAAGATTGCACTATTGTTCAGTTGCCTAAAAATCAGATCCTCTTACTGTATGGTGTAATAAACTTTTCAGAAAAGTCACACTTGGAAAGATACATAGGACTTCTAGAGATAATACTGATTATCATCCTGGAGTTTTCACTTTAAAAAGCTGTGGACAAAACCCTGTGATTCCAGCACTTGAAGAGGCCAGCACAGTGTACATAGTAAGTTCCAGGCCACCCAGGGTTACATAATGAGAATATGTCTTAAAAACAAAGGAACTGCTGGAGAGATGATGGCTTTAAAGTATTTTTAAGCAAAAAAAAAAAAGTTTCATTTTCTTTTTGTGTTTTTAATGTTTGCTGTGGTATATGTGTAGGTGCCCACAGAGGCAGAAGAACATGTTGGAAACTCTGGTGCTGGTTAAAGGGAGTTGTGTACCACCTGATGTGGGTGTTGGGAAATGAACTTGGAGTCTCCTGAAGAACAGGAAGCACTCTTAACCACTGAGCCATTTCTCCAGCCTTGTTTCATTATATTATATTTATTATATTATATTGGGGGCTGTATGTGTATTGTACCCCCATGCGTTAGTTAGGATTTTATTGCTATGAAGAGACACCATGACCATAGCAACTCTTGTAAAGAAAAAATTTAGTTCGGGCTGGCTTACAGCTTCAGAGGTTAAGTCCATTATTGTCATGGTAGGAAGCATGACAGCATGCAGGCAGACATGGTGCTGAAGAAGCTGAGAGTTCTACATCTTGATCTGCAAGCACCCAGGAGGAGACTGTGTGCCACACTGGGTGTAGCTTGAGCATAGAAGACCTCAAAGCCCGCCTCCACAGTGACACACTTCCTCCAGCAAGGCCACAGTTCCTGATAGTGCTACTCCCTAAGGCCAAGCATTCAAACACCACACTCCAGTACCCTGAATATATATTATGTGCAATATATATTAGTCACTGTGGCAGAATAAGTGACAAAAGCAGGGTAGGGGAAGTGTAGTGGTCTGAATGAGAATGGCCTCCAGAGGCCTATATCTGCATGGTTGTCCCCAGTTGGTGAACTGCTTGGGCCTTGTTGGAAGATGTGGATCACTGGATGTAGCAGGGTAGAGTTTGAAGTTTCAAAAGCCCTGGACAGACCCAGGGTTTCTCCTCTGCCTGCCTGCAGGTGTCCCTGGAGGTCAGGCTGTGCAGCTCAGCTACTCTCAAGCACCATAGGTTCTGCCATCCTACCATGGACCAAGCCTCTGAAACTATAAGCAAGCCCCTTATTAAATGCTTTTGTTTATGAGAATAGCCTTGGATCCTGGTAGTGGAATTCAAGTAATATTCCTTTAATCTTAGCTCTCAGGAAGCAGAAGAAAGTGAATCTCTAAGCTTGAGAGAGTGAGTTCCAGTACAGCCAGGGCTACATGGTGAAACCCTGTGTGAAAAACCATTGGAGAAGAAAAAAAAAAGAGTTCCCTTGATCCTGTGTCTTTTTTCACGTCAATAGAACAGTGACTAATTGGTTGGGCTAATGTAAACAACTACCAGTAAGGTCAGACAGAGTACTTTTGTAGTTCCTTGTCTTTCTGGTACTTAATAGCATAGAGCTTTTTGCTAGGTGTAAAATGATTGCCAATGATAGTTTTATATTATATTTAGTAACTAAGATATTAAGCATCTCTTCCTGTAGTAGTTGGGTTTGTTGTTGATTGCAGTGCTGGTTGACAATGATCTTTTTTCTATTTACTGTTGGCTACTTTCTTAGTAACAGGTAAGAGTCCCTAATATATTCTAAATACCAAACTTTTGCTTGCTGCAATGTACATAACTAACTCTACAGTGTTAGAGCATGAAGAAAGGGGTTGGTTTTAATATAGCTAAATTTAGCTCTTACTATTCTTTGGACCATGTGTGGGAAAGATCATTTCCTTTTCCCAGCTCAGGAACGGTACTCACCCTCCAGCTAGACTCGGCCTCTGCTTGTAATCCTCTTGTCTGCCTTCCAACTTCTGGTCCTATATTGCTTTCCTGGAGGAAAAAAAAAAAAAAAGGTGTTTTTTGGTTTTTGGGGTTTTTTTTTTTTTTTTGCAGTGTTCTTTAACTCCAGTGCTTAGCTTTTCTTTCTTATTAAAAAAATCATTTGATTTAATATGCATTGGTGTCAGATACTGTGGAACTGGAGTTACAGACAGTTGTGGCTGCTTGTGGATCCTGGGAGTTGACCTGGGTCCTCCGGAAGGGCGCCCAGCACTCTTAGCCACTGAGCCATCTCTCCGCACTACTGCTTCATCACCCTGTACCTGCTCCTCCTCCCTCTGCTCTGTACTGATCTTGCCTTCATGGGCTTCCATTCATGATTAATTGTTTGACCTTCTTTTCTGTTAAGTGGCCTGCTTTGTCTATACCCCCTCTTTCCTCCATGTGTTTGTGTGGTTTATGTGTTCATACTTGTTTGCATGTGTGCTGCTGCAAATACACACATATGTGGAAACCAGAGGTCCACCTCAGGCATCTTCTTCAGTCTCTTCCCCACCTTATTTTTTGAGTCAAGATCCCTCACTGAATCTGGAGCTCACTGATTGGCTGCCTATACTTGCTACCTAAAAACCCCAGAGACCCTCCTGGGAGTGAATGTGTCCTGCTACACTCAGATTTTTATCTGGGTGCTGGGAACCTGAACTTAGGTCCTTGTGCATGTGCTGTGAGTACATTACTTACCAAGGCAGCTAGCATTTTAAAATTGTATTTTAAATCCTTTAATGTCTTTGAATACATTTTTACTAATTTGCTTCATAAAGGGCTTCCTGTCTTTGACTAAACTTATTCATAGCCCCCTCCTTTTTTTTTCTAGTAGCCTGCCTTTTATTGTGGCACTAAGTACATTCACATTGTTGTCATGACCATTCTCCATCTTTAGGATTTCCCCATCATCTCTAACTGGAGCTCCACCCAGTAAGTAGACAGACACCTCCTATTTCCCTCTTTCCCCAGCCCGTGATTACCACCATTCTTCTTTCTCTGTGAATTTAACTAATGCAGGTAGAATCATAAATTGCTTTTTTAAGAAAATAAAATACTTTTCTATTTTGGAGTGAAGAAATACCATCAATATATTGTTAAACTGCTATGTCTTTTTTTCTTCTTCTCTCTGTGTTTGTTTGTTGTTTGTTTGTTTAAAGACAGGATTTCTCTATGTAACCCTGGATGTCCTGGAATTCTATGCCAGCCTGGCCTTACAGAGATCCTTCTGCCTCTGCCTCCCAAGTGCTGGGACTAAAAGGCATGTGCCACCACTGTCTAACTAAGCTGCCCTTTCCTTTCTTAGCTAACACACTGGCATATTTCATTTTGAGTTCATTTATATATGAGCTTTCTGCATGAACAGGTATATCACACATAAGTAAAGAGCATTTTCTACTGTTAAGCCTGACCATTGACTTTTTAAGTTTAAAAAAAAAAAAATGAAGCCGGGCGTGGTGGCGCACGCCTTTAATCCCAGCACTTGGGAGGCAGAGGCAGGCGGATCTCTGTCAGTTCCAGGCCAGCCTGGTCTACAAAGCAAGTCCAGGACAGCCAGGGCTGTTACACAGAGAAACCCTGTCTCGAAAAACCAAAAAAAAAAAAAGAAAAAAAAATGAACTCTGTAATTTGATTCATTCATAGATCTGCTGTCTGCCTCTTGAAGTGCCCTCTACTCCCCTTCCCTCGTGCGCCTCCCCCCACTTCTCTTTAGGCAGGGTCTCACTTTGTGGCCCTTACTGACCCAGAACTCACTCTGTAGTCCAGGTTGACTTCACACTAATTCTAATTCCCAGAGTGACACCTCATTTACTTTTGAACATACTAAGAATTGTGGTGGTACACCCTTAATCCCTGCGCTCTAGTTGCAGAGGCAAGTGAACCTAAGTGAGTTCAAGGTCAGCTAAGGGCTAGCTACCTTGTTGTCTCTGTCCCCACCCTTTGTTATTTGGGAGTTTAGAAAAGTTGATGCCCCCCCCTTAAACACATGCTCCCACCACCTGAGAGGCTGAGAGAGGAGGATCATGAATTCAAGGCCAGCTTGGGCTACCTAATGAGACACTCACTACCCAAAAGCCAAAAACTGAAGAATTACTATGTAAGCATTTGATATATTTCTGATATGAACTTAGTCTGGTTATGGTATTTCTTTGTGTGTGTTAGAGTTTAAATGTACTTAGTCCTTAGGATTTTATACCTGCCAGATGTTTGGTGGCATTCTGAGCCATATGGCAAAAACTGGGCTGTGAACCTATAGAAAAACATTTTGTAATTAAATCTTTCCTGGGGTCACAAGGCACTTCTTAACAGGGTCTTTTCCATTTCTGGATATATCAAGCTTCCCACCAGGCAGTGTCTCACCACATGGCCCTCTCTGGCCTAAACTCCCTATGTAGACAGCCTTAGGTCTGCTGCAGTGCTGCTTCCTGAGTGCTGCCACCACACCTGGCTGTCTTCACTCCATTGGCCTTTCTGCGTGAGGAGTTTACTATGGAGCTGGGCCCGCTGTGTTTCACTGTGTTGTTGGTGGTCATTTGCCGTCCGAGCCAAATGAGCCCATAACCCTTTACAGAGCTGATGTGGAGAGTGACCTTTTCTAGCTGCTCAATGAAGGTGCTTCTTCTTGTTTTGTAGGTGTCAGCTGTGATGCATGTTTAAAAGGAAATTTTCGAGGTCGCAGATATAAGTGTTTAATTTGCTACGATTACGATCTTTGTGCATCTTGTTATGAAAGCGGGGCAACGACAACAAGGCATACAACTGACCACCCGATGCAGTGCATACTAACAAGGGTAGATTTCGGTAAGTCCATAATGACGATTTAACTATCGCTTATGGGGGTTTCATGGGTATGAAGAAGCTTAAACAAAACATCCTGAAACTGTCTGCATCGGCATATCCACGTGTCCAGTTCAAAGGGAAACCATCTTTCTTATGGCCTTCTGTCTCTTGATTTCGGTTTTCTTAAGAATCCCTTTGGAAAATTCACAACTGGTGAGGGGTGAGATAAGAGTGCCTCTGGAAACAAGAAGCAAAATCAGACTGGCTGCCGTTGCTAACAGCACTTGAGAGTCAGTTGAGAGCGCATTGTCAGTGAGAAGCTGTGTGTTTCAGGCCGTGCTTTCCTGACAGGCCCACACGCTTGTTATTGTCTTTGATTATTGCCTTCCTGATGGGCATGAAGTGCTATCTCAAGTGGTTTTTATTTGCAGATCTCTGATAGTTAATAATCCAAACATCTTTTCTTATGCTTATCAGCTGTTTGTATATTTTTGAATAAAATGTTCAGATTCTTTTCCCATTTAAAAAAATTACATACAGTGCTTTTATTATTAATTATAATCATTCTGTATATATTAGGTACATGTTACTTGTTCTGTTGTTGTCTTCTCACTTTCTAGGTGCTGTACTTTGAAGTACAGAGTTTTTGGGGTTTTTTTAAGATTTATTTATTATGTATACAGTGTCCTGTCTGCATGTATGCCTGCAGGCCAGAAGAGGGCACCAGATCTCATTATAGATGGTTGTGAGCCTCCATCTATATGGTGGTTGCTGGGAATTGAACTCATGACCTCTGGAAGAGCAGTCAGTGCTCTTAACCCCTGAGCCATCTCTCCAGCCCCATGAAGTACAGAGTTTTATTTTAAAATGCCTAGTCTGTTCTTTCCCATGCTTTATGTCATCCAAAGCCCATAGCTAAGTCACTGAGATATATGTCTTTGGAAGGCTCCAGTTGTGTCTGTCTAATTTAGATCTTTCATTCACTTAAAACATTTTGTTTTTATTTTTGAGATGGGGTCTCGCTGTGTAGCCAGAATTAGATTTTTTACTTGGAGTTGAGGTGTAGAGGGTCTGCTCCATTTTTTTTTTTTTTTTTTTTACGTGGTGGTGTCTAGTTGTTCTGGGTTCATTGAACTGTCTTTCGTTTATTAATTAGCTTTCTTCTTGTTTAAAGTAAGTTGACCATCAACATGTGTTTATTTTGGACCCACTCTTTTCAATTGATCTGTGTGGCTGCTCATGACAGTCCTGTGCTGTTTGCTTTTCCAAAGCTTTGTAGAAAGTTCTGAAATTTCTGAGTCTTTCAATCTTGTTCCCATTCACACTTGCTTTTCAAATTCTGGGTTCCTTGAGTATCCCTGAGTTTTAGGAACACTGTCCATTTTTTTTTTTTTCAAAGAAACCAACTGGATTTTGATACTGATTGTATTGAGCTTTATAGATTTGTTTGAGCAGTTCCTATTTTGGTATTGAATCTGATCCGTGAACATAAAGTATCTATTTTATTTTAGGGCTTTCTTTTTTTTTTCTGTAGTTACCAGAGGATAAAATGTATTTCTTTCATTAAATATACTTCTAAGTATTCTTTGGCTATTGTAAATGAAATTGATTTTATCTTTGGATTATTCATTGTAAATGTTATAAAAACAATTCTTATATATAAATTGTGTAGCCTGCTATGTTGCTAAATTGGCTTATTAGTTCTAATAATTTAAGATTATTTTTAACCCAGTGGATTCTTAGGATTTTATTTCTTCCTTTCCTTTGGATGCCTTTCATTTACTGCAGTCAGAGCCTCCAGGGTAATACTAAGTAGAAGTAACAAGAGTAGAGACCCTGTCTTGCTCCTCATCGCAGGAGAGGAACATTTAGTCTTTTACCAGAGATAATGTGGTTGTGGGTTTGCCATTTGTTAGGTAAATATGTTATTTTGGGCATTTATTGTTGTTTGGAGTTTTGTTTTGCTACTGGTTGTTTTTGAGACAGTCACTATTCAGCTTCAGCTGCCTGGATTTGCCTGTGGCCTAGTCTGGCCTTGAACTAATGATTCTCCTGTCTCTGTCTTCCAGATGCTAAGATTTCAGGCACTTAGCACCATCTATCTTAGCCATTTTTAAAAAACATCTTCAGCTACTAGAAATGTACCTTGCAAGTTGTATGCGTACACACACAAATATGAACACACGCACATACACAGATACACATATATACACTTACATGTACATATATATCAATAATAAATTTTTTTTGAGACAGGGTTTCTCTGTAGCATATCCCCTTAACAATTAATATCTTCCCACCCCCACCTCCTCATTGTTTTGGGCAAGGTCTTGCTGTCAGTCCAGAGTGGCTTTCAACTTGTGGTCATCCTGCTTCAGTCCTCCAAGTACTTGTTGGATTCAGGCATGAGCTACCATGCCCAGCTCTTCATTCTCTCTCCTCACAGAAGTAATCTTAAATTCTCTTTTGGTTTTTCAAGACAGGATTTCTCTGTGTAGCCCTGGCTGTCCTGGACTCACTCTGTAGACCAGACTGCCCTTGAACTCACAGAGATCTGCCTGCCTCTGCCTCCCAAGTGCTGGGATTAAAGGTGTGTGTCACCACACCCATCTAATCTTTAATTCTTTAAAAAAATTTTTTTTTCCATGTTAAAGAATCGAGTACTTGTAATGAAGTAGGATAATCTACTAAAGAAGCTATGCTTTTTCTTTTATGTTATTGTGGAGAAGAATAGGTTTACTCCTTGACACATACTAAAGATACAAATAGGTTATTTCCATAGACTCTCTGGTTCATTCTTCAGAGAACTGTTTGAGCAGAGAATTATGGTTATACCATATTCAAGTTGGCATCTGCAAGAACTTCCTGCTCTGAGAATGCCACATTTGTATATAGTAGTTGCCTCTCACACTTAGTATATTGATTGTGGTAGTCATCTTTTCTTTCCTGAATTCTTGCATCCTTGTGTGTGATGCACCTTTCTGATTCTTTCCATTGCTGTTAATGTTAACACAGCATATAAAGAAAAGGAAAAAAATACAATAAATCATAATTAGATCCAGATGTAGAATAAGCTTCAGAATTAAATAGGGGTTAGGATGTTAGTCAGCTTCCTATCACTGTGATAAAATACCTAGCTAATCCTTTTGAAAGATCTACATTGGTTTCTGGCTGTTGAGATTTTGGCCTGTTTGCTTGGCTGTGTTGCTTTGAGAGACAGTGAGAGCACATGTTAGCAGGAAGTACGGCCAAGGCAGTCTCATGAGAGGTGGGAACAAATAGAAAAGGGGGTTGGGGTTTCAGGAGTCTCTTTAAGGGCACATTCCCAGTTCTTAATCTTTTTTAATTTGGCCTTATCTTTTTAAGTCTCTGCACTTCTCAGTAGTACCACAGGCTAAGGACCAAACCCTTATCCATGGGCTTTGGGGATACACTCGAAACTATAGCTGAGGGGAAATTGCTTGCTTTGTTTTCCTCTTGCTATTTGGGGAAAAGATTTTGGAAGGGTATTCTGAGTCCCATGTGGAAATAAAAGCTTTATAAATGTTAACAGTTGGGGCTGGAGAGATGGCTCAGAGGTTAAGAACACTGGCTGTTCTTCCAAAGGTCCTGAGTTCAATTCCCAGCAACCACATGGTGGCTCACAACCATCTACATTGAGATCTGGTGCCCTCTTCTGGAGTGAATGTGTACATGCTGGCAGAACACTGTATACACAATAAATAAATAATCTTTAAAAAAAAAAAAGTTAACAGTTAATCAAAATCCTCACTTGAAGCCAGGCTTCCCACTGTAATGTTACTTTTTTTTTTTTTTTTTTTAAGGTTTTTCGGGACAGGGTTTCTCTGTGTAGCCCTGGCTGTCCTGGACTCACTTTGTAGACCAGCCTGGCCTTGAACTCATCTGCCTGCCTCTGCCTCCCGAGTGTTGGGATTAAAGACATGCGCCACCACGAGCAGCAATGTTACACTCTTAAATTGTGCTCTTCCCCAGGTCAGCCAGGGTTACAGTGAGATCCTGTCTCAAAAATTAATTAACTTAAAAAACAAAACAAAAACAAAACCTCACTTATCAAGGTGGTAGGTAGGGTTGATAATATTTCAAGCCACACCTTTTCCTTCATGCTGTTGTGCACTGTGACTGTATTTGTACATTTGAGAAGAAGCATGGGCACTCCTCATTGCAATTCACTTTGTCTTTCAGATTTGTACTATGGTGGGGAAGCTTTCTCTGTAGAGCAGCCACAGTCTTTTACTTGTCCCTATTGTGGAAAAATGGGCTACACGGAAACATCTCTTCAAGAACATGTTACTTCTGAACATGCAGAAACATCAACAGAAGTGGTAGGTGAAGAAGCATTTTGCTGAAATGATGTTACCCCTAACATTGCTGCGGCCCTGTCATCCTCCTCTTGCTTAGTATAATGGACTGCTTGTATAGTAATGACATTTACTTTGAACAGCAAATTCTAGAGCCCTAGGATGTTTTTAAATACATGCAAGGGTGCCTCATCAAAGGCATTGGGAAGGTTGAAAGGACCCTACCATATGTCTTTTTAAAGGGTTCTTGTTATTGCTGTGTTCTTAATTTTTCTTCTATGAGCATTTTTTCCTGGAGGAAACTGTAAATCTCTGGTTGTGTGTAGGCAGCAATCCCCTCTGCAGCCCTGGACTGCTGACACTGTCCTTCCTTGGTTTTTGTCAGATCACATCTCTAGCTTCCTAGGTCAGAACTCAGTGGTTCCCAGTTCTTCCTTCCTGATTTTTTCCCCCAGTGACTAAAAGCTAAAGACCTAGAATAAAATATGAAGTCTTAACTTGAAAACTTTCTATATTTTTTTAATTTACCTCACATCTGAGTCACTGTGCTTCTAACTTTAAGCAATGATAAATACACCCAAAAGAGTCTGCAGAAACAAGCCCCATGATAGTGGTTTTACAGATCAAGGGAGAGTAGAGAAGGAACAAAAAGGAAGAGAAGAGGAAGAGGAGGGATAGTAGGTAAGTAAGCTAGATCTAAATTCTCAGCTCTTCCCTCTTGCCCTTCGTAACAATAGATAAAGTGAAGTGCCTATATGCAACTATAAATCCTGATTTTGGAGGGTTGCATTCATATCAAATAATAGTTCTCTAAATGTGCTCAAAACAGACAGCATTCAGAGAGATGAAGTAGTACACTCAAGGTCATGTGGGTATTTAAACTTGGTCAGAGGCCTCTGTTACAGGCTAGCCTTCGTTCCCATGGGCACTGTTAGTTTTGCTTTAAATTTAGTAAGATTTGGAGTTCAAGGTTTGATTAATTTTATCTGGTCCTCAAACCAAATTTCACTTGAGAGTACACTAAGGGGAACTCCAGAGCACTCTTGTCACACTGGTTCTGGTTGGTTAGTTCTTTTCTTGTCAGATAACTTTGCTTCCTCTTGTGTCATCCGAGGTCACAGCAGAAAGAGTCCTGACTCAGTCTGTCCCCATCCTAACTGCTGTGGAAAACTTGTGGTGTCATTCTTCTGTTTTAATTTCTGTTATTTATTTTTATTTAATTCATGCTGTGAGTTCCTTATGGAAAACTAGACATCCATAAAGTCCTTTGAAGCCAACAGACTCTAGTGAATTTTCATTACTTCGGTGGGCAGTTTTGTTTTGTTTTTTTTAAGTTATATAAAGGAAGGTTTATTGGATATGGCAGGGAAAGAGAAACAGCATGCGCACGCAGAGATAGAGGAAGGGAGAGAGAGAACTCGGAGAGGGACAGAGACAGAGAGACAGTGGGAGAAAGAGGCAGAGAGGGGAAGAGAGCTCAGTGGGCAGTTTTAACTACAGAGTTTTCCACAGCCAGAGTCAGAGAATCCATTGGAAAAGCAGGTCCTTTGCCTGACTTTCCTTACTCATCTTCACAAATGAGAACTCATGGCTGAGCAGTCTTGCCTGTGTTCTTTGTCGGAAAAGCAACTGTTCCCAGAATTGTTTACACTCTTCCATTCTGATTCACGGTGTGAAAACTAAGTATTCACCATTTACAGTTTTACAAGTTTGTTTTAGTCATTTACCTATATTAAGTTCCCAAGTATTCAGAACATAGCCCAAGGTTTTGTACTACACCATTCTAGTTTTCATATTTATCTTGTGAGCTATATTTTAAGAATCTCTCCCTCCTTAGCTCTTAGTGTTTGCATGAGCATCAAATTACACTGCCATAACCAAGCCCCAGACATTTCAAAATGAAAAGTATCGAGCAGACAAGGTTTTGCTGTGAAGGTGTAGGGCAAGCATGTGAGACCTACAGACTAATGTCCATTCCAAAGGAGTAGTGCTAGTGCCACCACATGGCTCTCTGCATGTATGGCCTTCACTACACTCATGTGTTAGCTGTAAGTATGTCACCTCTTACCACAGTGTTTTGTGTGGTAAACAATGTTTGGTTGGTTTGTTTGTTTGTTTGTGGTGGTGGTTTGTTTTATTTGGGAGGACAGAAGTTGGTTCCTTCCATCTTTGTGTGTTCTGTATATTGAATTGAGCTCATGTCGTCAGGGTTGGCAGCAAGTGCCTTGATCTGCTGAGCCCCAAACCAGGCATTTTAAATTGAATCATGAAGCTCAAGAGTAAATCCCTTCATTTTGATGGGGAGTCTTCGTGTTTTCTCTTTCATACTTCACTATAGGATTAGGAACCATGCCTTCTAATAACCAGCATCCCTTTGTAGTGTTGTGAGACAAGAAGCTCGTCATCAAACAGTTGCTATCGTGAGTGCTCACTGAGAGTTGGAGTGGCTAGTGAGAGTCTGCCGAAGACAGACTTTACAGCAGCTGTGGCCTTTATGTTTTTCTGCCCTTTTGAGGGGGACTCTGAATCAGTTACAGCCCTGTGTCTTCTTAAGATTCATTTTAAGATCATTCAAGGAGCATAATTTTGAATGTATGGAGAACCTTTTAAAACCAAGTCCCTGGCTGGGGTATGACTCTGTGCTGAGATAATTGCTTAGTATGAAAGAGATTCTGGGTCTGATCTCCAGCAGTAGAAAAAAAAAAAAAAGGAAGCAAAACAGAAAAGCAGCATCTGACATAGATTGTATGGTAAAGGTTGTTACTAGTTTAGACAAAAGGATGAGAGGTTGGGTGTGTACTTGTAATATTGTAATATATTTGGTAATATTTATGTAAACACCAAGTATGAGAAATGTGATTTTGAAATTAACTTATTTTTAAGTGTTTTATTAGTGTGTTAGTTAAACATAATAGTGGGTTTCATTGCATATATAATACATTTTGATCATATTTCCCCATATCCTCTTTCATATCATACCCTTCTCAACCAGCCCTGTTCTTACTTCTTTTATTTACTTATTTACTTACTTATTTATTTATTTATATTTGGTTTAGAGACAGGGTTTCTCTGTATAGCCCTGGCTGTCCTGGACTCACTTTGCAGACCAGGCGGGCCTTGAACTAATAAAGATCTGCCTGCCTCTACCTCCTGAGTGCTGGGATTAAAGGCGTGTGCCACCACGCTTGGTATTTTATTGTTACTTTTAAATCCTATAAATTTCATTGGGTTCATTAAAGGAAAATAGCTGAGGACTGTTTGCAGGGACCTTACCAGTGTCTGCACTATAGAAGAAAGTGTCTGTCCCTCACCCATCAATTATTAACTGCTTATAATCTTCAAGGAGGGCAAGGGTATGAACCCCTCTCCCTTCAATGGCAGAGGTTGACAGGCCTAGTCTTTCTCAGATAATCATAGTTGCTGTGAGTTCAAGAAAATAATGGCCTGGTTTTTCCTACACAATGATCAGGTGCCTGCATAAACTGACATGACCACTCCATGGTATGGTTAAGGGCAAGGTTTTCATTGTAAATATCTGAGGTATCTAGAAGAGTCCCAAGCAGAGAGAGAAGACTGAACCTGGCCAGCAGATTAGACCTGGCTAGAGCTGTCTCCAAGAGAGGGGACAATAGCCCGGGATAGAGAATAGAGAGCGTGCAGTGAGAGAAGCAGGAGCAGAGCATAGAGAAAACCTAACAAGACTAGCAGGGCTATGAGGACGATGAGTAGTTGGGTGGATGGCTCCCATCCACCTTGAGCTGGAGGGAGTTGAGGGGAGGAGGAACTTGTATTTGGGATACTGAAGGAGCTTGGAGGCTGGCATGTATTTTGATATGCTGATAGGTGCCACAGATAGCCATATGTCACTTTTGCTAGAGGTAAGAGAAATGACTCCTTTTTATAGAGGGGAACTGGCCTCACAAGTTCCTGAGGAATGCTGGCTTTTATCTAACTACCAGAAATCCCTGAGTCCAGGTTGAGCTCATTTCATTTCTGGATGTTTGGACTGCCTTTGGAGTTTGAGAACTAGAGATTCCTTTGCACCTGACGGGCCCTGTAATGCTTTCATATCTTCCATATCCATAGGCTGTGCATAGTGTTTAACTTGTGGTGAGCACATCTATCTCCTTGAGCATTTAACATGTCCAGTGAGAAGCAATCCTTTCTTGTAGCCTTTTGCAGGCAGTTCTGAGCCACCCAACTTGGGTGCTGGGAACTGAATTTGAGTCTTCTGAGAGAGCAGCTGTACCTGCTCTTAACTGCTGAGCCACTTCTCCAACCCTGTATCCTTATATATTTCAAAATGTTTATTTTATTTTGGGTACTCATAATTCAAAATCAGCTAATGGGACTTTGGGGATAAGGGTTGGTTTTTTTTGTTTTATGATGGGGTTTGTTTGTGCAGCCCTGACTGTCCTATAGACCTGTCATTCTGTAGACCAGACTGGCCTCAAACTTACAGATACACCTGCTTCTGCCTCCCGAGTGCTGAAATTAATTAAAGGCATACACCACCACCTCTGGTGTCATGATTTTTTAAAAGATTTTTACGTGTGTGTGTGTGTGTGTGTGTGTGTGTGTGTGTGTGTGTGTGCCTGCATGAGTTTATTTGTACCACATGTGTGCATTACATCTCCTGGAATTATGGTATAGGTGTTATGGACTGTCTTTAAAAAAGTATTTTAAGGCCAGGCAGTGGTGGTACAAATGGTTACTCAGGAGGAAGAAACAAGCAGATCTTTGTGAATTTCAGGCCAGCCTGGTCTACAAAGCCAGTTTCAGGACAGCCAAGGCTAGCCACACAAAGAAACCCCATCTCAAAAAGCAAAACTAGGGCCTGGAGAGATGGCTCAGTGGTTAAGAGCACTGACTGCTCTTCCAAGGGACCCGAGTTCAAATCCCAGCACCCACATGGCAGTTCACAGCTGTGTGTGGTAGCACACGCCTTTAATCCCAGCACTCGGCAGGGAGGCAGAGACAGGGAGATCTCTGTGAGTTCAAGGCCAGCCTGGTCTACAAAGTGAGTTCTAGGACAGCCAAGCCTACAAGAGAAATTCTGTCTCTAAAAACTTTAAAAAATAAATAAATAAATTGGAAAAAAGCAAAACTAAAAGGCATTTCAAACTTGAGAAACCTCATAATTAGACCTTCCCAAATTAACAGGGAGAAAGACTTAAATGGTAGGGAAAGGAAATGAATTTTCAAGGTGCCGGACTGAAAGAGAAACAAACACGAGAGTCAGGACTGAAAGTAGTAAGTATGAGACCTGAGCTATTTGAAACTGAGCTGTTGGCTGTGAAAAAGGAAAGGTGCTTGGGAGGTGAGACACTATAAATATATACACACATATAACCTTTCTTTTAAAAGATGGTCTTGTGAACCCCGGACTGGCCTTCAACTTCTGATCCTCCAGCCTCTACCTCTCAAGTGCTGGGATTGCAGGTGGCTGCCAGCAGAGCTCATTTATAAAGGGTAATGATAGAAAAAAGACTGCCTAGATAATTCTTAGGGCTATTAACATCACCATTATTAAAACTGAACAAAATATTTATCGCTTCTGAATGTCTTTTCAAGTTGTTAGAGGGGGATTGTTGTTGTTTGTTTTTGAGGCAGGTATTGGCTGGCCTGGATAGAAATCCACCTGCTTCCCTCGTGCTGGAATTAAAGGTCTACACCATGATGTCTGGCTCAAGCATTGTATTTAATGTATGTAAGTGTTCATTTAATGTATGTAACTCCAAGAAAATTGTTGGAGTTAAGTATAATGCTCTTCATGATGACAAATGTAACACCTAGCTTGGATGCATATAGATGTCAAAGTATGCGGAAAAGACCAAACTCTAGCTTCTTTGATTTGGTGAGAGCGCAGTGCAAGAAATGGTCAGGGCGAGGCCTTGAAAATGTGATGTGGTTTTGAAAAGAATCGGAAGGAGGCGTGTGTGTGTGTGTGTGTGTGTGTGTGTGTGTGTGTGTGTGTGTGTG
>CAJQZJ010012579.1:4813583-4852093 GCA_907164525.1 Lophiomys imhausi
AGAGAGAGAGAGAGAGAGAGAGAGAGAGAGAGAGAGAGAGAGAGAGATGGAGAGGGAGTTGCCCCAGTGTGTTGTGTGGGGGTCAGAGGACAGCTTTGTGAAGTTGGTTCTCCTTTCGTGTGTGTTGGGGATCCAGCTCCAGATGCCAGTCTTATGCAGCAAATACTTACATGTGCGCTATCTCACCAGCCCCAGATAGGCAATACATTTTTCTGTGGCTGTGAGTGAATAAAATGAACAAGATATTTTTTGCTCTCTCGCTCTCCTTCCTTCTTTACTTCTTTTCTTTCCTCTTTTTTTTTTCCTTCTCTTTTGGTTTTTTGAGACAGGATTTCTCTGTAACAGCCCCCACTGTCCTAGAACTCTCGGTAAACCAGGACAACTGTCTGGCCAACACCTTACCTATGAGTTCCAACTAGAAAGAAACCTAGTTTCAAAAAAAAAAAAAAAAAAAAAGGCTAGAGCTCCAAGGGACAATATGAAGATCCTCTAAAGCCAGCCATCAGCATTCTTGTTTTTAAGCAAGGGCTCCATACATTCTCTGCCTCTGGAGTGCTGGGACTCAAAGTGTTTAGAAATTTCTTATGAAGGCTGAGAGAAACATATCACATAACATAACTACACTCCTCCTCTCTTCTTTTTTCTCTCTTGTTCTTCTTAAACCGTGCATAATACCCAGAGCAGAAACTGTCTGATGCAATTGTATATGGTGGAAGAAAGAAACCAGAGGAAATCTGAACCTGCTAGAGACTAAAAAGTAATTGTACAGGAGGAATGTATGGAGCTTTCCTTTAAAAACAAGAATGTTGATTGCTGGCTTTAGAGGGTCTTCATGTTGCTCCTCAGAGATCCAGCCTTTTTTTTTTTTGGAGACTAGGTTCCTTGCTAGCTGGAACTCATAGGTAGGATATAAGTAGCCATTGAGCCCCAGAAATCCAGCTTTCTTCACCTCCCCAACACTATTACAACCATGTGCCACCACACCCAGCATTTTTCCTTAACATGGGTTCTTGGGAATAAACTCAGATCCTTGTGATTGGAAGGTATTTCCCAGTGGGCAGATAGCCTGTGTTGGTGGAAAAGGAGTCTCCTGCATTCAGTAGTGATGTATTTGCACATGGAATGATGACTTCGAAAGTATGTTGATAGCAGTATGTGTTGAAATGTGCACCAACTGGTTGCTTGCTAGTGATCGATCGTTCATTCAGGAGACCACACAGAAACAGCAGTCTGTGGAGCTTGGCCTCATTTGGTGAAGGCTCTCCAGAGGGCTGCAGATAATAAAAAAGCAGGACTGACGACATCAGTGACGAAATGAACCAGAAGAGAATAACCCAAACAATCACAGAGACAGAAAGAATAGCAAGAATATTTGTGGTGAGGTGATTTTTTGGTTATATAAGTAACAGCAGCATTGGACTTATCATTTAACAGGGAGATAGACATTATAAATACCAGTTTGTTTCAGTTGTATTTGCCAAACTTACCCAGCCATAAGACCTGGGGTTCTTGTTCAGAAATACAGGTCTGCTGCCCCTTCCTAGTCTTTCTCCAAAGCCTTGGTGGGATGGGGAACAGTTTTTCTTTCTTTCCTTAGGTTTTTCGAGACGGGGTTTCTCTGTGTAACAGTACTGGCTGTCCTGAAACTCTGTAGAGCAGGCTGGCCTTGAACTCACAGAAATCCACCTGCCTCTGCCTCCTGAGTGCTGGGATTAAAGACGTGTGCCACCACGCCCAGCTGAAAATCGAAAGTGCTCCAGGTAATTTTCACCAACTTAACCCCATTCAGTAAGCTTTATTGTTGACAAATTGTTATAATTTTAAACTAATGTGTATGAAATTTTCATGTAAGAATAATAGAGATTGCTGTGCTGTGTAGTGGTGGGAGTGTGATAAATACTCATGTTGCAGGCTGTCACATTTTAAAAGGAACGGCTTATGTTTTGTGTAGAATTTTTCCATGTTGTGAAGGAATTAGGTGCAGTAATGGAGAGGGGCCATTCAAAACTAACAGCCACGCCCTCCCAGACAGCTCTAGCTCTTCCTTCCGACCCTTCCCCGAACCCCATTCACCTCTTTTTTTTCTTTCTCCCACCCTATTTTGTTTGTATTTTCATTTCTCCCTCTTGTATCTTCCTTTACCCCTCAGGAAGTGCAGCCCTACATGACATTGTGGCCTTGGGCATGCTCAGTGTACTGGGTGTAAAATGTGCAATGGAAAAGATGGCCAGGCCTCTGTTCCCATGACTCTGAAGCTTGGCTTCCTTTCCCCTGTTCTCACTGTGTTAGCTTCCAGTGGCCCAAACATGACAGCATTTTCTACTCAGTTCTAAATCTGGTCTCTTGATTTTCTGTGGCAGCTTCCAAGCCTTCCTAGTAAAGGCTTTATTCTCAGTAACTCTTTATCCCTAATTTTTATGGAAGTTAGGTGAGACATTTTTAGCTACTTGTCTTAGTTAGGGTTTCATTACTGTGAAGAAGTGCCATGACCAAGGTAACTCTTATAACGGAAAACATGTAATTGGGGCTGGCTCACAATTTCAGAAATTTAGCCCATTATCATCATGGCAAGAAGCATGGAGTCATGCAGGCAGACAAGGTGCTGGAGAAGGAGCTGAGAGTTCTATATGTTTATCCACAGGCATCAGAAGGAGGCTGTCCCATTGGGTGTGGCTTGAGCATAGGTGATCTCAAAGCCTGCCTCCACCATGAAACACTTCCTCCAACAAGGTCATACCCCCTAATAGTGCCTGTGGGTTAACGTTAGGTCCCTATGGGCCTGTGGGGACCAGTTACATTCAAACCACCACACTTTCCCTTGAGTACCTTTAGCCTAGCAGTGAATCCAAAGATTCACTGTTATGTCCCCCCACACTCATCTGTTTTTTCCCCCAAGACAGGGTTTCTATGTGTAGCCTTGGCCATCCTGGAGCTCACGCTGTAGACCAGGCTGATCTTGAACTCGCAGAGATCTGCCAGTTTTTGCCTTCTGAGTGCTGGGATTAAAGATGTGCGCATGCACTGCCTTCGCCTGGCATGCATCCCATCTCAAAGGTGCTTTCTAGTTGCAGATTGACTAATTAGGGCATTCTTAGTATTAGTACATGTGGTATTTGTAATGCCCTTTTTATCTTCCTTCTGGATGGCCAGCTAACAATACTTAAATGTCTCCTGAAGCTTCCCCAGATGTCACAGTACAGTTTAAGTCATGGTTTTATCCAAGGCTAACTGGAAGGGAGTAACAATCTTAGAAAAAAAGATGCTTTTCATATGGTTACTTTGTCACTACATAAAAATGTTTTCTTTAATCCCAGCACTCGGGAGGCAGAGGCAGAGGCAGGTGGATCTCTTAAGTTCAAGAACAACCAGGGCTATACAGAGAAACCCTTGAAAAACAGACAAAAGCCTTATATAGTCTTAAATGATCCTCTAATAAAACTGTACATATTCCAGTGCTTAACTGCTGCAAAATGAAGTCTCAAACTCTGCATGTTGTTCATTCTTTAAATCACTAGAATGTGTTGGGACTAGAAAAATGGCTCAGTGATTAAGAGTACATGCTGTTCTTCCAGAGATCCCATATGGTAATCATAATCTTCTCTAAGCCAGTTTCAGGAGCTGATGTCCTCCTCTTCTGGCTTCTACAAGTACCCACACAAGCAGGGCACACATATACATACATATGAGTAAAAAATAAGATCTTAAAAACAAAAACAAAAAAATGACTGTTATTCTGTTTCTTTAAACCTTGCTTTGCTTTGACCATGGTTTAAAAAACAAAGACAAACCATACTGTAGTGCATCCTTCAAAAAGTTTATAATCTCAGAGCCAAGCATGGTAGCACACAGTTGCAATTCAGGAGGCTCCCTGCAGGTCAAGGCCAGCTAGGGCTACATAGATGCTCTTGTCTCCATAAGGTGAAAGTTTATATTTTATAATATAACTAGGCAAGTTGAGTAACTGGATCAGTGACAGGTGCATCAGAACACAGGGATTGTACCAAGTGACCTAGATTTCTGGTGACGAGTTCATGGTTTGTAAATTTGAGAATAGACACCACTGCTTTTCTCTATAAGGGAGGAAAAAACTGCGTAACTTTTATAAGAAGGACTTGAGTGTGCTGGCTCCTCTCACTTCCTCTTGGGCACATTCCATCCTGGCCTTTCTAACTCTTTTTTGCTGGCTGTCTGATTCCATGTTTTTTCTTGTGAGTGTGTTATCTGTAGATTTTCTTAGCTATTTTTCAGACTTAGGTCATAAGTAATCAGGACAGCCAACTGGACATTAGAGACTGCCTTCTGCTCTCTTACAGAAGATGGGAAGTTGTGTTTACTTGGGCTCCAGCAGTCAGATTGTTTGGTCTTCTGTGTTTCATCTTCCCACTTCCCTCCTCTCATCCTGGTGAAAGCAAGCTACCATAGTCACTGGTGGCCTGAGTTGGCACATTTACTAGTGAGGTGATTGACATACCGGAGGAGAAGCACACCCCTCAACATTAGCTGCATTCCTTGGTCTGCCTTCTATATCGGGCCTTCTTCCTTGCTAAGACTTAGAAACCCTCCCTACTTCAAGAACAGAACTACTATTAGACCATCATCTGGAAGATTAACCACTTTTAATAGTTTCTTACTCTATTCTTATCCTTCCTACCTCCTGTTCACTAATTGTGATAAAGCTATTTCAAAATGGCCTTTCCAGCAATTGGTTACAGATTGTTGATGGCTGGTCCTGCTCACCTCTCTATATACTAACCCCGAAGCATAGCTATTTCTTTCTCTCCTTTCTAGCTCTTCTTTGGATACGGGCCAAAATCCTGAGCACCCTTAACTCTCACTCTCACTCTCACACATCTCTGACCATTCCACAACCCCATTCAGCTGCTCACTGACCTGTTGCTGAACACACCTGCCTTCTTGGACCCTCTTTCTCTTCTCTGTTGTCCCCTCCTGGCAGCTGCCAAGATTACCTGCTTACCTGCCCTGTGGTTCTCTCTCAAGCCAATAAAAAGGTCCCAAGCTTTGGGGAGAGGGATGCCTTCCCAACTCTCCTCTCCTCTACCCCTGTGCACGTTGTTTTATTCTTACTTATTGCTTCTGTCTCTTACTAGATGGCAAACAAGGAAGTTAATTATTCCTTGAACTTGATCTGGTCACAGACTTCCACCACATTGCCCATCCCTTTGGAAAATAAGGTTCTAGACCGGGCTCTAAATATTTTTTAGGCAGGGGTGGGGGGGTGGACAAACTTGTTTCAGGTATTGGCAGTGCACATTTGTACATTATCAGCAGCCATTACCCCACTGTCCGTCTTATTCTATACGCATCCTATAGCTGTTGCATGGCTACTTTTTGTCTATTGAGACATGATCACTCATTGGTCTGGAACTTAGCAGGTAGCTCTTTAGGGAACCAAGTGTCCTCCTGTCTCTGTCTCTCCAGCCCACAGCTACATTTTAATCAAGCATTTGCTGTCCTATTTGGGACTTGACCCTTAAGACTACTTTACTTTGGAGAAGTACGCCTTGGCTTATGTCTGATATTACTATTCGAGGCTGAATTAAGTAAAAATTTAGATTTTGAGCAGAAAGTGTTTGGCTAGACCATGTAAATGTGGATCGCCCCCACTAGTAGATGACTCCTCCAGAAGTCAGATTTGAACTGTTTAGAACAGCTGTATGTAGCTCTGAGAGATATCACTTCAGTTAAGTGACAGATAGCAGTGCTTGCTCAGACCTACAGTGGCTCTGTTGTTGAAACTGGACCGTGGGCAGTGTCTCACAACTGTGTGCTGACCTCCTTCTTTTTCCATTGCAGATTTGTCCAATATGTGCAGCGTTACCTGGAGGCGATCCTAATCATGTCACAGATGACTTTGCAGCTCATCTGACACTTGAACACAGAGCCCCTAGAGATTTAATATCCTTCTGGAGGGTTTGCTGCGGGCACTGGTGCCTAGATTGTTTTTGAGAGAAAGAAACTAATCTCTGAGTTATTTTTATTTGCTTGACCTTTTCATGAAAGTGTCTTTATTGTTTCGTAGACTCATTATACTGCCTTCAGGTTATAAATTGCCTTTCCAAATCTGTCATCCGTTAGGATTCTGTTCATACAAACGTTTAAGTCAATTCAAAGTTACTCAACCTTACTGTCTGCCAGACTTTCTTCATATTCCATAATCCAAGTTTAGACCTGTTGGGAGAACAAACGTGGTGGGTGTTTTTGTTTTTGTTTTTGTTTCCCCCAGTCTTTAGCTCTAATCTTTTACTCACAGTTCCTACTTTCCTAACTGGAGATACAGCATCTTAGATTAAGGTAAGGTGAAATTAATGGAAAGATGAAGAAAATATAACAAACCTGAGAAATAAGATTGAGCCAGCCTAGAGTCTGGCAGTAAGTGGACAGCAGAGGTAGTAAGACCCTCCCTAGGAATGTGATGGGCACACCAAAAGCAACACAAAGGAAACAGTGATTTTGTTTGTTTTGTTTTTCAAGACAGGGTTTCTCTGTGTAGCAGTGCTGGCTGTCCTGAAACTTTGTAGTCCAGACTCTGCCTCCCAAGTGTTGGGATTAAAGGCATGGGCCACCACACCTAGTTGGAAACAGTGATTTTTTTTTTTTTAAGACAAGGTCTTTGTAGAACTGGCTGGCCTCATAATCACAGATCTGCCGACCTCTTTTTTTTTTTTTTAATTAGTTTTTCAAGACAGGATTTCTCTGTGTTGCCCTGGCTATCCTGGAACTCACTCTGTAGACCAGGCTGGCCTTGAACTCAGTGATCCACCTGTCTCTGCCTCCTGATTGCTGAGATTAAAGGTGTGTACCACCACACCCCTACCTATTCTTCCTAAGTGCTGGGATTAAAGTTATGTGCCCCCACACCCACCTGTTTTATTTTTGGGTTTTGTTTTGTTTTAATTGGGGCTGGAGAGGTGGGTCAGTGATTAAGAACTCAGCTATTCTTTAGAGGGCCCAGGTTCAATTCCCAGTACCCACAGGGGAGCTCAAAGCCACCTGTTACTCCAATTCTAGGGGATCTGTTACCTGTTTTGACCTCCATGGGCAAGACACAGTATATGGAACATAGACATGTGCAAGCAGAATACCTGTACACATAAGAGAAGAGAATTTAAACACGGCAGAAATGAGTTGATAAGAATTCTTAGGCTTTTGGGTTACTGTGCATTTCATGGGGGAAGCTACAAAATAACAAAGTAAATGATAACCTCATTTTTTTTTCTTTAACAAATTCTGGGGCTTCTGATGATATGATGTGCATTCAATAAAGACATCATATAAACCCATCTTGTAAGCCTTCTGTGAATGTCTTTGGTTACTGAGGAAAGATAAATTTTTGAAAAGTACAGGAAAATGAGAGGTATTTTTTTAACCAAATTTTAAAAGACAAAAATGCTGCAATGACAGGTACCTGAAAGTGTGTAGAGTTTTCAGATACCTCCAGCATCAACCGGTGTCTAGTGCGTGCGTGCCGGTGGGCAATAGTCATCTCTTCACTGTTAGTGGGTATCTTCCTGAAAGTGCCTTTCTTACCCAGCTGCTTCTTCAGAACACACCTACTGATGGCCTGGTGACCCGTACTGTCACCCCGAGCACCACCGTGAGTGAGGCACTGCAAACTGGTGTCCTTATTTAGCCCACCTGTCCTTAGGTGACTCCAAAGCTACCAGCCAAAAACAGCAGGGCGGCTAGGGAATTGCCATCAGAAAGTTGCTGTCCTCTGCAGAAATACAAGATTGTCTTTGTTATTTATTTTATTTTATTTTTTGTCTTCATGGTTTTTTTTCAGCTGCTTGCTGCACAAGACCATGTTTAGTTTGACTCACATTCAACCCTGGAAGAGTAAGACTCCTAGAAATCTGCTTGAAGAGTGTCATGATGTGTGTGTCCAGTGATACAGCAATTCAAGTATTTTCTGTTTAGTAGCAGAACTAGAAATAAAACTTGAAGACAAAGATTAATGCTAACATAGAAACAAGTTGCATCTACATAATTTAGATTATGTAGCACCCTGCTTCTTTTCACAGTAGATGATGGATGATGAGTCTCAGGAGCTGTTTTCTTGATACAGAAAATTCAATAATAAGATCACCTTACATTCTGGCAATGTTTCTGGTCTGGAACCTGGAAGAAAGTTCTTGTCCTTTTATACAAAACTTATACATTGCTTTTGTCTGCTTGATTATATTTGTTTGCTTGTGTTTTGTTTTGTTTGAGTTTAGACTCCCTGTGTAGCCCAGACTGGCCTCAAGCTCCCTTGCATTCCTGCCTTAAAGTTAGGGTTACAGGCGTACCCTATCTCGCCTGGTTATACCTATTGCTTTATGTTGAGTATTTTCTTTAGGGTTAACGGGCCTCAGTAGAGCGGGAATATGTATATTCTACGTTAAAGGTGCTATTTTAAGCTGCTTTTACAATTTAGGAATTCCTGACTAGCAAGAGCTCAGTGATTTTGGTTTGGTTTGGTTTGGTTTTCTTTTTGTAAACTACTCATCCTTTCCTTAACTTTTGAGTTATGATGAATCGAGTGGTGTTCGACATGTACGTAGAATGTTTCACCCTGGTCGGGGGTTAGGAGGCCCTCGTGCTCGTAGATCAAACATGCACTTTACTAGCAGTTCTACTGGTGGACTCTCTTCTTCTCAGAGTTCATACTCTCCAAGCAGTAGGGAAGCCATGGATCCTATAGCTGGTAAGTTTGTTTCCACTTCATAATGGCAAGGGCAGGGAGTGGGGAGGTCCTTTAAAGAAACCTGTGTGGTTGATGTTTTACTTTTGTATCTATCTAGTCCTGTGCTTGCATTCCTCCAAACATTTAGAATTCTGACATTTGTAAGTGGTCAATGTAAAGTAGTCCGTGTGCTATTGCATTTCTCAAAGGCATTAGGATATAAGATAGCACAGAAGAAAGGCCTTAGGAAGGATTTCAGAGTGGAAGGAGGCCTTCACAATTCTTTCTCAAGGACTAAGGAACTCAGTAAGTTCTTCTCAGGAAGAAAGTAGAGATGTGTCCATCCTCAGCCTGATTTGAGAACTATATTGTAGAACATACTGAAGGATGATGTTACAGCCCCGTGAACAGCTCCTCTAAAACAGGAGTGCGGGTTTTACGAGACCACAGTCAAGTACTGCAAGCGGTGAGACCCAATCTACAAGAGAACCGCCAAGTTCTCTGAAATGGCAGGATCCAAAGATACTAGAGAGAAGGAAGAAGCCAGAATGCACTTAGAAATGCTCTGGACTCTGGAATTTCATCCCGCTGATCCCTCTGATTAAATGATCAGAGATTAAGGAATGCTGATGTCACAGTGCCAGACCCAGTGCCAAGAGCTGGGAGCAGAGTAACGAGTAGACTTGACCCTGCTTCCATGGTGCTTCTGTTACAAGGTCTTGATGTGGTTGGACCTGTACATAGATCCCTTTAGTCTAAATAATTTTTAAAGCCATCTCTTAAGTTCTGCCTAAAACAGGCATAATCATATATAGGTTTACATAGGTATTAGGTCCTTAGCTGAACTTGGAGTATGTTGCATGACCTTCTGCTGTGACACAGCACTTTGAATTTTCTCCTGTGACAAGGTGATGTGTAGCACTTGGTTTCCCTGTGTCAAGTTGATTGATCATATGCGTTTCCATTGGCAGAGCTGTTATCTCAGTTGTCAGGAGTGAGGCGTTCTGCAGGAGGACAGCTTAACTCTTCAGGCCCTTCAGCTTCTCAGTTGCAACAATTGCAGATGCAGCTGCAGCTCGAGCGGCAGCATGCGCAGGCAGCACGGCAACAACTGGAGACTGCTCGGAATGCCAGCCGGCGCACTAACACAAGCAGCGTCACCACTACAGTCACCCAGGCCACAGCCACAGCCACCACGGCCTCCACAGAACACAGCCAGCAGGCTCTCCAGAACTCCCAGTTCCTTTTAACAAGGTATTTATTTCATTTAATGTTGCAGCTCTCTTTGAGAAATGATGTTTTGTGTAGCACTGTCCAGTGTTAACAATTTTTTTCCCTTTTGTGCAAGTAAATGCATCCACTTAATAACTCTGCCTTTGATCAAACCATTACAACACATAGCCCTTCAGTTAAAATAATATATTTAATATTACCCCAGGAACATGGAAAATTGTTTCAGATAAAATAAGTATGTTGGTCCTTGTGTTTACAAGGTATAGATCATTGAAAATATTTTCCTTTCCTGTTCTACACAACACTTAAAGCACTGTATCATTTCATTTATATTTGTACATTGCTTATCAGCTAAATTTATTTCATAATTAATGTTGCTCCTGATTTTCCATTGAAGCCAGCTGAGACATATTAGAAGGAACAAAGGAAGGGTTAATGGAGATGGCTCAGTGGATAAAGTACTTTCTGCACCAGCATGAGGACCTGAGTTTGAATTCCCACACCCATGTAAAAAGTAATATGTTTCTGTTATCCCAGCCCTAAGAGGATCCTGGGAGGCTCACTGATGACCAATTTAGCCAGTGTAAGCTCCAGGTTTAATGAGAAACTAGCCTTTAAAAATAAGGTAGCAAGCAATAGAAACACTCAGTGCCCACCTCTAGCCTCCACAAACATGAACGGGTACACAAACCGGTATATACACATGTGCATATATCACATGTACATATACATATATATATATACATATACATATACATATATATATATATATATATATATATATATGAACAAAAGCTTTCATAATATGGGGGTTTTCTTTCATAATATGTGATTTTCCAAAGTTAGATTTAAATCTTAGGATTAGTACCCAAAAACAGCTTTTAAAAATGGCTTACTTGCCGGGCGGTGGTGGCGCACGCCTTTAATCCCAGCACTTGGGAGGCAGAGGCAGGCGGATCTTTGCGAGTTCGAGGCCAGCCTGATCTACAAAGTGAGTCCAGGACAGCCAGGGCTACACAGAGAAACCCTGTCTTGAAAAAACCAAAAAAAAAAAAATGGCTTACTATGGGCTGGAGAGATGGCTCAGCGGTTAAGAGCACTGCCTAGTGCTCTTCCAAAGGTCTTGAGTTCAATTCCCAGCAACCACATGGTGGCTCACAACCATCCACAATGTGATCTGGTGCCCTCTTCTGGAATGCAGGTGTACATGCAGATAGAGCACACATGCATAAAATAAATAAAATAAATGTTTAAAAAAAAATGGCTTACTATGGTATCGGTAATGTTCAATGCATATTAGTAAACTATTCATTTCACTGACTGAAGTTTGCTTCTAAAGCTACCATCAAGGGTTAGGGTTGTAGTTCTTTTATAGAGTGCTTCCCTAAGATACACAGTGGTAAACAGTGTGTAATACTAGCAGCTGGCCTGAAATGCCAACACTCAGAAAGGTCAAGGATATCCTCCCACATTGTGAGTTCATGGCTAGCCTGGGATACATGGGACCCTATCAAAGGGACCAAAGAGGTGACTCAGAAGTTAAGGGCCTTACTGCTCTTTCTGAGGCCACCTGGGTTTAGTTCCCAGCACCCACAGAAATTGTCCAGTAACTTTAGTTCAGAGATTCTGACACCCTCCTCTGGCCTCTTCAGGTATCAGGCATGTACATGGTGCACATACGTACATGCAAGCAAACATTCACACACATAAAGCAATCTTTTTAATTTGGTGTTTTGTTTTGTTTTGTTTAGGTTTTTCAAGACAGGGTTTCTCTCTGTAACGGCCCTGGACTCTGTAGACCAGGCTGGCCTTGAACTCACAGAGATTCCCCTGCCTCTAGCTCCTGAGTACTGGAATTAAAGGTGTGCACCACCATGCCTGGCCAGTCAATCTTTTTGAAAAGTAACATAAAAAATAGTATATGAAATAGTTAGCTGGGGCTTGGGAATGTAGCTCAGTTGGAATAGTGCTTGCCTAGCATGCACAAAGTCCTAGGAGGAGTCTCCAGCGTTTCACAAACCAGCCGTAGCGGTGCTCCCCCATAATCCCAACAGTTCAAGGTCATCCTCACCTACCAAATGAGTTCAAGGGCCAGGCTTGGCTACCTGAAGACCAAGTCCATAAACTGTAATGTGTGTGTGATTCTTTGGAACCTATAAAAAACTATAATGTCTACTATCTTCTCTCACTGAAATCCCTCAGTGCAGTGCTGCATGTGCATCGAGGATTGGAAAGTCTTCAAACAAGAACGACTGGTTTAGAGCTCCAGCTTTGCCACTGAATACATTTAGCCCTTAAACAAGTTACTTCCTATCTTCAAATTTAGTGTCCCACCCAGGAATCCTGCCAATTATAAGAGAGGATTATTAAAATTACTGATCATTGCCGGGCATGGTGGTATATTCCTCTAATCCCATCACTCAGAAGGAAGAGGAGGAGGATCGCTGTGAGTTCAAGGCTAGCCTGGTCTACAGAGTATGTCTAGGACAGTCTACACAGAGAAACCTTGTCCCCCCCCCCCAAATAATTACTGATCATTGTCACTTATTGTGGATTTAAGGAGGCATTTTCACAGCGGGGTTTATCTTTGCATAAGTGAGTGCCTCTTACCACCAGGCAGAGTGCAGAAGACTCTGCCTACTGTCAGTTACCTTCCTACAGAGACTGAACACAGCAGTGTCTTTTGGAGTCTAGGCAACACCTGAAACACGCCTGCCAGTGCTTGTCTTCCCTGAGAGCTGGCTGCTCTGTAGATGAATATCTTTACAGGAAAAGGACATCTTCCAGCTAGTCATGGAGGTGCATGTATATAATCACAGCAGTCAGGAGGCTGAAGCCAGGGGATAATGAGCTCAGGGGCAACCTGCCCCATATACTGCAAGATTCTGCGTCTTAAAAAAAAAAAAAAGCTGAGCACCGTAATGCACACCTTTAATCCCTGCACTCAGGAGGCAGAGGCCATGGAATCTCTGGATTTGAGATCAGCCTGGTCTAGTCTACAAAGCAAGTTGTAATAAGGCTATTATACAGAGAATCTCTATCTTGAAAAACAAAATAAAACAAATACAATAAAAGGGGGCTGGAGGTATGACTCAGGGTTAAAAGCACTTGCTGATCTTGCAGAGGACCAGAGTGTGATGTCCAACACCTATATCAGAGGCTTAAAAGTGCCCCGTGACTCCAGCTCTGTAGTAGCCAGCGCCCTCCTCTGGCCTCCATGGAGACCTGCACTTGGGTGTATGTAACTATATGCATACAGTTTTTTAAAAAGTCAAAGACATTGCCCTATTTGGGTTTTTGTGGCAGTATATGTATGTGTTTGTGTATCTTTTTTAATTCCAAGATGCTCAATAGGGTTAATCTGAGATTAACTTTCCTGTGCATTAAAACAAAAAAATTACCAGAACACAGCCGGGCGGTGGTGGCGCACGCCTTTAGTCCCAGCACTCGGGAGGCAGAGGCAGGCGGATCTCTGTGAGTTCGAGGCCAGCCTGGTCTACAAAGGGAGTCCAGGACAGCCAGGGCTGTTACACAGAGAAACCCTGTCTCGAAAAACCAAAAAAAAAAAAAAAAAAAAAAAAATTACCAGAACACAACATAGACTCTCTTGGCATTATATGACAGCTGTCTTCTGAGGCTGTGTGATGCCTAATGCTCTGCAGTTTGCAGACCATCCTCTCTGACCTTTTCCAACCAAAACAGCCTCACCATGTAGTCTAGGCTGGCCTTGAGCACACATCCTCCTGTCTCAGCAACCAGGCATGGTAAAATATGCCTATAATCCTAGCATTTTTTTTAAGGTTTTTCAAAACAGTATTTCTCTGTGTGTCCTTGACTATCCTGGACTCAATTTGTAGACCAGGCTGGCCTTGAACTCACAGAGATCCACCTGCCTCTGCCTCCTGAGTGCTGGGATTAAAGGGTTGCACCACCACACCTGGTCCAGTCCTGGCATTCTTAAGGTGGATTTAGGAAGATCAAAAATTCAATCATCCTTGGTTAAACAGTAGTTACAGACCATCAGCAAGCTTATTTGTTTTGGGCTCCTTGGAACTTCCGATATATTAGCATACATTATAAACTTTGAAGAAAGAAAACAGCTGCCTTATCAGCAGGGGCATTTCTTGCTCTGTGGGATTACCCTATATAAAGTGTTCATCATATGTTGGAACTGAGTATAAGGACACAGTTTTTTCCAGGCAGGTCAAAGGTAGTTGACATGTTAAGAAGTGGTCTAGAAGCCGGGCGGTGGTGGCGCACGCCTTTAATCCCAGCACTTGGGAGACAGAGGCAGGCGGATCTTTGTGAGTTCGAGGCCAGCCTGGTCTACAAAGGGAGTCCAGGACAGCCAGAGATATTCAGAGAAACCCTGTCTCGAAAAACCAAAAAAAAAAAAAAAGAAGTGGTCTAGTGTCTAAGTCACAGTCCTGTCTTTTTATAATGGGCCAGCTAGTTAGACTAACCCCAGTTTGCAGATCGTAAGCATAGCAATAGCAGGTCTTTTCAAGCCTCAAACAAAACTGACCCATCAAAACATTGAGTCCCAGCGCAAGATTTTATCTGTCATTCAAGAATTAGGTATTTTCTTAGCTGCTTCCCTTAAAGTTAGAATAATATTGAGTCTAATGCTTTCCATCAGGGGAGGCCTCCTCTTGTATGTTTCTAGTTCACACCCTGTATCTCTGTTACAGATTTGACTTCTAGGTCCCTCCTCCATATGGACCAAAGGACTTTTCAAAAGCTGGGAACCAGCCGGGCGGTGGTGGCGCACGCCTTTAATCCCAGCACTTGGGAGGCAGAGGCAGGCGGATCTTTGTGAGTTCGAGGCCAGCCTGGTCTACAAAGCGAGTCCAGGACAGCCAGAGATATTCAGAGAAACCCTGTCTCGAAAAACCAAAAAAAAAAAAAAAAAAAAAAAAGCTGGGAACCTTGATAATTGTGCTGGGAATGTGTAACCGTTACTGAAGCTCCAATCTCCTGTAACATTCTTAAAGTGCTTTTAACCATGGGTGGTACAGGGCATTTCAGTGTGGCTTTAGTGGCAGTCTCCCGTGTGCTTTGGCCCCCTTTAAATTCTGTAGTGTAGCCCTCCCCTTATCTGAGCCACAGATCTCATTGGTAGTTTTTAACTAAGACTGTGAGCAAGTTAGCTAATCTCTGCTTGAGTTTTCTCTTTCTATGAAATAGTAAGTCCCAACCGCTGGGCCTGGAGAACACAGAGCCCAGAGCAGGTCTAGTGTCAGTTGTGGCACATGCTTCCTCTGTGATTTGGGCTCTGGAGCAGACAGCAGGAGCAGGTGCTGGGTGGTGGGCAGCCCAGAGGTCTGTGTAAGCCTGCCCATGTTCTGGGGAGGAGGGAGTGACTGTCACATGTGCCTTCTCAGCCCTCACTGCCCAGCCCCTCTATTTGGCTCCCTTTCCTGACCCTGGTAGTGCTGTAGCGGTAGCAGCTTGCTTTCCTTGTCACTAAAAATGGAGAAAAATATCCGTGCTGACACTAAGCAAAATCTGCCGTCATTTTTGTTTCGTTCTTTAATAGAAGAACTTGAGCCATTTTAACAACTTGGTAATAAGTAGAATTTTAAACTTTTTTTTTTCTTCTGCCTTCCAAGTGCTGGAATTAAAGGCATGTGTCAGCACACCCGACCAAATTTTCAGTTTTTAACATCTGTCCATGTTCTGTGGGGATAAACCTTGGTTTCCCAGCCAACTAGTGACCATCATGTCTGTCTTGCATACATACTCTGGTTCTTGGTGGGAAAATGTCATGGTGGGCTGATGAGATGGCATACCAAACCTAGCAGCCTGAGTTCACCCCCAGAACCCACATGAAGGTGGAAGGAGAGAACTAGCTCCTCAGAGCTGACCTGACTTCATACATTCACCATGCACACACACATTAAATTAGAAAGCCAGCCATGGCGACCTTAATCCAACACTCAACAGACAGAGATAGGTGGGTCTGTAAGAGTTCGAGGCCAAGTGTCCTGATCTAAATATAAATAGCAAGTTGCGGGTCACCTCATAAGACCCTGGCCAAAAAAAAGTGGGGAGAACAAGAGAAAATGGCATGGTGTGTGCTTTGTTGCGTTTTTGTGCACACCTTTATTTCAGAAAGAGAAAGCAGGACCACTGCAGTGCTGTTTTTACTCCCCACAGGCGAATTCTAGGAAGGAAGTTATCTCTTCCCAAGCATCCGATCTGTCAGCACTGGCTTTGTTTGTTTTGTGGTTTGCTTCTTCAGAGAGATTTCCACCAGGGTTTTCTCCAAAGCTAGTCGGATCTGTCTACATGGTTTTTGTTCTTATGTTTCCTTGTTTGTTTTCTTCATCTGATTGAATCTACTGAACACAGGTTTGCACCACAGTGTGGGAATTTATCTGCACATAGCTGAGGTGATGGTGCCGTCACCCAAGTGTTCACTGTCCCTTGCAGATTGTAGAACATTGACTTTTTACCAATACGGCCTTTCCTTTTCTGCCTGTACAGGTTGAATGATCCCAAAATGTCTGAAGCAGAGCGCCAGTCCATGGAAAGTGAGCGTGCAGACCGCAGCCTGTTTGTCCAGGAGCTCCTGCTTTCCACGTTAGTGCGTGAAGAGAGCTCGTCCTCAGATGAGGACGATCGGGGGGAAATGGCAGATTTTGGTGCTATGGGCTGTGTAGATATTATGCCTTTAGATGTCGCTTTAGAGAACCTAAACTTAAAAGAGAGCAATAAAGGAAACGAGCCTCCGCCACGTCCTCTTTGATGACCTGCCCACTCGCAGACAGTGTCCTCTGTGCTGCATTTGCCAGTGAAAGTGGACAGCAGCTACCCTGGGTTTGTGTGGTGATTGTAATTTCAGGTCTGTCACTCTTGTTACATTGTGTACATTCAAAAGGAAGAGAGAAATATATATGATAATCATTTCCACTTAACTAATTTTTACTTCTAGCAGGTAAATGTAGGTAGCAGTGCAGGGTGATCTCTGCTTCCTGTACCTTGACATGCAAAAGGCTCTCCTAATACTCCACATTCAAACTGAAGAGGAAATTGAAATCTCTAATGAAGCTGCTGTGTGTATTTATGAATATTAATGAATAAAAAACTGCTTGGATGGTTTACCTAACTACTGCATGAGGTTTTTTGCAGCGTGCATGAGTTTCAGTGGCCTTGTTATTTAAAAAATTAAATACAAGGAGTAAAACTTAAAATTAAAAATAAAATTTAAAAAAAAAGAAGATAAAATACAAAGCCCAAAGTTTCCCCAGCGTTATTCAGTGGTTACTGGCCAGAGTAGCTTTTGAATAATGTCTGCCTGACTCACCCTTAGACGTGTGCCTCCTAGTGGAACCTGGGGTCTGAGTCAGGGATGGCACTCCTGTGTGACTGACTGTCCTGTCGCCCTGTTAACTGGAGTCCAGCCTGTCTCAGACTCATGGTCAGCAGAGGACAACCAGTAAAGGAGGAATCTGCTGCAGGACGTCTGTGTGCCCTTGAGACAAATCCTGTTTGTGTTTGTTGGGAGTTTTTACTTTTTGTGGTTGTTTAAATTTTTTGATTGTTAAACATGTTCATTCAGGTGTAGATGGATTTCATTTATTCAATGTTCAGCAAAGTTAAACTGAATTATGTTGTCTAGTTTTTTTCAATCTCACATCAGTCATACTTTGTGTTATTTATGTATCTGTGGTTTGCTGAGACAGATCAGTATCAGGGGAGCCTTGAGGATTTGCATTTGCCTTCCCAGATTTTGTCAACCAAATTCTTAATGCTAATTTTAGCACCTTTTATTTATTGGGTTTTTTTTTTCCTGGCATAAAAAGTAAAGTCTTTTAATTGAGTCATGCCACCTATATGCCTATATTATTAATCCTGTGTGTTATAAAAAAGGGAAAAGAGGTAGAACCGCCTTAGGGTTATGGGGTGTGGAGGCTGGGTGCTTTTTGTTTCAGGTTTTTCACACTAGCTCCGGGAAGGGCCAGTGGGTCTGGGGTCTGGGGGCAGTTTTTGGAATGTAAATTTAGGACTTCTAAAAGAGATGCGCAGCTTCTGGTAAATTTCTGTGAGACCTAACCTAATCATGTCTGGCTCCAGCCCTCTTTCCTGTGAGCCCTTCTCTCTGTTTGCTCTCTTCTCTCCCACCATCTTGTCTCCTCTCTGTTTCTTCATGACAAGCATACAGACTTGAACACCTCCATGTGTGCTCCAGAACTGTGAAGTCCATGTTCATCCAAATGTACCAAAAAAAGAAGTCACCCTACATGTCTAAAAAAACTGTTGCTTCTCCTTGGAAACTTGAGACTCTACCAGCTTCCAGATACAGTAGCTGTTTTCCTTAGTCTCTGATGGAAATGTTCTGAGGGAACGCCTTTCACTGGGCTTTCACTGGTCACACTACAGGTCAAGTCCAGTGGGGTTTTCTTTTTTTAATTGGTGTGGAGAAGTTTCAGAAGTCCATTTTCCAGCTGTGGTCGTTTCAGATGCATCTGCACATAACTCACGCATTTCAATAAAGCGTTTTCAAGACTGTTGGCCACTTGAATTTCTTGGTGTTGAATTAACCTGACCATTATTCAGAAACATTTTTACATCTCTAATGCAGTATTTTTTTGCTTTTTGTGCTAAACATGGAGACCCTGGTTCTGTGTGAATGTATACCTCTGGATGTAAGAAAGAGTAACTGCCGATTATGTACTTACCCTTTTCTGCACAAATTCTGGGAAAACCTAAGATCCACCATATTCAATATGGTTTTAGGGAACAGCTGTAAGTCTTTTCAGGGCAGTTTAATTGAGAACATGAAGTTAACACTTCAGAAGGCCTAGCGGTTCGTAAGATTCCATCTCATGTAGAATATTGTATATTAATTATTTTTATCAGCTATTTAAAAAATACCTCACCTCATCCTGTATGTAACCAATAATACTGTTTTATTATTTTAGGGTAGAAAGCCACAGATTATCAATATAAAATATATTTAAGCCCTTCGACTTCCTGTGTCCTTTTTCTTTAGTTTCTGAATCAGCATATTACTGGATGTGCTTTATTGAATGAGATCCATGGACTCTGGAGGAAAGGGCCAGATCCTGAGTTTGCAGTGTCCATGAGATAAATGTGATCTTTCTACAGCTCTTGCCTTTGCTTCCTGTTTGGAAATAATTCTGCTCAAGGTATTCTAGAAGGAGCTTGATTTCATGATTTATAGAAATCAAAACTACATAGACTTCAGAGTGTGTTGTCCTTGTGCCTTTGCATGGTTTGGAGGATGTAATGTGCAGTGCACTGACTCCCGTTCCCTGTGGCCAACTCCAGGAAATGGCAGAACTCGGAGCATAAAGGGAATGGTTGACTCTTCTCATAGTTTTAGTTCTTTCATTGACTTTCCTAAAATTACTTGGCTCTAAGGACAATTAGAAACAGCTATACTCTTGTTTTACGGCCACAATCATAAGATAAAATGTTGTGTGCTGACTACAGTGAAATCTGGTATATTTAGGTCGCACTGCTGTTCTGTTTCACTTTGATTCACAGAACTAGAGCATAGACTTGCTAAACACAATCATCTGGCGATGGTGATTTGATTAGTTGGGTTGGGGTTTTGGTGGTAGGGGGGTGGATTTGTTTTGTTTGGAGATAAGGGTAAATGGAGCCCAGGCTATAGGCCAGCTCACTGAGTAGTAGAGGACATTTAGCTCCTAATCTTGTCTACTTCCTGAGTGCTGGGATCACAGTTATGCACAACCACAAGGTAGTGGGTTGTTTTGTCTTGTTCTTGTTTTTTTGAGAGGCATTGGGAGCTGGAGAGATGGCTCAGCCGTTAAGAGAGGCATTACCTCTGTAGCCCTGGCTGTCCTGTAACTAGCTCTTTAGACCAGGCTGGCCTTGAACTCAGAGATCTCTCTGCCTCTGCCTCCTAATTAATTATTGGAATTAATAAAAGTGTGCACCGGGCTGGAGAGATGGCTCAGCGGTTGGGAGCACTGGCTGCTCTTCAAGAGGTCATGGGTTCAATTCCCAGCAACCACATGGTGGCTCACAACCATCCATGGTGAAACCCGGTGCCCTCTTCTGGTCTGCAGATATACCTGCAGACAGAACACTGTATACATAATAAATAAATAAATCTTTAAAAAAAAAAAGTGTGCACCATCATACCTGGCTAAAGTAGTGGATTCTTTTGTAAGAAATACTGTCCCTGTGGTCTCCAAATAAAGTTTGGGATAGCTTGTGCCTTCTTGGCCCTTCATTTTTCCCTCCCAACCTTTCTTTTTTTCTTTTTTGAGACAAGGGTTTCTCTGTGTAGCCCTGGCTTTCCTGGAACTCACTCTGTAGATTAGATTGGCCTTGAACTCAAAAAGATCCTCCTGCCTCTGGCTCCAGAGTACTGGGCTTAAAGGCATGCATCACCACACCCGGCCTCTCTTGACCTTTCTAAGTTTAGTAGTAACCAATAGGCTTGGTTAGCTTTCTTGTTTGTTTCTTGGGTTTTGGTTTTGGTTCTTCGAGACAGGGTTTCTCTGTGTATATCCATCTGACTCACTTTGTAGACCAGGCTGGCCTTGAGCTCACAGAGATATGCCTGCCTCTGCCTCTCAAGTGCTGAGACTAAAGGCATTCGCCACCATACCCTGCTTGGTTAGCTTTCTTAATTTACAAACTTTGCAGCAATGACAGTTTGGTTGGAAGGATCCATTGAGTGATTTATTTATTTGTTTGTTTGTTTGTTTGTTTGCCAGTGGCTCCTAGCTCTGCAGATAGCAGGCAAGGATATGTGTGGTAGAAATCCTTGCTTAGTCATGCACTCACAATTTGTCGTTGCTTCCCTCAGGATGGTTTTTCTCTTTTAAGAGATCTTCTTGGTCACCAGGAGCAGGTGGTGGCATGACTGCCCTGCATACATAAGCCACCCTTAGCCATTCCCACTCTGCGTCACTCCTGTCCTTAATAATGGGTGTGGGCTGGAGATGCAGTTCTGTGTATTGCCTACAGCATCCTAACGAGTTCTTCCAGAGACCACCTAGTGAAGGTTTCAGCCTCATTGAAGTCAAGATTCTTGACGACACAGAAAAAAATGTCAGGGCAAGCCAGTGTGAAGCAAATTTATTAGAGTTTAACAGATTTAAAGCACAAGGGATAATAAGTACCCAAGGAAAGAGAAGGGCACATGCAAGTGTAGGTGTGAGCTGCTTAACAAATCCAAACATTGTCACAGTTGAGTGTCCGTGAAGCAGCCTTATGATATTATTAGTAGCTTGTAAGTTACATCTCAAGGGTTACTGAAGAGCCCACCCAACATGGCTTTTATATATGATGGTGGTTCTAAACGTGCCTTTGATAGGATTATAGACTGAAAACAGTGAGTCACAAGAGGGTTTAGACATGTCTTTCACTGTAAATGAATTTCTTGTGACTTCCCTTGGAAAACATGTTGATAGCTAGGAAAGAAAAGGGCTATTAATATATGGGTGTTTTGTTTTGATTTGCTTTTGTTTTTCAAGACAGGTGGATCTCTGTGAGTTCAAGGCCAGCTTGGTATACAAATTGAGTCCAAGCTAACCAGGGCTACACAGAGAAACCCTGTCTCTGGCTCCTGAATGCTGAGATTAAAGCCATGTGCCACCAAGCCCAGCTTGTTCTGGAATTCTTTACCCAGCTGGTGAGAGACTTCAGGGTGAAGGGCCCCTTTTCCTTCCCATTTCTCCTTCAGTTCTTCTATCCCTGCCTCAACTCTTATATAATTGTTTTCAATTTTTAATTTTTTTCTATGTATGTGAGTGTTTTACCTACAGGTATGCATACCCACCACATGCTTTCCAAGAACCCTTGGAGACCAGAAGAGGGCATTGGATCCCCTGGGACTGGAATGAAGGGGGGGTTTTGAGCCACCACATAGGTATTGGGGACTGAACCCAGGTCCTCTGCAATAACAAGTGCTCTTAATTGCTGAGCCATCTTTCTGCTCCTCACACATAATTTTTGAGCTCCCTGCAGGTACAAGGCTTTAATTTACAACCTGGAACTCTTGGGCATCCTCTAAGGGAGCCCCACCCCTTACTTTACAGTCTATGTAGCCCAGGCTAACTTTGAACTCCCTCACCTTTCCAAGGCACTAGGATTACAAGTGTGCACTACCACATATAGTTGGGTTTTATTTCTTTGTTTAATGAATATGGGTGGTTTCTGCACTTATGACTGCACCACATGTATTCCTGGTGCCCACAGAGGGCATCACATTGCATGGAACCAGAATTATAGACGCTAGTAAGCTCCCATGTGCATGCCAGGAAACCCGTGTCTACTGGAAGAGCAGCTAGCGGTCTTCACTGTTAAGCCATCTTTCCAGTCTACTCCTGGGTTCTAGTGATCCCCCGTGCCTGTTGCCTCTGGCAGGTATGATCACTGTGACCTACTAAGAGCTACTACTTTAAATCTGCCATATTCAACTGTCTTTGGGACCTGGCTTCATGTATGAGAAATTGGAACCATGTGAGAGTGAAATGAAACTGCCACAAGCATTACATCCATCCATTTGGGGGTTCATTTTGAGACAGTCTCATGTCCCAGGTTAGCCTTGAACTTACTATATGGCCCAAGGATGACGTGGAATTCCTGATCCTCCTTCCTCCGCCTCTTAAGTGCTTGGATAAGAGGAGTGTGCCACAGTGCCAGGTTTCTGTGGTGCTGGGGTAAACCAGGGCTTTATGCCTGCTAAGCAAGCACTCTATCAGCTGGGCTCCATCTCCAGCCCCAGCAACCACATTCTGTTACATGTTCTGACACACCTGATGGTGGGTAGGTTTTCTTGAAGCAGGTTCAGAACTCTTCCAGAGGTAAGTCTCTGTGTCTTCCTAAAGTGGAAGTGGACTGGACTGGGGAAGAAGCAGCACACCTTCCTCCAGGAAGTGAGTGAGAACATGTAAGTTCTTAACCTCTGTCATGTAAGCATCTGGCCAATGCCAAAAGCACTTGACTGCCTGGGAAAGCCCTCAGGATGGCAATGTGATAACTTCATCAACAGAGGCCTCCATTTCAGTTTTTATTGTGATTTTTAGAAACAAGTGTAGCGCAGACTGGCCTCTTAACAATTCTGCCTCGATCTCTTGGCTACATTACCACACCCATATTTAAAGCGTTCCTCTGTATGTGTGTGGGTGTTACATGTTGTATATATTGGGTTTTAGTTACTGTATTTTGTGTGCATGCCACAGCACATGTGGAGGTCAGAGGGAAGAATATATGCATTATGAAGTCATTCAGTTAGCACGGTGGATGATACATAAGCTAGTAGAGTGATGAACTGTCAGAGAGCAGGTGCTGGGGTGTGGCCCAGGCACCTATGACACCACTCACTTCTGTTACCGTAGAAACCCTGGAGAAGCCAGACATGGTGGAACATGCCTGTAATCTCAGCCACTCAGGAAGCTGAGCCAGGAGGATCTCTCAAACCCAGGAGTTCAAAGCCAGCCTGGGAGCTGACTACAATAGCAATTCCAAACCCACATACACTATAACAGGCTCATTCATACTGGATTACTTCAGCATTTTGACGTCCTCAGTCTCATGTAGCCCACCAAGCTGGTCAAGGGTTTTCTCTGTGAGTGAGGCTGACCTTGGGATCTTCCCAGATGCTCCTCCCACCTTGCCCAACTCCTGTGTAGTCTATTTGTTTTTAGTTATTGTATTATATTTATTTTGTGTGTATGTGTGTGTGCATGATGGCTCTTAATTGGAGGTCCGAGGGCAACTCATGAGAGTAATCCTTTCCTTCCACCCAGGTGTTAAACTTGGGTCATTTGACCTGGTGGCAGGCAACTTGACCCAGTTTCCCATCTCACCAGACCTAGGTTGTAACTTTTTTTTTTTTTGGTTTTTCAAGACAGGGTTTCTCTGTGTAACAGCCTGGCTGTCCTGGACTCACTTTGTAGACCAGGCTGGCCTCGAACTTCGAACTCGCAGAGATCCACCTGCCTCTGCCTCCCAAGTGCTGAGATTAAAGGCGTGCACCACCAACGCCCGGCTAGGTTGTAACTTTTTAAGAACAACTTGTACATATTTTCATCGTAATATTTGGAATGTCTTAGGTTTGATGTCCGTGGAGATTGTCCTTTTGGGTGAGAGATTTACTAGGCAAATAGTTGATGCTGGAGCAGACAGCAGCATTGTGGGGGTTCACGTGGTTTCAGAAGAGGGGGGCAGATTCTATATCCTATGGTTGAAGTAGTCCAGAATACGAGCTTGTAGTGAAATTGTCTCCGATTCCTAGGGGCCACGGAAATGGGGGACACTTTCATTTTGAGGAAGGAACATTTGACCTCGAATATGTGGGGAAGTAGAGAATGGTCCATGTAGTTCATGTGTGTCAGTCACATGAGATATGACACCAGTATGAGTCTGGGACCTAGACACAGAATCAGCCACGAAGGAGAGAGGCAGCTGCAGAAGGCAGGAGCTGAGCAACGTCTGGTCTGGGTCTGAGCAGTGGCACTTTCCATGTTTAGAAGTCACACATTGTATAAGTCCCATCGCAGTCCACCTCATTAGCCCAAATCCCACCTCATAGACTCACTAGGTTACTTGTCTAGCAGCAACCTTGGGGCCCTGCCTTTGGAACCTCACAGGCAGAGGTGGACTGGGCCGAATGATGACTTCACAAATCCAAACATTTCTAGAAGAGTATAGTGAATAATCACTTTCCACAGCCTAGTGCACTATTGTAAGGACAGGCATTGTCAGCATAATTACAGCTATTTCGGGCAGAATTCAAGAAATATTTGGTGAAATACTTGTAAAGTACTCAGCGTTTAGGTGCATATAAATCCGGTGGCCAGGCATAGCAACTGGTGCTCCGGCTGGAGAGGTTACAAGGAATAATGTTAAAACAAAAACGATCCTCACCGCAAAAAAGATAAGAGTTTATTCTGGAGTCAAGTAGGAGGGACTAGAGCCCAGGAACACAGATTCGGGTCCCTGAATGGCATCTATCAGGAGTTACAGAGTTCCTGATCTTCCCACATCTGTCTTCCAAGGGCTGGCATCCAAGCGTGCATATCTGTGTCTGGTGTAAGGGTGGAGCCCTGAGCTTTGTGTGTCAGGCAGGCGCTCTACCAACTCAACCCCTGCCCCCTGTGCATGTTCTGAAAAGCTACATTTTACAGATGACAGCCTAGACTTAGGGACCACCTCTGGCATGTGTGGGAAAGCTCCAAATGTCTCATGAGCAGAACCTCACCAGATTCTGGTCTGAGTATTAGTGGAATGACCAGATTCCTTGTGGAAAGGCAAGCTCACTCAGCAGCCTTGTGCCCTGAGATGGTCTCAGCTGCCTCTCCATCCTGTGGGAACCTGCTGTGAGGCCATGTCTCCTTCACCTCCCTGGCCTTACAAAGCCTAGCTCTTTCCTCTTGCAGCTCCCTGGGGTCTGTGACACCACTTGGCAGCAGCTGGAAGTTGGCACAGCAGAGTCCCATTGAGTATACTGGAGCCGCCCCCCCCCCCCCCCCCCGCAGCTTGATGTCACCTTGCAGGCCTGGGGACACCAAGAACTGGCACCATGCTGATTTTGTTATCTGTGTAGACCAGCCTGTCTCAGTGGGCTCCTGGTCTTACATTCCCATCTGGGAAACTGACCAGCCAGCCCACAGTGGCACTGGTGTCCCCACAGCTCTGATAGCCACCACACTGTTGACTTCGGAAAGCTTAACACTGAGATTAAGAAGAAGAAATAAACACCCCCAGATCCCAGGTCAAAGGCAAGTCTCTGGCATGGAATTTGGAATAACAAGCTGTTCTAGATAACAAGATTCATCCTGATGTTCTCTCTGACCTCTTCAAAATGTCTTCCTTATCTTTACTACAACAGAATCAGGGTCAAAGGCCTCAAGTCTCCCTTAGGCAGGTGGACAGCATCCTTGGGTAAACTTCTAGAAGAGCAAGTAAAGCAACTAGTGGGGAACAAGAAACATTTGTCTAGGACCAGTACCAGCTGTCCTCACAGGACTGCTCATCTTTCTATCAACTACACAAAGAGTTTGAAGCTATGTTACTGTTATGGGTCTGAGTTGTGGCAACACACCTAGTCCTACCACTTTGCCCTTCCAACTGTCTCTTTTCCCCTCATGATGGGCATGTTGGCTCATTTCTGAGGACAAGAAGGAGCAATTCCAGAGACGTTTCTGGATGAGTTTAGGGCTAGTGTTGACTTCAGCTCCCATCCATATTCTGTGAGGCTGGGGATCAGCCATAAGGGAGCCACTTCATGTCAATGAACAGGTTGTTGTAGGGCTGCTGGACCACACCCAAGAAGCAGCAGACCCCAGGAACAAGTCCCAGCCCAGCCCAGGCTGCCTTCTGGGGCTAGAGAGGCTCCTCAGGTCATTCCTACAAATCCCAGTTGGTGTGTTGCTGAGGAGAAATAGCATCTGTGAAGGTACCTGGCAGCCTCACATCTGGACTGTTCCAACCATTGTCCAAAGAAGGAAGCTTTAGAGAAACCCTCTGCTCTATGACCTGAACTGTAAAGTACTGCCAACTTTATGAGCAACAGTGCCTTGCTTAGAGGAGACCTTTCCTCCTAAAGGATCTCAAAATCGCAGGGCTGAAAAAAATGAGCCAGGCCTTCCATCCTCTCAGCAACTTTGTGTACTTATGTATTCATGTTTGTAAATATGTGTGTATGTGTATATTCATACATGAGTATGCACATGTGCATATGTGTGTGTGTTGACACACATGCATGTGGTAGTCAAGGTCCACACATAGTTTATCTTGCTCCATCACTTTATTTATTTACTTATTTGAGACAGAGTCTCTCTGGGTACCTGAAATTCCTTGTATAGACCAGGCTGGCCTCAAATTCACAAAGATCAGCTTCCTTTGCTTCCTGAGTGCTGCGGTTAAATGCATGCACCACTGTGCCTGGTCCCATGCCTAGCTTTTTTGTTTTGTTTTGTTTTTTTTCGAGACAGGGCTTCTCTGTGTAACAGCCTGGCTGTCCTGGACTCACTTTGTAGACCATGCTGGCCTCGAACTCACAGAGATCCACCTGCCTCTGCCTCCCGAGTGCTGGAATTAAAGGCATGCGCCACCACCGCCCGGCTCCATGCCTAGCTTTTTATGTGACTGGTGGTGATCAAACACAGGTCCTCATGCTTGTATGGCAAACACTGAATAAGCCATCTCTTCAGCCTCTCTCAGTAACTTTGGCTTGAGGGACTGAATCCAAGAGGCTAGAGGGATGGCTCAGTGGTTAAGAGAGCTGGCTGCTCTTGCAGAGGACCTGAGTTCAATTCCCACCACCTGGATGATGACTCACAGCCACCTGTAACTCCATTCCTGGTGATTCTTCTGCTCTCTGTGGGCACTAAGCATATACATCACAGGTGTCCATAAGTTGCTTTCTGAGGCAGGGCTGTCCCCACCAGGGTAAGGAGGGGGGGGGGTCTTCATAGTTTGGGATCAAACAGGGATGAAGTTCATGATATGACCACATGGGGGGCAGTGAGTCGATGTGAGATAAATAAGCAAACCCTGCAGGTAAGTCCAACAGATTTCCCTGGATATAGGGGCAATTGGGTTTCTGTAGCAGACTGCCTGGTTTTGATCCCACCACTGTCATTTACTAGCTTGTGGTCTAGAAAAAGTATCCTTTCTGCATTCTCTCTGTCCTTGCTTTCTCTTGACTGAGTAGCGGCGAGTTACAGCTCACAGGGTCCATGAGAAGGGAGTTTGGATGGGGGTGATTCGTTCTACTGCAATGGAACTACCCAGAGCTAGTTATCAAGATACCAAGGATGGGTGATTATAAACTAAGGACAGTTACCCATGTGAAGTCACACCAAGTTATAAAATATAAAGCCTACAGACGAAAGAAGCTAGGACTCCAGGAGAAAGGATGCTGCAGCAAGCAACAAAGTAATAGGGCTGGAGCAATGGCTCAGTGGTTTAAAGTACTGGCTGCTCTTGCAAAGGACCCGGGTTCAATTCTCACCACACACACATGGCGGCTTGTAACTCCCTTCTAAGGATCTGGCCTTCTGGCCTCTACAGGCACTAAGCATGCATGTGGTGTACAGACACATACAAACAGGCAAAACACCCATACACACAAAATAAAACTAAAATTTAAAATATAAATAATACTTTTTTATGCAAAGTTGGGGGTGGTTCTGGGATGGAGTTCACTTGGTAAAATGTTTCATCTAGCCTGCAGGAAGCTCTGGGGAGCTTCTGAAGGACAACCAGAGCGGCCACTGGGGAAGTGGAAACACTCACTGGTCACAAACTGCCTTCGCAGGGCTAGAGATGAAACTGCTGATCTCTCTACTACTGGAGAACTGCCTTCAAAATTGCTACATATGGGTGCTCTGCCTAGTTACACAGGCGTTTACACTGGACACTGAGTGAAAAAGGAAGTAGAAAAGACATGACTGCTCCTGGGTATGTAGAGGAGAAAGTTTATTGTAGATAAAAGGGAGAGCAGAGACAGACATCTGGGAAGAGTCCAGAGTGAACATGAGCAGACTGAGCTGGATGATGTAAGGAGAGGGGAAAGGGGCTGGAGAAGGGAGAGAGGAGGACCAGGTGCAACAGCCAGGAAGGCAAAGGTACAAAAAGGGAGGGTAACCAAATGGCTGGATTATATAGGGAAGGGCAACAGCCGCTGGGCTGGGGAGTTCAGGGTAGAGGGCAGGATATGCCAGCCACACAGCCTGTAACAGGTAGGGACTGAGGGATGCTGGGAGAATCTGGCAGCCAGGTCTCCTTTGATATGTTAAACAAGCACCTCAGCCATTTGTCCAGGGTTCGAAACTTAACAATAGAAGATAAATATTTAATAAAAAGCAAAACCATCCTAGGCAAAAACTTAGCTCAGTGGGAACATGCTTGTCTAATGTTTGAGATGCCCTGGGCTCAAAACTCCAGCACCACAAACAAGCAAGCAAACAAATGCTCCTTCTCTTCCTTTCCCTCATCCCCTGGATCTTTATTATTATTGTATATATGTATATATATATATGTGTATGTATATATATGTATGTACATGTGTATATATGTGTATGAATGCTCTCTGTATGTATGTATATACATATATATATATATATATATATATACATGTGCTTTGTTTTATCTTTTAATTACATGCAAATGTGGGTGCAGTACCTGTGGATGCCAGAAGAAGACAATCAGTTACCTGGAACTGAAGTTACAGGAGGCTATGAGCCACCTGACATGGGTGCTGGGAATCACACTGGGGTCCTATGGAAGAGCAGTATTCAGTCTTAACCTCTGAGCTGTCTGTTCAGGCTTGAATTTGCCTTTTAGAAGTAGTTCAACTTGTACCTTTGTTCTTCCTAGAGAAGAAAATAGGGCTCACCCAGTGAGAGAGATGGAGAGAGCAGCCCAACAAACAACAAAGCAGCACTGTAGGCATTGGGTAAGGATGAAACCCAGGGCTGGAGAGATGGCTCAGAGGTTAAGAGCACTGCCTGCTCTTCCAGAGGTCCTGAGTTCAACTCCCAGAAATCACATCGTGGCTCACAACCATCTATAATGAGATCTGGTGTCCTCTTCTGGCCTGCAGGCATACATGTGGGCAGAACACTGAATACATAATAAATAAATAAATAAAATATTTTTAAAAGAGAGAGAGAGAGAGTGAAACCCAAAGCCCAATGTGGTGCTGCATACCTTTAATCCCAGCACTCGAAAGGCAGAGACAGGCAGATCTCTGAGTTCAAGGCCAGCCTGGTCTACAGAGTGAGATCCAGGATAGCCAGTACTATTTCATAGAGAACCCCTGTCTCAAAAAACCAAAAAAAAAAAGAATGAAATCCAAAAAGCTAACACTGGTGTTTGACTAGGGTGATGGCTCAGTGGTAAGAGCACTTTCTACACAAGTATGAGGATCTGAGTTCAAATCCTAAGAACCCATGTAAAAAGCTGCACACTGCTATGTGTGTAGCCCTAGTCTTGTGAGGGGTAGAGATAGGAGATTGTTTGGGCTCACTGGCAGCCAGTCTAGCTCCAGGTTCAGTGAGAGACCATGTCTCAGGGGAATAAAGCAAACAGTGGTAGAGCAGGACGCCTGATGTCCTCTTCTGGCCTCCTCATACCTGTGCACACGTATCCACATACATCACACACAGCTCTCAAAGAAAAGGGAATAGGGAGGTTTGGGATTTGGAATTAGGAAAAGACAGGTGCTGCCACTGCCAGCCCCACCTCCTGCCTCCTGTGGCTTTATAATCTTTCTGGTCAGTTTCTTTTTCTTTCTTTTGATTTTTCGAGACAGGGTTTTTCTGTGTAGCCTTGGCTGTCTTGGACTCACTTTGTAGACCAGGCTAGTCTTGAACTCACAGAGATATGTTTGCCTCTGCCTCCTGAGTGCTGGGATAAAAGGCATATGCCACTAGCCCGGCTCTGGTCAGTTTCTTAATCAAGGACCTGTTCTGCCCAGTTCTCGAGAACCCAAAGACCACCCAGGAGCCAACTCTGATGTAAATACATGAGGGTTGCTTATTCAAGCTCAGAGCTTGGACTCTCAACACTCACTGACATAGCAGTTCCAGTTGAGAGTCCCCAGACCCAAAAGTACAGAGTTTATATAGAGACTCAAAGAAGCAGGTTCTTTACCATATGATTGGATGACATCTAGGTGGATAGTCACATCCATTTCTGATTGGCTTGTTACTGACTAACCAGCTGCTGTCAGCTTGATCATCAGAAAGTTTGTTTAGACTTTTTGGGTGCTTTCTCAGAGTGAGCTGTCTGGTGATGATGAGGGAACACCCCTGGAATACAAGGTCAGGTACATTTTGTTGTTGTTCTGGAACTGGAGGTCAGCTCTGAGTCAATACAAAATGGAATCTTTTTTCAAGATGGATTCAGGCAGGCTCCACAGACCCACCTTTCAAGACAAGCCCTGTCAACTAATTAAAAATATTTTCAGCTGATCATGGTTGCACACAACTTTGGTTCCAGCACTTGGGAGACATAGGCAGGCAGATCTCTGAGTTTGAGGTCAGCCTGGTCTATGCAGTAAATTCCAGGACAGCCAGGATTATGTACAGAGATCTGTCTAAAACAAAACAACAATTACAACAAAAATCTTTTCAGGAAATGGGAACAGTGCAATACGCCTGTAATCCCAGCATTAGGGATGGAGAGGTGAGAGGATCATGAGTTCCAGACCAGCCTGGGCCACAGAGTAAGAACCTATCTCAGAAACCCAAAAGAGAGAGAAGAAAAAACAAAAACAAAAACCAAACAAAAAAGCTGGTCAGTAGCAGCACACATTTTTAATCCCAGCATGGGAGGCAGAAACAGGTAGATCTCTGTGAGTCTGAGGCCAGCCTGGCCTACATAGAGTGTTCCAGGTCAGCCTGGGCTACATAGTGAGACCCTGTCTTGAAAAAAAAAGGGGGGAAGCCGGGCGGTGGTGGCACACGCCTTTAATCCCAGCACTTGGGAGGCAGAGGCAGGCGGATCTTTGTGAGTTCGAGGCCAGCCTGGTCTACAAAGCGAGTCCAGGACAGCCAGAGCTGTTAAACAGAGAAACCCTGTCTCGAAAAACAAAAAAAAGGGGGGGGGGGGAATTCTCTCAGCATTTATTTGTATCACTTACCACGCTGTGCACTGCTCAGCACCCTGACCTCACACACCAAGCCATAGGGGTCTTCCTGACTCATCTTTAAAGAAGGCATTGTGGAACCTGTGGTGGAAGGGTTTTGTTGTTGTTGTTTTGGTTTTGTTTGTTTGTTTTTTGAGACAGGGTTTCTCTGTGTAGCTCTGGCTGTCCTGGACTCACTTTGTAGACCAGGCTGGCCTTGAACTAGCAGAGAGATCCACCTGCCTCTGCCCCGCAAGTGCTGCAATTAAAGAGGTGAATCACCATGCCTGGCTGTGGTGGAAGTTTTGATTTCTTTAAAAACACAGTTGGTGGCTGGAGAGATGGCTCAGCAGTTAAGAGCACTGGCTGCTCTTCCAAAGGACCAGGGTTCAAATTCCAGCACCCACATGGCAGTTCACAGATGTCTACAGTTGCCAGGTGTGGTGGCACACGCCTTTAATCCTAGCACTCAGGAGGTAGAGGCAGGCGTATCTCTGTGAGTTCGAGGCCAGCCTGGTCTACAAAGTGAGACCAGTACAGCCAGGGCTACACAGAGAAACCCTGTCTCGAAAAACCAAAAAGAAAAAGAAAACCAGCAATCCTAGCACTGGGGAGGCAGAGGCAGGCGGATCTCTGTGAGTTCAAGGCCAGCCTGGTCTACAAAGTGAATCCAGGACAGTCATGGATACACAGAGAAAACCTATCTCAAAAAACCTGAAAAAAAAAAAAGGCCAAAAACAACAACAAACCAAGATTGTGTTGAATGAATGTGGCTTTTGTTTTGGTCTCAAGTGTGGGACATGGGGGTACTTTTTCCACCGCTGAAAAACAGACTCATGAGAGGGGTGTGGAAAACATTCTGATGGAAGTGTGTGATGTTTTGCCAGCCAGAAACTGTCATGTGCAGGGTATATGTTTTTTTGCTGGAAAACATCCTTTGATGGACAGACTCCTTGGGGAGCTCGTGATCTTGGTCAAAAGGAAAGGACCAAGGAACCTGATACCTGGGAAAGCACATGACACCTCTTCCTCCATTAAGATCTCCCCTTGCTGCTCCACATCCTGTTACACTATTCTGGTTCTCCCAACAGCACCCATCCCTGGTCACCCATATGGCAGTCTCTGAGCCCAGCCTGGACCTTCTCTAGTGACAAGTGAGTGTTCAAGACCCCCTGGCTTGGCCCTGTCCCAACAAAAGGAGAGCAGAGCACAGAGAGGAGGGTAGCAATCCTGTCCTCGAGAGTGAGCCACAGGATTCACCAGCCAAAAGGAGCCTTTGAACCTGCCAGGCTGTAGGCAACTAAGGCTGGATTTAGATCCATGACAGGGGCCCAGTATAGTCAGTGGGGCACATACAGGTCTAGCCAGGGCCTGAGGTTAGTTCCCAGCACCCATATCAGCAGCTTCATAAACTCCTGTAACTCCACCTTCAGGGATCCAGTGCCCTCTTCTGACCCTATACACACCCCCACTCACGTGCATATGTCCACCTACACAAGAATAATTAAAAACAATATCCTTGTTCCTGATCATCTGGCAAACAAATAATGGTCTCATCCTTGCCTACAGAAAGAACTGGTTCCCCGCCCCCACACTTGTGGAGTAACAATAGAGATATAAACATAGTTAAACCAAAGTGACAGCTACAGGGATGGCTCTCTCCTGGAGCCATGTCTATATCTGATCTTTAATGCCACACAGTATAAGAAGCTTTTTGTGGGCTGGAGAGATGGCTCAGTGGTTAAGAACATTGATTGTTCTTCCGAAGGACCCGGGTTCAAATCCCAGCACCTACATGGCAGTTCACAGCTGTCTGTAATTGCCAAGCGTGGTGACGCACACCTTTAATCCCAGCACTAGGGAGGCAGAGGCAGGTAGATCTCTATGAGTTCAAGGCTAGTCTGGTCTACAGAGTGAGTCCAGGACAGCCAGGGTTACACAGAGAAACCCTGTCTTGAAAAAAAAAAAAAGAAGAAGCTTTTTACAGGTTCAATTTGCAAATCAAAATGATGACAGGCAGGTCCAGTGTGCTTCAAGACAAAGAGGTGATAAGCTGGGGGTGGTTTCGTGGCTCAGGGTGTCGGTGGCAGAAGGCAGTGAAGAGCACATGCCAGGGAACCGAGGAGCCCTGCAGGCCCTAGGGCAGGAGCCTCTGGAACTTATGAATATTCCAGACTGACTTCCAGGCCTGTGGGAGCAGAACCTGATCATCCTCTACTGGGGGCACAGCTGAGGCTTCAAGCTGGCGGGATGCAGAGGACACCCAGCCTGGGAGGCTGCAATCCACTCTTAGCTCAGTGCCTGGGCCTGGCAAGGGAGGGTAGCAGTGCAGACCCCCATTCCCACACCCAGCTTCTCTTAATGAGCCCCACGAGGAGCTCCAGCTGTCAATCATCCTCCTGGCAGAGTCCAGTAAGTGTGCAGCCTTCGTCTGAGGAAGAAGCTGGTACAAAATGATTCCAGATCAGGCCTGACAGACCTTGAGGTGAGTCCTGGACTCCCAGAAGGCCTAGAGACCCTCAACATCTAGTTGTTTCCTCTCTGTGGTGATTCCAGGAAGCCAAAGCCTGCCTCCCTCCTTACGTTCCTTCTCAGTATGAGCTTTCTGGGAGGAAACAGATTGGAGGCTAAGAACACATCAGGTGCTGATATCATAAAAAACAGAGAACCTGGGAGCAGCTCGTTGAGTTGTAGTCAGACTGATGGGGTGGGGACCCAGGCAGAGCGGTGTCTCAGGGGCCAACCCAAGATGACCCGTTCCCTTAGCCTTTGGCCTTCCTCAGCTGTGTTCCTTCCTTCTCTCACGGCCAGAATAAAATCCCTGACCAAGGGAATTTAAGGAAGGGGAGGCTTATTTTGGCTCATAGTTTGAGGGTCTTGGAAGGAAGGCAGGAAAGCATGAACAACTTCAGCTATAGTGGGAGCAGTGGTGATGGTGGCAACTTACTCAGGAGGTGGGGGAGAGTTGGAGAGAGGGAGAGAGAAGCAGGAAAAGAGGAAGAGAGAGAGAGGGAAGGAGAGACAGACAAACAGATATGCTGACATCCCCCTTGCTTTCTCCTCTCCTACTCCTTTCTGTTCAGGACTAGAACCCATGGGATACCACCGTCACCCTCAGAGTGGATTCTCCCTCCTCCTGTAAACTTTTCTAGAAAAACCTTCACAGGCCCAGAATGTGTCACCTAGGTGATTTCAAATCCAGACAATGAAGATTAGCTATCACACCAAGGAACCATCTATTGCCAAGTAAGGCCCTAAACCATGGAGTTCAAGTCTGGAGTCTTTGGTATGGGTTCTTTGCTTTTAGAAATCTCTGTTGGTCCTACAGCTCAGTAAGAGGGGAGTATGTGAAATGCGAATCGACAGAGGTAGGGGATACTGAGGGGCCACTCAAATAACACAGCCCTATATGCGGCCCTTCAGTTCACATCTATGCCTGCTTTTCTTTCTTTCTTTGTTTTTGTTTGTTTGGGGTTTTGCCTTTTTTTTTTTGAGACAAAGTTTCTTTGTGTATCTCTGGCTGTCCTGGAACTTACTCTGTAGACAAGGCTGGCCTTGAACTCACAGAGATCTGCCTGCCTCTGCTTCCAGAGTGCTGGGATTAAAGACATGTGTCACCACACTCCACTTTCATGACCTTTTTCTTTTTTTTCTTTTTTTTTGGTTTTTCGAGACAGGGTTTCTCCGTGTAACACTCCTGGCTGTCCTGGACTCACTTTGTAGACCAGGCTGGCCTCAAACTCACAAAGATCCGCCTGCCTCTGCCTCCCAAGTGCTGGGATTAAAGGCGTGCGCCACCACCGCCCGGCTGACCTTTTTCTTTTAACACCAAGAAAACACTTTAATCAAACTACAGAAACAATGGTTATAGTACAGAATATTCATAAGCAAAAGATACACCATGTTTTTAAATACTTACAAAGTTACAAACCATTTGCTTCCTTAACATTTTCTGATTTTTTTTAAGTTCATACATGAGGATGATCATATTTACCTTTTTTTTTTTTTGAGGGAAAGGGGGGTGTAGCCAGGCATGGTGGCACACGCCTCTAATCCCAACACTTGGGAGGTAGAGGCAGGCGGATCTCTGTGAGTTCAAGGCCAGCCTCATCTACAAAGTGAGTCAAGGACAGCCAGGGATACACAGAGAAACCCTGTCTCAAAAAACAAAAAAAGAAAGAAAGAAAGGGGGGGGTGTATTTATCACCAGCTAGATGTGTTCACTGTATGCTCCATTATTTATATGCAAGGCCCCAGGGGACTGGAAGTACAGTTGTCAGGCATTTTAATAAACCGGACAGCCATTTGTTTCTGCACAACAAGGCATCTTTACACAGGAGCAACCAGGAGAAAACAGGAAACAGCCGAGCACTCTGCACTGTGACAAGCCACCTTACCAGCTAACCAGCACTACTCAACTGCACCTCAAATATCCAATCCAATAATGAAAGCTGAAGCACTCACCTCACTAAATTACAAGAAATTTGAATAACAGCAACAAAATGGCATATAAAATGAAGTTTGCCACCTGAGGCAGATTAAAACAAGTAAAAAGTTAGACAAATGTTACAAAATAACCTTTTTATTTTATTATTTATTTATTTATTTATTTATTTATTTATTTATTTATTTTTTGGTTTTTTGAGACAGGATTTCTCTGTATAACAGCTCTGGCTGTCCTAGACTCACTTTGTAGACCAGGCTGGCCTCGAACTCATAGAGATCCGCCTACCTCTGCCTCCCAAGTGCTGGGATTAAAGGTGTGCGCCACCAACGCCCAGCTAAAATAACCTTTTTAATATCATGACCTTATCTGCAAAATTCATTCCCTCCTTCCCAAAGTAGACCAACTGTGGGCTCAAAGTCCCACATCAGACCTTCGTGTGGATGGGAGGCTTCAACTCCAGAGTAAGTGCTCTCTTCCTGTGGGTCTGTGAAATTAAACAGACAAGATATCTTTTCTCCACCTGGCATGCAATGATGAGACTGACACAAAACTCATCTGGAGACATGTCCCATTCAGAAACTGAGGAAACATAAGTTAACAAAAGCCTTCATTCACAAAAATACCTCAAATCCACCTGACTAAATATTGGAGTCCATTGATTAAGTCTGGAGGCCTAGGAATAATTCTCTGTGGGAACTTTAGCTCTGTGAACTCTGGGGTGTGGTGAGGCAGAGTACTGTGACAGAAAGGACATAGTGGGAAGGTCTGTTCACCTCAGGGCAGTCATCAGAGGAACATGGCGGAATGGGGCTAGGACAAGACACAGTTCCCAGAGGACACAACTTCAGTGACCCACAATCTCCATCAAGGCCCCATGTCCCAAAGCTTTCCAAAAAAAACCTTCAACACATCAGCCTGAAGGATCATTTCATATTGAAACCATGACAGTAGTAATTGCCTATTGCTGGGTGTTTGTTCCAAGAATGTTTTTGTTTGTTTGTTTTGGTTTTTGGTTTTTCAAGACAGGGTTTCTCTGTGTAACAGCCCTGGCTGTCCTGGACTCGCTTTGTAGACCAGGCTGGCCTCGAACTCACAGAGATCCGCCTGCCTGTGCTTCCCGAGTGCTGGGATTAAAGGTGTGCACCACCACGCTCAGCCCTAGAATGTATTTTTAAGCAATATACTTACATGCTGGGCACAGTGGTGAATGCATTTAATCCCAGCATTCAAGAGGGTGGTGAATGCATTTAATCCCAGCATTCAAGAGGCAGGCAGATCTCTATGAGTCTGAGCCCAGCCTAATCTACATAGTGAGATCTAGTCCAGCCAGGGTTACATAGTGAGACCCTGTGTCAGAAAAGCAAAATAAGAACAAACCAACAAAACTATACACATACAAAAACCTAGTATACTTCTAGGACTGGGGAGGCGACTCAGAGGTTAAGAGCACTTGTGGCTCTATAGAGGACCCTGGTTAGGTTCCCAGCACCCACATAATGTCTCATAACCAACTATAACTTCAGTTCCAGGACATTCAATACCTTTTTCTGGTCTCTATGGGCACTGCATACATGTGGTGCACATACATACATGCTTCACATATACATATAAAATACAATTTTAAAAGAAGAAACAAAAAACCAAAATGTACAATTTTTTTTCTTTTTCCTTTTCTCTCACTAACTTTTCCCTTCTTCCCTTTCTTTATCTCTGTCCATCCATCTGTTTGTCTGTCTGTCTCTGTCTCTTTGGTTTTTTGAGATGAGATTTCTCTCTATAGCTTTCTTTGGCTATTTTGGAACTTACTCTGTAGACCAGGCTGGCCTTGAACTCACAGAGATCGACATACTTCTGCCTCCCAAGTACTGGGATTATTGACATGTGCCACCACTGCCCAGCCTATTTTTTTTTCTTAAGTTTAATTTTTTTGTTTGTTTTATTTTTTGAAACCTCTGGGTAGCCCTGGCTGTACTGGACTCACTTTGTAGACCAGGCTATCCTTGAACTCATAAAGATACACCTGTCTCTGCCTCCTGAGTGCTGAGATTAAAGGCATGAGCCACTACACCCGGTTTAAGTTTAAATTTTAAAAAAGTTTTGGATGAGCCGGGCGGTGGTGGCGCACACCTTCAATCCCAGCACTTGGGAGGCAGAGGCAGGCGGATCTCTGTGAGTTCGAGGCCAGCCTGGTCTACAAAAGCGAGTCCAGGACAGCCAGAGCTGTTATACAGAGAAACCCTGTCTCGGAAAAAAAAAAAAAAAAAGTTTTGGAGACAGAATCTTAGATAGTCCAGGGTGGTCTCAAACTTGTTTTGTAGCAAGAACTTCTCTTCTTCCTGCCTCCACCTCCAGAGAGCTGTGTAGAAATAATTAAAGTATTAGCAGTATTTATATTATAGTCAATTGTTCAGCAGTGTTAATCCTTAACCTCCCATTATAAATAATCACACAGAGACACCTGATGGATTTTAACAAGCCTTAGCCTGGCTTGTACAATCATGTGTGTGTGTGTGTGTGTGTGTGTGTGTGTGTGTGTGTGTGTGTGTGTGTGT
>CAJQZJ010012579.1:4852103-4862492 GCA_907164525.1 Lophiomys imhausi
TGTGTGTGTGTGTGTGTGTGTGTGTGTGTGTGTGTGTGTGTGTGTGTTTTCTGTCTGAAGGTATGCCTGCAGGCCAGTAGAGGGCACCAGATTTCACTGTGGATGGTTGTGAGCCACCATGTGGTTGCTGGAGATTGAACTCAGGACCTCTGGAAGAACAGTCAGTGCTCTTAACCTCTGAGCCATCTCTCCAGCTCCGGCTTGTGCACTCTTAGCTCATCTAAGCTAGCTTTTAATGCTAGTCCCCATATAAAACCCCAATATATATACATACATCCCCTGGCCTGCTTTCCCAAATGTTATGCTGATGTTCCAGGTCACATGAAGATATTCTTCTTCTTTTTTTTTTGTTTTTTTTTTTTTGTTTTTCGAGACAGGGTTTCTCTGTGTAGCCCTGGCTGTCCTGGACTCAATTTGTAGACCAGGCTGGCCTCGAACTCTCAAAGATCCGCCTGCCTCTGCCTCCCAAGTGCTGGGATTAAAGGCGTGCACCACCACTGCCCGGCGAAGATATTATTCTTCTATCTAACCCATAGCATGTCTCCTCCTTCCTCCTCCAAGCTTCTTCTTTGCTCCTCAAGAACAGGACAACCTTTTCTCCCACATACCTCTCTTTTACTCAATCCAGGCTGCAGTATTTATTCAACCAATCAAAGACAATGGTTAGCATGCTGGGATTATAGACCTGTACCACAATGCTCAGATTCATATGGCATGGGGGATCTGCATACTAGGCAAGCACTCTATCAAATAAGACACATGCACAATCCCCTCTCTAAAATTTATGTGTCAAAATGTAATCACTATTGTTGGTGGTATTAAAGGTAGGGCCTTATGGGAAGTGAAAATTTCATGTTTGAAACAGACCTAGCCTAAATGTGTCTCAAACTTGCTACATAGCCAAGGATGTTCTTGAATTTGTGATCCTCCAGCCTTTACCTCCTAAGTTTCAGCATCATAGGTGTGTGTACCACACCCAGGTTGGATTAGTATTTTATAAAACAGACAGAGAGAGTGAGCTTAGACCCCGCCCCTTTTGCTCTTCCATCAATCACTTCTGCAACATGAGAACACGATATCCCTACCCCTGAGGGAGGGCATACCAAAGTACCATCTAGAAAGCAGAAAACAACTCTTACAGATCCAGATCCTAACATGGCCAGTTTCATGGTCATGAACTTTCCATCCTGTAGAACTAAAAGAAAATAACTTCTTCTGCTTAAAAATTACTCGGCCTTGGGCTAGAGAGATGGCTCAGTGGTGAAAATCACTCACTGCTCTTCCAAAGGTCCTGAGTTCAATTCCCCGCACCCACATGGCAGCTCACAACTGTCTGGTGCCCTCTTCGGGTGTGCAGATGGACATGCAGACAAAGTGACATAGACAATAATACATACATAAATAAATCTTTAAAAGATTACTCAGTCGGGCTGGAGAGGTGGCTCAGGAGTTAAAAGCACTCTTTGCTCTTCCAGAGGTCCTGAGTTCAATTCTCAGCAACCACATGGTGGCTCACAACCATCTATAATAAGATCTGTTGCCCTTTTCTGGTGTGCAGGGGTACATGAAGATAGAGTTCTCATATATGTAAAATAAACAAATCTTTTAAAAAATTACTCAGTCTTGGGTTTTTTTTTTTTTTTTTTTTTTTTGGTTTTTCGAGACAGGGTTTCTCTGAATATCTCTGGCTGTCCTGGACTCGCTTTGTAGACCAGGCTGGCCTCGAACTCACAAAGATCCGCCTGCCTCTGCCTCCCAAGTGCTGGGATTAAAGGCGTGCACCACCACCACCCGGCACAGTCTTGGGTTTTTTAAAGATTTATTTATTTACTATTATGTATACAATGCTCTGTATTGAAGTATGCATGCCTGCAGGCCAGAAGAGGGCAACAGATCTCAATGTAGATGGTCTTGGGCATGTAGTTGCTGGGAATTGAACTCAGGACCTCTGGAAGAGCAGCCAGTGCTCTTAACCTCTGAGCCGCTCTCCAGCTCCAAGTCTTGGGTATTTTTATTATAGCAACACAAATAATAGAAAACATCTTTCTAGGTTAACACAGCTCTACTCAAATCTCTCAAGTTCGTACTTCTAAAAAGAATTTTGTGTGTCTGTGTGTGGGTGCACATGTGAGTGCAGGTACCTGAGGGGTTCTGAAGAGAGCATTAGATCCCCTGGAGCTGGAGTTACAGGCATCTGTGAGCCATCTGAGCCACATGCTGGGAACAGTTGGAACTCTGCAAGAGCAACATGTGCTCTTAACTTCTGACACTTCTCCAACCAAGACCAGAGATTTCAGGTTACTTTCTGTGGCTAAGCAGTGCCTCCCTCTTAGTGCCTGTGTCATCCAATAAATCCTTTAATTCCATTTGCTTCTGTGAACATACTTCTAGAACAGAATTGGAGTGCTGGCTCAAGACCCTGTAAGGGGCACTCACTCCTCACTTCCCGTTTTACAACATGGGGCATTTAGACTGTGTCCACATTTTGGCTACTATGAGTCATGTAGCTATCTATGTTCATCCACATTCAATTTTTTTGCAGATACATTTTCACACCAAGGAGCAGAATGGTTGGATCTTACTGTGTTGAATATTTTTAATGTTTATTTTATTTATTTGTGTGTGTGTGTGTGTGTGTGTGTGTGTACACGCACACATGCACACACAAATACCACCGCATTCATAAGGCATGTGAGGTCAGAGGACAACTTTCAGGAGCCAATTCTTGCCTTCCACCTCCTTCCTTCTTTTACTTCCTTTATTTCATTTTTTGTTCTGGTTTTTTTTTTTTTTTTTTTTGAGACAGAGTTTCTCTGTGTAGCCCTGGCTGTCCTCAAACTTACTATGCAAACCAGGCTGACTTCGAACTCACAGAGATCCACCTGCCTCTGCCTCCTGAGTTCTGGGATTAAAGGCGTGTGCCACTGTCCACCTTGGTTCTATTGCTGCACTGTGTACTCCAGGCTAACTAGCTCATGAACTTCCAGACTATTCCCCTGTCTCTGCCTCCCTGTCTTGCTATAGAAGCATTACAGACACACACCACTACACCCAGCTTTTTATGTGGGTGTTGTCAGCCTCCCACAGCTAGTGTTTTCACCTGCCAAGCCATCCCCTGGGCCCAATACTTGTTATTGTTCATCTATTTGAGAATATTCCAGTAGATATGAATGGTATCTCACTGTGAATTGGTGTGCATTTCTGTAATAAGTAATAATGCTGAGGATCTCTCATACACATATTTTTGTTTGTTTGTTTGTTTTTCAAGACAGGATTTCTCTGTGTAACAGAGCCCTGGCTGTCCTGGACTCATTTTGTAGACCAGGATGGCCTCAAACCCAGAGATCTACCTGCCTCTGCCTCCCATGTGCTGGCATTACAGGCATGTGCCACCATGCCTGGGTTATACACATATTTAACATAACTTCTGCCTGACCTTATATCCCAAGGTCCAGTCTAGCCAGGGCTGCACAGTGAGACTCTGTCTTAATACATTAAACAAACAAACAACAAACAAATAAAGTATTCTTCCTTCTCATTGTGTGAGCCAGGGTCTCATGTAACCCACATTGACCTTAAAATTGATGTGTAGCTAAGAATGGCCTTGAAATCCTGATGCTCCTGCTTCTGCCTCCCAAGGGCTGGCTATACTCAGAGTATACCACCTGCTTATAGGGATATCTCTAAGGTGATGTTTTTTTTTTTGTTTTTTTTGTTTTTTTGTTTTTTTTTTTTGTTTTTCGAGACAGGGTTTCTCTGTTTAACAGCTCTGGCTGTCCTGGACTCGCTTTGTAGACCAGGCTGGCCTCGAACTCGCAAAGATCCGCCTGCCTCTGCCTCCCAAGTGCTGGGATTAAAGGCGTGCGCCACCACCGCCCGGCTTTTTCTCTTTTTTTTTTTTTTTTTTTTTTTCTAAGGTGATGTTTTATTCAGGGTTCCTATTACTGTAATGGAACACCATGACCAAAAGCAATCTGGGGAGGAAAAGATTTATTTCATTCACAGTTCTATTTAACAGTTCATCATCAGAAACAGTTAAAGGCAGGCACTCAAGTAGGGCAGGAACCTGAAGGCAAGAATTAATGCAGAGGCCATGGAGGGGTGCTGCTTACTGGGCCTGCTCCCCATGGCTGTTCAACTTATAGAGCCCCGCACCACCAGGCCAGGAATGGCCCTGCCCACAGTGGACTGGGCCTTCCTCCATCAATCATTAATTAAGAAAATGCCCAGCCTGGTGGTGATGGCACTGGCCCACACCTTTAATCCCAGCACGCTGAAGGCAGTTCTCTGAGTTTGAGGCCAGCTTGGTCGACAGAGGGAGTTTCAGGGCAACCAGGGCTACACAAAGAAACCCTGTCTTAGCCAGGCGTGGTGGCGCACGCCTTTAATCCCAGCACTTGGGAGGCAGAGGCAGGTGGATCACTGTGAGTTCGAGGCCAGCCTGGTCTACAAAGCGAGTCCAGGACAGCCAGAGCTGTTACACAGAGAAACCCTGCCTCAAAGAAAAACCAAAAAAAGAAACAAAAAAAAAAAGAAAGAGGGGCTGGAGAGATGGCTCAGCGGTTAAGAGCACTGCCTAGTGCTCTTCCAAAGGTCCTGAGTTCAATTCCCAGCAACCACATGGTGGCTCACAACCATCCACAATGTGATCTGGTGCCCTCTTCTGGAATGCAGGTGTACATGCAGATAGAGCACACATATGCATAAAAAAAAATAATAATAATAATAAAAAAAAAAAGAAAGAAAGAAACCCTGTCTTGAAAATACTAAAAGAGCCAGGCGTGGTAGCACATGCCTTTAATCCCAGCACTTGGGAGGCAGAGGCAGGCGGATCTCTGTGAGTTCGAGGCCAGCCTGGTCTACAAAACAAGTCCAGGACAGCCAGGGCTGTTACACAGAGAAACCCTGTCTCGAAAAACCAAAAAAAAAAAAAAAAAAAGAAAATACTAAAAGAAAGAAAAGAAGAGAGAGAAAGAGAGAAGAAGAAGAAGAAAAGAAAGAAACAAAGAAAAGAAAGGAAAGAAAATGCCCTACAGGCTTGCCTACAGCCGGATGCTATGAAGGCATTTTCTCAGTTGAGGTTCCCTCCTCTCCAAACTTCCCTCCAATGACTCTAGCTTTTGTCAAGGTGACATACAACTGGCCAGCACAGATGTTTTGTTAGTCAGCTTTCTGTCACTGTGACAAAGTGACTGAGATCATAATCACCTTTGGTGTGGCTGCAGAGGTTTGAGTTTATGACCAGGCCGCCATTGCTTTTGGCTCTTTATCAGTGTTGTGCATTGTGGCAGGAGAGCAGGAAAGCCAAAGTGCTTGCCTGGTAACTGCCAAGAAACAAAGACAGGAAGGGACTGGGCCCCATATCCCTCTCAAGGACCTAATTTCCCCCACTGAGAACCCATCCTCCACAGCATCTTACTTGCTGTTTTTTAGTTACAGGTATGCAACACATGGCAAGGCGTACTCAGCATTTTCGTATAAAGGTGGTTTGGGGTCAGATGATCTTGCCCATCTGTGGGCTAATGTAAGCATTCTGGGCATGTTTAAGGCAGGCTGAGCAGTTCAGGCATATTAAATGCAAATTATAATGTTTCAGCCTGCAAGTGGCTATTGAGACAGAACAGAAAAGACCTAGCCTACTGCATTTTAGATAAAGCTTCCATTTTGAGTCCTCAAGTTTCAATTTCTCTGAAGGACAGGCCAGGTTTCTCAAAAAACAAAAACAGCAACAACAAAACCCCAAAACCAAGCGCAATCAATCAACAGTTGCCCTGATATATAACCAGAGGCTAAAGTTAGACAAAGAAAAAGTCCCTATATGGTAATCCTTCCTTCAAAATGGGGCCAATCAAAATTATACAAGCACCTCTTGCTATGAACAGGAGCCTCCCCTAAGTGCCTTTAAAAGGGGCCTGGGAGCTCCTTTCGAGGTTTTGAAGGAATGATTGACCCCTGCATGCTGGCTGTTTCTGCAGAACTAACACTCCTTTCTTTTGCATACTATCTGAATCTGGGCCTTCCTTCAGCGATTCTCAGACCCTGGCAAAACCTCATTAAAGACCAAGGGGCTTCTGTACTGAACATCCAAAACCATAGGCAGTGCCTAGTTTCTGAGAATGTTGTTGTTGTGTAGCCAGCGTTAGCTACTTTGTGGGTTCTTCCTTCTTCTGCCCTTCTCCACCCTTTTTCTTCTTCCCTTTCAACCTCCTTACACTAGATATGAGAGAGAGAAAAAGGACAGAGAGGGAAAAAAAGAGATCCCTGAATAAAGTCAGGGGTCAGAAAGGGGGCGACATTATCATTAGGCATACTTTCTGCTGATTAGGGGCATCGAGATCCCTGGGGAAAGTTTGATCTTCACTGTCAGGATATCTGATTTCTTCTTGTTGTCTCTTCTTTGGATGAAAAGAGCATTACTTCTCTTCGATCCACTCTTCTTCTCACTCCTTTACCCCTAAATACAGCAAAATGTTTGCCAGTCCTGTAGTCAATGTTTCCACTATGGTACTCATACAGCATGGTCCATAGCTAAATTGCTTTGGTTGGTTTTGAGACCAGGTCTCAGTGTGTAACTATGTAGTCCAAATTGTCCTTCCACTTTCATTTTAAACATTTGTTTATTTTGTCTGTGTCTATGTGCATGGGTGTGCATGCCATGGTGCATGTCTGGAGGTCAGAGAACAACTTGCAGGAGTTGGTTCTTTCTTTCCCCCATGTGGCTTCTGGGGACCCAACTCCAACTTGTCAGCAATTATCCTTACCCACGGAGCCATCAGACCTCTGGCTAGGTCTCCTGAAACTACACCTAGTCACTCAGCCTACATTTCCTTGTTTTGTTTTGAGACAAGGTCTCTCTCTATAGTCCTGGCTGTCCTGAAACTCGATATGTAGAGCAGGCTGGCCTCAAATTCAGACATCCATCTGCTTCTGCCTCCCAAGTGCTGGGATGAAGGGCACATGCCTCCACATCCAGCCTATATTTATTTTTTAACAGAACTTTCTGTATTTACCTCATTCTTCACTATTTGCTTAGTTTTTACAGACTCTAGCCAGGCCTCTCCCAATATTTCAGTCATTCTATATAATGCCTCTTAGCATAAGATAAATATCCATCCCATTGTTTGAATATTTTTCCAAAAATATTTCACAGGGAATTTCTTGTGCATCCATCTGAAATAGTTTCTTTTTTCTTTTTTTTCTATCATGTAGGGGTGGAGAGGGGGTTGTTTATTTGTTTTTTTTTCTTTCTTTCTTTTCTTTTTTTTTGGGGGGGGAACAGGATCTCACATAGAGAAGACTGGCCTCACACTCTTCACTCTCCTGCATCCATTTCCTAAGGCCTGGGATTCCAGGCATGTGCTACTATGCCTGGCAAACTGGTTAATATCTATGTGTGACTTTGTTATTTCTGAGAAAAGATCTACACTTCTGTTTATTGGTTGGCTGGCTCACTTTTTACAATTTTTTTTTTTTTAAAGATTTATTTATTTATTATGTATACAATGTTCTGTCTGCAGATATATCTGCAGGCCAGAAGAGGGCACCAGATTTCATTTTGGATGGTTGTGACCCACCATGTGGTTGCTGGGAATTGAACTCATGACCTGTGGAAGAACAGTCAGTGCTCTTAACCGCTGAGCCATCTCTCCAGCCCCCTTTTTACAATTTTTATTATTTTATTTTATTTTATAAGTTTTATATACACTTGGTTGAGGGTTTGGCCCAGGTTTGAATGAGCTCTTGGATTAAAAAGCATCCTCGGCCCCAGTGTGGTAGCAGATACTTTTAATCCCAGCACTAAGGAGGCAGAGGCAGGCAGATCTCTGTGAGTTCAAAGCTAGCCTGGTCTATGGAGTGAGTTCCAGGATAGCCAGGGGTACACAGAGAAATCCCATCTCAAAAAACCTAAAAAACAACAACAACAAAAGCATCCTGGGGTTGGGAGAGATAATACTGTCAATAGAGTACCGGGCAAGCAAGAGGACCAGAGTTCAGATCTCCAGCACCTACATTAAAAAGCCTGTTACCGGGCTGGAGAGATGGTCCAGTGGTTAAGACCACTGGCTGTTCTTCCAAAGGACCCAGGTGCACATGGCAGTTCACAGCTGTCTGTAATTGTTGGGCGGTGGTGGCACATGCCTTTAATCCCAGCACTTGTGAGGCAGAGGCTGGGAGATCTCTGTGAGTTCAAGGCCAGACTGGTCTACAAAGCAAGTCCAGGACAGCCAGGGCTACACAGAGAAACCCTGGCTCTAAAAACCAAAAAACAAACAAACAGAAGATTTCCAGAATTGCTAACCCGCCAGTCCAGCTGAATTGATGAGGGAGGGGGGGGAGGACTGGGCAGGGGAAGCAAAGGCAGGCAGATCTCTGTAAGTTCAAGGCCAGTCTGGTCTATATGATGAGACCTAAAAAGAACAAAAAGCAGAGAGTGATTGAGGGAGATACCAGGTATCAGTGCCTGGTCTCCACATGTATCCACACACATGTGCAAGCTTACCAATACATACATAAACACACACACACACAAAATAATAAAGTAAGACTTAAAAGCATCATACGTGAGGCTCTGAGTTCCATGCCTACCACTCAGAAAAGAATCACCATCAGAGCTCAGCATATCTCTGCCTCTTTCAGTTTTCAGTGCTGTCTTTCAAATACTAAGGCCTGGGATGCAACTCAGTCAGTAGAGTGCTTGCCTGCTGTGCACAAAGCCCTGGGTTTGGGCCCCAGTACCACATAAAACAGCAGATGTGGGAACAAGTACCTCAATCACAGCACTTGGAAAGTAGGGACAGGAGGATGGGGAGTTCAAGGCCATTATTGACTACACAAGGACTTTAAAGCCAGCCTATGCTAATGAGAGAGCTGTTTTGCTTTGTTTTTTTTTTTTTTTTTTTTTTTGGTTTTTCGAGACAGGGTTTCTCTGTTTAACAGCTCTGGCTGTCCTGGACTCGCTTTGTAGACCAGACTGGCCTCGAACTCGCAAAGATCCGCCTGCCTCTGCCTCCCAAGTGCTGGTATTAAAGGCGTGCGCCACCACCGCCCGGCTTGGTTTTTTGCTTTTTAATAAAACACAGCTCTTGCTGGGCATGGTGGCCCACACCTTTAATCCCAGCACTCGGGAGGCAGAGGCAGACGGAACTCTGTGAGTTCAAGGCTAGCTTGGTTTCCAAATTGAGTCCAGAACAGCCAGGGCTGTTCACAGAGAAATCCTGCCTCAAACAACCAAACCAACAAACAAACAATCAAAAAAACAAAAAAACTGCCGGGCGGTGGTGGCGCACGCCTTTAGTCCCAGCACTCGGGAGGCAGAGGCAGGCGGATCTCTGTGAGTTCGAGGCCAGCCTGGTCTACAAAGCGAGTCCAGGACAGCCAGGGCTGTTACACAGAGAAACCCTGTCTCGAAAAACCAAAAAAAAAAAAAAAAAAAAACCAGGGGGCTGGAGAGATGGCTCAGGGGTTAAGAGCACTGTCTGCTCTTCCAGAGGTCCTGAGTTCAATTCCCAGCAACCACATGGTGGCTCACAACCATCTATACTGGAATCTGATGCCCTCTTCTGGCATGTAGGGGTACATGCAGATAGAGCTCTCATATGTGTAAAATAAATAAATAAATCTTAAAACAAACAAACAAGGTAGGTGTGATGGTGCATGCCTGTGATCCTAGGAGAGTCTAAGACAAGAGTATTGCTGTGAGCCCAAGGCTAACCAGAGCTAGAGAGTGAGACACCCCCCAAAACAGAAAGAAAAGAAACCTAATAAACTCAAATCAAAATTAAGCACTGTGAAGCCAGGCATGGTAATCCCAGCACTTGGGAGGCAGAGGTAGGCAGATCTCTTGAGCTCAAGGCCAACCTGGTCTACAGAGTGAGTTCCTGGACAGTCAGGGCTGTTACACAGAGAAACCCTGTCTCGAAAAAAAATTTAAGCATTTATTTTTAAAACTGTTCATTACAATTTCATTGATTTTTCCTCTGCTCAGTTATCTTGACCTTGGCCTTCTCGCCTTCCAAGACTAAAATTAGACTTTGAATCATCACACTCACTGGTTGGTAGCATCAGGTCAGTGCCAGCAGCAATATGTGGAACGGTCCTCAACCTCTAGTGGCCATTTGTAACAGCTGCGTATGTCCACACCCGCAGGAGCCGACGTCCCAACAGGACTCAATGAGGCTCCTCTCATCCTTCTGGCTTCCCCAAGTAGCAGAGTGTTTGCCTTGCACTCTGGAGCTGTGAGCAGTGGAAACTGAATCAATTATAGTTGTACCTTATGCCAGACTCAAAATCCTCTTTACGCTTCCAGGTCTCAGTTCCCTTCTTGCCTTCAGTCCTTCTTTCCTTCCTTCCTTCCTTCCTTCCTTCCTTCCTTCCTTCCTTCCTTCCTTC
>CAJQZJ010012579.1:4887708-4897937 GCA_907164525.1 Lophiomys imhausi
TTTTTTTTTTCCAACATTTATTTATTTCTTCAAGTTACATCTCAATCACAGTCCCCTCCCCCTCCCAGTCCCACCCTCCTACCCTCTTTCCCCTCTCCCTCCTATCTGCTTTGTTTTTTAATTTAAGGTGTATCTTTTTTCTCCCCAACAGCTGCCCCTTTTAGTCCAATAAAAGGCTCTTTTTCTTGTATACAATACAAAAGAATAAGAACAATTAAGCAAAAATTATGAAAATTATAAGGTATGACATACATTCCCAATGTCCAGTCCATAAGTATTTGGCAACTGATAATAATATTCTATTATCTATATCTTTTTCCTGGCTGGGCGTGGTGGCCCACGCCTTTAATCCCAGCATTCAGGAGGCAGAGACTGGCGGATCTCTGTGAGTGTGAGGGCAGCCTGGTCTACAAAGTGAGTCCAGGACAGCCAGGGCTACAGAGAAACTCTGTCACGAAAAACAAACAAATAAAAACTGTAACTTTGTCCCAACTCTAAGGCAACTCTAGAAAATGCCTCAGGTGTTTAAGTTGTGGCTTGTTCATTTGTTTTTAAAGACAGGGTCTCAGCCGGGCGGTGGTGGCGCACGCCTTTAATCCCAGCACTTGGGAGGCAGAGGCAGGCGGATCTTTGTGAGTTCGAGGCCAGCCTGGTCTACAAAGCGAGTCCAGTACAGCCAGAGATATTCAGAGAAACCCTGTCTCGAAAAACCAAAAAAAAAAAAAAAAAAAAAGACAGGGTCTCTTTATTCAGCCATGGCTGTCCTGGATCTCAAGGTGTAGACCAGGCTGGGCTCAAACTCACAGAGATCCGACCCCCTCTGCCTCCTAAATGCTGGGATTAAAGGCGTGGGCCACCACACCCGGCTCAATTGTTTTTTAAACATTTTAAAATATTCTCAAACTGACTTCTAGACTGATTTTAAAATTTATATTGTCACTAATAGTTCCCCACTGTAGACGACTCCAAGCGGCATTTCTTCCCCCTTTCCTAGCTTACTGAAGACTAGAAGTCTATCTAGTCCCCTGGGGATTGAACAGAAACTCATGAGTGCAAAATACACACTCTACCGCTGAGCTACACCTCTATCTTTTAAGAAAAAGTATACTTAGGTGTGAGTGAATGAGTATATGCAGCATGGCCCACACGTAGAAGCTAGAGACAGCTGTGCTCTACTTCCACCACGTGGGGACGGAACATGGAACCTGGGGCTTAGCAACTACCTTTACCTGTCTTGTCAGCCCGGAAATGCTCTTTCAAGGCTTTTCTTCACCTATAAAGCTGGTTAGGTAATTTGCTTATGATACCTGTTGGCTGTTAAGGCAGCTTCATAATCAGCTTTGGGAGTTCTGGGTGATAATTTCTCCTTGAAATGAATACAATCAAAATTCCTTCTCTCTCTCTCTCTTTTTTTTTTTTTTTTTTTTTTTTTTGGTTTTTCGAGACAGGGTTTCTCTGTGTAGCCCTGGCTGTCCTGGACTCGCTTTGTAGACCAGGCTGGCCTCGAACTCACAGAGATCCGCCCGCCTCTGCCTCTCGAGTGCTGGGACTAAAGGCGTGCACCACTACGCTCGGCTTCAAAACTCCTTCTCAATCCAAGACAGTGAGTATTGGATTTCACACCTCTTCTCCAGCTCTAAGGAAAGGGTGATCTTCAGGGTTTCAGTAGTACCTTACTGAGGACGTGATCAAAAACAATTTGGAGCCAGGAATGTGTTGGGACACCATAGGAAAAGAGACAGAAGGACGCTCAGCGGGTTTCGAGGTGTCACAAAATTCTTTACATCTGGCCTGGTAGAAAGGATGGTGGGATTCTGCATTCTGAGGAACCACGGGTGGAGTGTTGTTCGGTGGATCTGCGAATCCTCTGCTTTCCCGCAGGGGGCACTGCCGCCTGCCAGTGCGGTGGGAGAAGAGTGGGAACCCGCGCGTAGTTCTGGGGGTTGTTTGCAAAGAAAGTTAGGGGATGTGAAGGAGTGCGGGCCAGACTCTCAGGTTTTGCGGGAGAGTGCGAGAAGGACCTCCCAGGATACCCCTAGGGTTCAGCGGAGAGGATCTGGATAAGTTTGAGGGGTAGGGCGGTTGCACGAGGAGGGGAGGTGCAGTCCCCGGAAGGTGCAAGCGAACAGGACGCGAGTGTGAATGCCAGTGTGCGTGCGCGCTCTGCAGTTCTCCCGGTTCCGCGAGGCACGGGTGTCAGCTTGCAGCCGGGGCTCCTCCCTCCGGCCCCCCTGCCCGGCCGGGCGGTCCCTCCCTCCTTCCCCATCGCCCCTCCCCGGCGGGCCAGGCTCTGGGACGCCCCGGCCGAGCAGGCGGCGGCGGCGACGGTGGCGGCTAGTTGGGGAGCCCTAAGATCCGTGCTGCGGGACGATCGGGAGCCGAGTGTCTCTTGCCCCGGTTGGGCGGTGCTGGGCCCGCTTCCCACGGAACCACGCCCTGTCAAAACTTTGTCGCTGCAGCAGCCAAAGGATCGGAGCCGGGCCAGCGAGCGGGAGGGAGGGGCGCCGGGCCGGGCCAGGCAGGGCGAGGGGCTCCGAGCGCAGCGGCCCCGGCCCGTGGCCCCACCATGCCCCAGCTCGGTGGTGGCCGCGGTGGCGGCGCCGGCGGGGGAGGCGGTGGCTCCGGAGCCGGGGCAACCAGTGGAGGGGACGACCTCGGAGCGAACGACGAGCTGATCCCCTTCCAGGACGAGGGGGGCGAAGAGCAAGAGCCGAGCAGCGACAGCGCTTCGGCTCAGAGGGACCTGGATGAGGTCAAGTCGTCCCTGGTCAATGAATCCGAGAATCAGAGCAGCAGCTCCGACTCCGAGGTAAACGGAGTCCTAGGGTCAGCCCCTGGGGGGACCCGGGTCCCGCTCCCGCTCACCGGCCCTCGCCTTTGTGTCTCCTCCACAGGCGGAGAGGCGCCCGCAGCCCGCCCGGGACGCTTTCCAGAAGCCGCGCGACTATTTTGCCGAAGGTACGTGTCTTCCACTCTCCAGCCAGCCACGATTGGCGCTACGGGTCCCCCAAGGCCCGGGTGGCGGAGACCCTGCTCTCCTCCCATCGCTGCAGCAGCCACTCTGGGGCTCACTCAAGGGGCGCTAGGGTTCCAGATTCCCGCCCGGAGTTCCGGATCGCTGTGCTGTCTAGGGGATCCCTGACCTCACTCAACTTTGGTTTTGTCCACAGTGAGAAGGCCCCAGGACGGCGCTTTCTTTAAGGGACCTGCGTACCCAGGGTACCCCTTCCTAATGATTCCAGACCTGAGCAGCCCGTATCTCTCCAATGGACCCCTGTCTCCTGGTGGAGCGCGCACCGTAAGTGTCAGTCCGGCTGTGCCGGGACGGTGGGAGCCGGGCCTGGCGGGATGCGCCCCCAGACTCGGCCGTGGTGTGGGGGATGGGGCCTCCTGCGCGGATCCTGGGCAGAACTTGTTTGCGGAGTTAAACTCCCCTGTGGCGGCCTAGTATGAGACTGCACAAGCCAGTGCCGGGATGAAAGTAAAGTTCTTTTAAATTCTCTCCTTTGGGAGATCGTGGCCTGGTGGGTCCTTCTCCCAGCCTCGCAAATCCTTTACTTCTTCTAAAGGAAAACTTGGATTTGTGCCTGCTTTTGGAGGTGGGATGGGGGGTGGTGGGGGGGTGGTGGTTCGCTTTCCTTCCTGGAGATCGGTCAGCTTTCCCCTTGGCAAGGGGGAAAGTTGGGCAAGGGCCTGGAGGAGCCTGGTTTGAGATGTTGTCCACTGACCTTCCTGGGCTGCTGTGAGCTGTACAAACTCCTTATTTTGTGTGGATTATTCACGATGCGTGTCCCCACCCCCAGTCCTCACACCAGGGCCTCAATTTTTCTGCAGAACTCTGGGTTTTAAACTCCTCTGAGATGGTTTGGAGGGCGACCCCATGGCATTCTTGCTTGGCTTTTTCTCCCTTTTGTTGCTGGCTTTTCTCATTTAAAGCGAGCGCAGCGACACTTTAAACCTGTTAATGGGAGCGCATTGTGTGCTGTGTGCCTGGCATTTAGAGCGGTGATTAAGCAAATTGACCCGGCCCCAGACAATGTGCAAATGAGGGCGGATTCCTTCGCCCCTCTCCAGCTCTGTGCTCCCGCCCCTCTTCCCCGCGGAACGAGGGGTACAGTTTGGGGCTTGCGAGGCCTTTGAGCCGCTACTCCACACCCAGGTTTCCTGTGCTGATGCTGGGTCAGATGGTAGATCATGGGTGCATGCATACCTTCCTGCTGTGCGTCGGCTTGCGCATCATCTCTGCCTCCTACAGAGAGAGCTTCCTAGAGTTGGTTAGTACATTCTCCGTGCTGGAATATGGAGGGTCGACTGTTCAAGAGTGCACCCCTGAGCTTACTAAGCTGGAGTAAAAGTTTATCTTAAATATGATTATAATCAAGGGCCGCCAGGGAAGTTCTAGGTCGTTCCTACTGTCATTTCAGTGCCCTTAACTGGTGGAGGGGAATGGCCTCCATAGTTCGTGTGCAGTGTGCGTGTGTGGATGTTCTTCACTGGTTGGGGGATGGGGGAGGTTCTGATGGATGGAGAGGAGCATAGAACCACACACACATACACCTCTTGCCTTTGCTCTGGGATGGAGGAAGACCCCCCACAGCTTTGGGCCTGTTACACTTCAGGGCACCCCAAGAAGTCCTTTTGAAAAAGTGGATATTGACTTAGGGCTTTGCTTTTGCAAGGTGAAGGTACGTGCAAATGTTGGGGACCCTCCACATTTCCAGCAGGGAATTCCTATATCTTTGTGTTTGTGAGTGAAGCCACTTTAGTACCTTTTTTTTTTTTTAATGTTTTATCATTAGGAGCCACTAATGCCCAGCTCTGAACCAGGTCTTAGGAAGTTAAATGTCATCAGAAAGGTCCAAAACATGACTTTCTCCTTTAGCTGGAGATTTCTCCACACACTCATTTCTCTTCATTTTTTCATTTATTTATTCATTTTCAGTGTTTGTGTGTGCATGCATGTGGGTATATCTGAGGCTTATGCCAGGGTACCCTTGTAGAAGTCAGAGGACAGCATTTGGTTAACAGTTGGAGTCTTCTTCTACCATGTGCGTTCCCATGAGCCACCTTGCTGGCTCTCCACACCCATCTGGCCCGGGGACTTTGATTCCCATCTCACCCCCATGCCTGTATCTTATCTCCCTGATGAATTGGCTTAACAGCGTGAGCTCGGCTCTGTCAGTGTTTTTGGTGTTTCTCACGTGCGTCCTTACTCAGTTGCAAAGTTCACTGATGTACTGGGAAAGTTTCTTTCTAGTTTGAATGTGTCCTTGAGCATCATAGCCAGAAAGCAAAGCAGGTTAGGACACATTTAAGCACTTGTTTGGATTATGTGTCTGAAATTATTATTTTCTTCTTGGTGATCATATCAATATAATGAATATGATTTTCATGGGACACAAATGGTCACCCAAACAAAATTGGACCACTGCTGCTTCTCGGTGACGAATTGAGGGATAATGCAGGAGCTGGTAGGTTGGAAGAAGACTCTTGGGAGTATATGATTCAATCTGTCTTTTTGCTTCCTATGTCTTGTTTCTCCTCTAAATTATGCAACTGTAAACATCGCTGTTTTAAAGCCTAGAAGTGGAGGATCCCAATTCCCTGTTCTAGTTGTCTGGAAATAAGCAAACCAGAAGCCAAAGTGGAGACTGGCTGCAGTGCTTTTGAGTTATTTATGGGTCTTAAGCATTGCAGACAGGAGGCCGAAGCACCCACCTGCAGGCATCTTTGCTGCTCGGACAGCAGGAGCTTGCCACTCCTGTAGTCAGGCTCTTTCTCTGTGGGTCATCTCCTGTGGTTTCCACAATGCCTTGGTTGGGATGCTGGGAAATGGTCTCTTCTTGAGATTCTTTTGGGGAGTGGCCAACTCACCCTGGGATAAGGGACAAGTTTTGAGACAGGGTCTCTCATACAGTCCAGACTAGCCCTGAACTGGGATCCTCCTATGTTAGCCTCTTGGGTGCTAGGTTTATAGATGTGTCACCATGAAGGTGCTCCTCTTTCAAGGTCCTGGGGAACCCGAGGCTTGCGGAGGTTGGAATAACTGCCACATTTTGTACTATTACGTGAACACATTATGAGACAAGATCTCATGTGGTCCCAGCTGACCCAGACCTTGCTATACAGACCAGGCTGGCCCTGAACTGCGCTGGTCCTCTTGATGACATCACAGGCGTATGCAGACATGCCTGACGATACCTTCATTCTAGATGAGACTTCACAGGTTTACAAGACCACGCAGGTGATGTTGACTACAGTTTTACTAAGAAAATGTAAATTAAGCCAAGCATAGTGGCACATGCCGATAATCCCAGAACACCATTGACTCAGACAGGAGAATCACTGCAAGTCTGAGGCCAGCCTGGGCTACCTAGGAAGAGCATGTCCCTAAAACACAAACAAACGAAAACTGACAAACAAAATAAAGTGGATGTCAAAAAATGTCGCTTAGGTAAAGAAGTGCCAAATGGACAGTGTTGGATGTGATTCTACAAGACAGTGTATAAGTTTAGGAGTTACTATCCTGAAGCCCACATCTTTGTCAGGCTGTCCGGATCACTTCTGTGTGAAACTGTCCTGGACTTTAAGTGTGTGCTGACCTGTAAGTCTTCTATACTCTGCTTCCCGGGGACTGCCAACATCCTCAGTGTACAGCCCCCTGTTCCTCTAGACAGACAGAAACCCCTAAGCATGCATATGGAGGTGCTGGGAAATTTATGTAACAACCAAGGAAAACCTTTTCTCTATTTTTAAAAATGATTCATACACTGTTACATTTTATTTATTAATTTTTTGGGGGGAGCACATGTACCATGTCAGGGCAATGGGAGCCAGTTCTCTCCTACCATGTGGGTGCTGGGGATCAAACTCAGGTCACTAGGCTTGGTGGCAGGCGCTTTATCGGCTGAGCCATCTAGCCATTCTAGAACTTTTTTTTTTTTTCAGATCGGTCTAAACATGCTGTTTTTGGTAAAATTCTTTTAAGTCATTTCATCTAAATATAACTTGTGTTCCATTTTTGCTAAATATAACTCTTAAGTTTAATGAGGGCTTTTCACATAGAGTGAGCTTTTGGGCGTGCTCTGCCTGTGTTACTGAAGCTTTGGCATTTGCATTGCTGGGTGCCATTTGGTTTCAAACTCTTGAACCAGGACTTGAATCCTGTCATTCTTTTCTTTGGGTAGGTGTACCTGGCAGGGAATATCCGATTTGCCTTGTTATGATTTTAGAAACCTGTGGCTTAACCTCATTCCCCATTGATTTCATTTCTAGGACTTCTCAAGAAGGTGGTCTGATGCATACATGAACATACACACATATACACATCCAGCCATATACACATGTACACATGTGTACTACTGTATGTACACATGTGTACTAATGTATGACTATTAACTATATTTTGGTCTTAACAATAAACTAACAGAATTGCAGTGTTTTGTTTCTTTGTGTATGGTTGTTTTGGCTACATGTGTGTCTGTGCACCATTTATGTGCAGTGGTCTCGGATCTCTTAGAACTGGAGTTACAGATGGTTGTAAGCCACCATGTGGCGGCTGGGAATGGAACCTAGGTCCTCTGTAAGAGCAACCAGTGCTCTTAACCACTGAGCCATCTCTACAGCCTGCAAACTTGAATTTTTTGTTTTGTTTTGTTTTTGTTTTTGTTGTTTGAGACAAAGTTTCTCCGTGTAACAGCTCTGGCTGTCCTGGACCCACTTTGTAGACCAGGCTGGCCTCCAACTCACAGAGATCTGCCTGCCTCTGCCTCCTGAGTGCTGGGATTAAAGGTGTATGACACCACGCCAGGCCCAAACTTGAAATATTAATGAACAAAATTGTGAAATGAAAAAAATCAGTCCACTGGAAACCAACCTTCTGTGATGAGAAGGTTGTACTCAGTCCTCCTGGGAGAGGATTTTCATTTGCTACACTGGGGATGCTCAAGATTTGCATACTAGGAATTAACCTGTAACTCCTTGACTTCTGATGTGTGTTGAGTGCTTATCTTTTTTCTTTCTTTTTTTTTTTTGGTTTTTTCGAGACAGGGTTTCTCTGTGTAGCCCTGGCTGTCCTGGACTCACTTTGTAGACCAGGCTGGCCTCGAGCTCGAAAAGAGAGTGCTTATCTTGGACAGTGCTAAGGGACTGTGGGAGACAAGATGTGTTAGGCCAGATCTTTTGTCTAAAAGATGCAAAACTTAGGAAACAGTAAGACTGGCACTTTACAAGGATACAAGGGGGTCTATTTTAAGAAGCAATTCAATCTGAGGGGCTCTTTTTAGAATAAGAAGTTTGGGAAAATGGCTTTGAATTAAGATGTTTCCAAGAAGGTCAGTAGAGGAGGTAGCTAGTCCTTGGAGCACTTTGTTGGTTTGGAGGCTGGGTTCAGCGTCTTGCTATGTGGCTCGAGTTGATTAGGCACTGGCTATGTAGCCCAGGCTGTCCTCAAACTCAAACCAATCATTCCGAGAGCTGGGGTTGCTGGCATGTGCTACTGTAACCAGCTTGTTTTAGTTCAAAGTAGCTCGTTAATTATAAAAAATTAAATAACCTTGACACATTTACTTATGATCTTCACTCTGATCTTGAGATGGAAGCCAGGGGAGACTAAAGACAAGGAGGGAGAAAAATTCACAGATCTAATAGAACGTATTCTGCTCTAGTTGCCTAGAATGATAAGGGGCATTCTGAGCCTTGAATGCTAAGAAAGAAATATGTTCTTACTCAAGAGGCAGCGAGAACCCTCAAGTTATTCCAAGGGCTGGGTATGCACCTGTTGGTAGAGAAGCTGCCTAGCATGTGTGAGGCCCTGGGGTCAAGCTCCAGCAACACAAAAAAAGTTACATCAAAATGGGGTGACTTCTATACATCCTGCTGCGCTTAGAGAGATGACAATGAGCTAGAAGGGCAGGGCCTGGAAAGAGCTAGACTGGAGGAGACTCACAGGAGCCAGGGAGAGGTAAAAGGGCCTGCACATCAGAGGATGGAAAGATTGGGTTGGAGAGAGAGGTACGTGCTACCCAGATGGGTCTGGTAGCTGCTGTCACAGTCAACTGCTGGTGTCTAAGCCTGGATGACCTGGACTTAACTTCAGCAGGTGGGACACTGCCACCCTGGTGCAGGACAGAAGAAGCTCCTGAAATAGTTTGCAACAGCAGAGCTCAAACAGGCTGTGAGATGCTCTAGTTTGGAGGAAGTGATGGGTGTCAGTGGAGAGACACAATGAGTTCAAGGTGATGTTTCAGGAGAAAAGGGGAAGGCAGTCACTGAAGGGCATCTCACTGGTAAGGGACTGTGAGTTGCCTGGAAAGGAAAGAAATGCTGTGTCTTCTACACTTCACTTTTATTTTGTTAAAGATGTAGTTTTATGTGTATGGATGTTTTGCTTGCTGGTATGTAGGTGTACCTAACATGTGCACGTTGGTGTTCTGGAAGTTCAGAAGAGGTGGTCAGATCCCTTGGTACTGGAATTATGGTTGTTTGTAAGCCATCAGTCATGTAGATGCCAGGAATCAAACCCAGGTCCTCTGGAAGAGTAGTCTGTGCTCTTAAGTGCTGAGCCATCTCTCCAGTCCTGCAATCCACTGTCTACCTAGGGTTGGTTACCTGGAAGATGGTGGAAATCCAGGCTTTAGTCAAGCCATTGAAGAAATCTGACTGGGAATGAAGAGAGATGGGAGAGCTACAGTCCACAGCCTCCCGGAGAAAGTGTGCTGAGGATGCCTGGACAGAGCTCATTTGTGGGGTAGTCTAACAGGACTTAAGATGAGTTGAGGAGAAGAGATGAGGACTTTGGCAGGGAGGTGAGCTTCCTCATCAGTGGAAGATGCTCTTTGTAGGCATCCTCCCAGTTTTACAGACCAGTTCAAACTGAAGGTGCGGATGTAGAGAATTGTAGAGGTGGCCTTGGTAGACATCAAGTTGAGTCTTGCACTGCATGGCTGGGATGGATTTTTCCAAAAAGATTTATCTTATTTTAAAATACATGTATGTTTGCACATGAATGCAGGTACCCACAGAGGTCAGAAGTCTCAGCCCCTCCCACAGCCAGAGTTGCAGGAGGTGGGGAGCAATCCATCATGGGTGCTGGAACAAAACTTGTTCTCAGCTGGGCGGTGGTGGCGCACGCCTTTAATCCCAGCACTTGGGAGGCAGAGGCAGGCGGATCTTTGCGAGTTCGAGGCCAGCCTGGTCTACAAAGCGAGTCCAGGACAGCCAGAGCTGTT
>CAJQZJ010012579.1:4898337-4950735 GCA_907164525.1 Lophiomys imhausi
TTTTTTTTTTTTTTTCGAGACAGGGTTTCTCTGTGTATCTCTGGCTGTCTTGGACTCACTTTGTAGACCAGGCTGGCCTCGAACTCACAGAGATCCGCCTGCCTCTGCCTCCCAAGTGCTGGGATTAAAGGCGTGCGCCACCACGCCCGGCTCTGGCTGGCCTTTTTATACTCAGTAAAACCAAGGGAGTGTTGGCTGCAGGGAGGATCCTAGGATTCAGTTGACTTTCTTTTTCCTTTTAAAAATATTTTATTATTGTTGTTCCACAGAATGCTGCAAATCAATCTCTTGAATTTTTTCTAAAGTAAAATGAAAACCTCTGCTGTTAAACTAAAAAAATTTTTTTAAATTATTATTGTGTGTGTACATAAGGTATGGGAGTGGAAAGTGCCCCCATGTGGAAATGAAAGACAAAAGAGAACTTCCTGTAGTTTGTTCTCCTTTTCCACCTGTACATGAATGTTTGGACTTGAACTCAGATTGTCGGCCTCTGAAACAAGCACTTTTGCTTTCTGTGCCACACCTTCCAGGCCCCCACAGCTGGCCTTCTGACCCTCTTGACCCTAGCTCCTAAATGTTGGGATTACAGATGTGTGTTGTCTACCAGGTCTGCTTTATGTCCTGCTGGGATGAACGCAGGGCTACATGCATGCTGGGCACACACTTAAACTGGATGAGATTGAGGAAAAAGTGCAGCATGTTCACTTTCCAAAACCTTGCATGTGGCAATGAAAGGAACATGAAGGGAGGGAAAGGGGCCCAGTCTTTTTCTCAGGGCTGATGTCTGCCCAGGGAACATCATCCTATGCACTGGTTTTCTTCCTGTGATGTATCAAGCAACATAAAGATACCCTTTTTTGTTACTTTACTTGATAACCTTAGGGCTATAAAGCAGATTTCAAAATCTTAAATCTTTTCTTTTCATTGTGTTTATAATCTAAAGTTTTTATTTTGACAAGGCTATGTAGTCCTAGCTGACCTAAACTAATTATGTAGACCAGGCTGACTTTGGATTCAAAAAGATCAACTTGCTTTTGTCTCCCAAGTATTGGGATTAAAGGCATCATGCCTAGTTTGAGACTCTGTTTTTATTTTTATTTTTATTATTATTATTTTTTTTTTTTTTGGTTTTTCGAGACAGGGTTTCTCTGTTTAACAGCTCTGGCTGTCCTGGACTTGCTTTGTAGACCAGGCTGGCCTTGAACTCGCAAAGATCCACCTGCCTCTGCCTCCCAAGTGCTGGGATTAAAGGCGTGCGCCACCACCGCCCGGCTAGACTCTGTTTTTATTTTTATTTTATGTGTATGAGCATATATGTATGTGTGCGACATGTGTGCAGTGCCTGTAGAGGCCAGAAGAGGGCATCAGGTCTCGTGGAACTGGAGTTAAAGATAGTTATGGGTGTAGATGCTGGGAATTGAACCTCGTAAGAGCAGGTTCATCTGTAAGAGCAGCCAATGCTTTTAACCACTGAGCCATCTCTCTAGTCTCTCAAAATCCTGCCTTCAAAACAAACAGACAAACAAACACCAAAAACCATTTTGTCCTGACACTTCATTGCTGGCAAATGTGTAGCAAAGGACTGTTCTTGAAAGAATATAAATGATCTCACCCTTGGGCTGGAGGGATGGCTCAGCCGTTAAAGGCTAGGCTCACAACCAAAAATATAAATGGTCTCACCCTATTTGGAAAGCACTTGGCACAGACTACTAAAATCTTAGTGTTTTTCATAGTTTCTGACCTAGGAAGTAGGCCCTTGTTAATCCCATTCTGCAGCTGTGCAAACAGACTTGCGGAGGTCAAGTGGGTCATAGAAGGCCACACTACTGGCCATTGCAAACACCAGGATTTGAACTTGGTTGGGTCCAAAGTTCAGGCTTTTTCCTTTCTCTCCATGACACACAAGCCTGGTATCGTTGGCCTTTCTAGAGAAGGGCGCTGGCTTGCTTCTCAGTGCAGAAATTCTGATATGACTATCAGCTCAGGTGGAGAGCGAGTAGACTCACCTCAGCCTTACAAACAGGCACTGGACACATCCCTTGTCCAGTCAGCAGTGAGTAAGTATGTGGTTGGAACCTGTCCGGCCAGGACTTTGCTGCCGAGGGTCAGTAACCTTTAACCCACTGCCCAGGGATTTCACCACCTGTGGAAAAAGACATTATCTGCTGACATTTGAAACCTGGAGACTACTTTCTCCTTGTTGAAATCAGCGAGGGTCGGAAGTGCATGCAGGTGTGTCTTTGCCATGTAAGAGCACCAGAGGAAGAAGCCTGCCTGGTGTTCTTTCAGTTTGGATGACAGTATAGCTTAACAAACCCAGCCCTGAGAACCAAGCATGGACATAGTGTTTCCTTATGGTGCCTTCTATAAAATGCTTGGCGAAGTCACTTGCTTTCCTTATGTACAACCCCAATCAACCACCAGTCTTGTGATCTGTGACGGACTATTACAACGCCAATTAATTATTAAGGAAAATAAATACTGAATATTTACATGGTGATTATTTTAGGCATCGCAGAAGAGATATGGGTGTCTTTCTATGTGTGTACGTTAAGTTTTGAAATTAGAAATCATGAAGTTCCAGGAGCTGGAGAGATGGCTCAGCAATTAAGAGCACTAACTGCTTTTCCGCTGGACCCAGGTTCAATTCCCAGCACCAACATGATAGCTCACAATTGTCTGTAATTTCTGTTCCAGGGGATCCGACACCCTCACACAGACGTACATGCAGTCAAAACGCCAACGTACATAAAATAAAAGTAAATAAATTATTAAGAAATCATGAAGCTCCATTTTTTTTTTTTTTTTTTTTCGAGACAGGGTTTCTCTGAATATCTCTGGCTGTCCTGGACTCACTTTGTAGACCAGGCTGGCCTCGAACTCACAAAGATCCGCCTGCCTCTGCCTCCCAAGTGCTGGGATTAAAGGCGTGCGCCACCACCGCCCGGCTAAAGCTCCATATTTTTAAAAAGATTAATATACGTTTAATTTATTTCATGTATGTGTGAATGTATTATACCATGTATGTGTAATTTGTTATTTTATGTATGTGTGTCTATGTGGATGTATTATTATTATTTTTTTTAATAAACTTTTTTTTTTAACATTTATTTATTATGTATACAGTATTTGCTCTACATATATGCCCGGGCAGCAGATCTCAATGTAGAGGGCTGTGAGCCACCATGTGGTTGCTGGGAATTGAACTCAGGACCTCTGGAAGAACAGCCAGTGCTCTTAACCTCTGAGCCACCTCTCCAGCCCTATGTGGATGTATTATATCATGTATGTGCAGGTGCCAGAGGAGGCCAGGAGTAGAGTGTTAGATTTCCTAGAACTGGAGTTGGAGTTACAGGCAGCTGTGATGTGTTGGATGTGGGTAGTGGATATGGAACTTAGCTTCCCTGGAATAGCAAAAGAACTGTTAGTAACCACTGAGAGTCTCTCCAGTCCCCAAAGTTTAGCTTTTTTTTTTTTTTTTTTTTGGTTTTTCGAGACAGGGTTTCTCTGTGTATCCCTGGCTGTCCTGGACTCCCTTTGTAGACCAGGCTGGCCTTGAACTCACAGAGATCCACCTGCCTCTGCCTCCTGAGTGCTGGGATTAAAGGCATGTGTCACCATACTCAGAATTTTAGTGAGGTTTAAGTATCTTGGATTCCTTAAGGTGAATTGGAAAAAAAGAAAAAAAAAAAGGGGGGGAGAGGTGAATTGGAGGCAGGACTTTTAGAAATGACTGCAGGAAATTTTCAGAAAGCAGAGGCAGGCGGACCTCTGTGAGTTCAAGGCCACCCTAGGCTACAAAGAGAGACTTGTCTCAAAGACAGAGAAAGGAAGGAAAGCAAAAGGAAAAAAGAGATGGATCTGTGTGCCAATCAGATCAATTTACAATTCCAGATTTGCTAGCCATAGTGAGTAAGCTCAGGCGATTATTGACCAACGGAAAGCAAACAGAAGTGAATGAATGATAGACACAGACTGGGATCAGATGTGCTCACTGGAATGTGACTCTGCCATGAGGAGCCATACCCCCGGGACACTGCACCACAAAATACTGTATTTAAAATATAGCACCCACACATGCTAAGTGATTTATTTGTTACATTTGGCAATAAAAGTATTTAAACATCAGTGTTAAAAGCAACAACATCAACAAAAAAGTAGCCCTGTAGTGCCTTCAGTGTTCTTAGGATCTATTAGAACTCTCCCCACAGTGAACTCCTGTGCATCTGGTAGGACAAGCTCCAGGAAGCTGTGAGATGAAGCCCTGGAGCCCCGAAGGTAGTAGTGCCTTGGGGGTGGGGGAGGGACCTGGTTCCCCAGAGGCTGCAGTTTCCCAAAGGAAAAGTCAACCGAAAAAACAAATGTGAAGTTACCACTTGGAGTAAAAGTTAAAGAACTGGATGGAGTATATGAGCAACGTACTGAGCAACTTCTCCACATCCTTTTTCTGCCGTGGTCTGGTCTTTCTTCTCCTTTTTCTCAGGAATCATTGGTTTATTGATTGATTGAGACAGGGTCTCAATATATAGCTCCAGGGAGCCTGGCACTCTATATAGACCAAGACCAACTCTCTCTCTAGACCTGGAACTCACAGGGAACCATCTCTTCTGCCTTCCAAATGTTGGGATTAAAGAAGATGGCCCACTTAGTCCCTGCTCACTTAGGCACTTTTAGTGCCTGGGGTGGTTAGAGTCTTCAAGCAAGTCTACTTACAGCCCCAGAGATGGTGTTAATTGCTGCCTTAATCTTTCTTTATTCTGTGCTCTGCACTCCATTTAATCTGCCAACATCTGCTGACCCAGAGCCTGTTACCTACTTCCTACTTCAGACCAGCCCTGCTTACCTGTATCTGCGCATTCTTGTGTTGTGTACATTGAATGTGGTTGCACTTTCTAACTACTCATCTTTTTGGACTGTTTTCTAAGTTGGGCAATGTAGAGGAAAGCTGTAAAATGAACAACACACTTTGCACCTCTATTAATGTTTTCCAACCTCAGTGTTTGTGTTATGATATGCTTGTCAGGGAAAGACCATCCTGTCACAGCTTTGCAGTGGGAGAGGCTCATCCTCACAGAGGAGTTCCCTGATAACGCGGGAGAGCTGGCTGGCGTGTGGGGAGGGGCTGAGATAGACTCTAGCCTCGAATCCCACCCAGCCTATGCACCGACCGGCTTTGTGCTTGCCTGCAAGCTAGATGACTTGAGTTGGATCAACAAAACCCAAGGAAAGAGCCAGAGGCAGTAGTATGCATTTGTAACCCCAGCATTCCTACAGGGGGATGGGAGGCTGAGACAGGAAAATACCCCAGAAACTTGAGGTCCAGTTAGCCTGGAGAGTAGGAGATGCCCTGCATACAAGGTGGAACCAGTTCATGAAAGCTGTTCTCAGATACACACACGCACGCACGCACGAGAGAGAGAGGAGAGAGAGAGAGAGAGAGAGAGAGAGAGAGAGAGAGAGAGAGATATTTAAAACACTTAAAAAAGGAACACAGCAGATGTAGCTCAGTGGGAGAGTGCTTGCCCGGCATGCCCAAGGCCTTAGAATCAGTCTCACCTCCATCAGAAAACAAAACATTGTAGCTGGGTTATGGTGGTGTACCCCTTTAATCCCAGCACTACGTAGTGAGTTCCAGGACAACCAGTACTACACAGAGAAATCCTGTCTGGAAAAAACAAAAACAGAAACAACAAAAAAAATTGTAATCGCTACTGTTGACTGGACTGCTTAAAAGAGGCCAAAGAAGCTTTCCTGATCTAAGAGAGGTTCAGTGTCAGGCTATGATGGATTATTATTATTTTTTTTTTTTTGGTTTTTTGAGACAGGGTTTCTCTGTGTATACTTGGCTGTCCTGGACTCACTTTGTAGACCAGGCTGGCCTCGAACTCACAAAGATCCACCTGCCTCTGCCTCCCAAGTGCTGGGATTAAAGGCGTGCGCCACCACCGCCCGGCGCTATGATGGGTTATTACGGGGAGTTTTTTGTTTCTGTTTTGCTTTGGTTTTTTGGGGGGGTTGTTTTGTTTTGTTTTTGGGTTTTTGGTTATTGGGGATTAAAAGCATGGGCAACAATGTCTGGCATTTACTGTGTGTTTTTATTCTCTGTCACCTTTTGACTTGTCTCCCTAATGCTTTGGTATATTCTTTTCTTTCTGGTGAGTTATTCAGTCTGTCACAGGGTTAGAATTATGTCTGCCAGGGAGCTGATTGGTTCCTCCACCTGAGGGAAGCTGAGGCAGGAGGATTAAGAGTCAGAGCCCATTTCGTCTCCACGCCCAAGTATGCTTGCCAAGTTTCCCCAAGAAATTTACAGTATTTCTTTGTTTTTCTGTTTTTTTCCTAAAAAAAACAGAGACTTAAATATTGGGCTCTGCACCAGACTTTCCCACTTGTTTGAGCAGCACCCTGTGACCCCTGCCAGAGTGATGCCTGTGATGATTGTCAAGCACATTATTCAGTTTCTAAAACTATAGCAAAACAATGACTTCTCAGATCACTGGTGCATTTGTGAATTCTAAGATGAAGGGACAGGTGTTTGGTGGCCTGTCTTGAAAAAAAAAAAAAAAAAGGCAGGGCAGTGGTGGAGGACTTGTATGGCATACACACAGAAGCCCTGAGTTTGATTCCCCAGCACTCAAAAACAAAACAAAACAAGCCCATCCTCTCTATAGCTCTATAGTCTTTATGTCTGGGTCAGAGTGGGCTTATCGTGGAATGGCACAACACTGATTTGGAAGTGTTTTTTCCTACTGAAATATTTGACTAGCAAAAATGATGTTTTCTATTCTGTATTCGACATAGAATGTAAAGAACTTACTAGCTGGGTGTTTTAGCTCGATGTCTCACTTCTGTAGAATTTGTAATAGTGTGTTATTGATTTTGTTATGGGGGAGCAGGATCTTGCTTTTGTAGCCCATTTGGGCCTAGAACCAGATCCTCTTTGAGTCTGCTCTTGGGTACTGATTGGTATTATAAGTTTGTTTCTCATCGCCTAGCTCTAGATTTACATTTTTATCTATATCTCTATATCCCTATCTATCTGTCTGTCTGTCTGTCTATCTGTCTATGAGGTGGACTCTTGCTACAAGGCCCTAGCTGGCCTAGAACTCACAATCTTGCTTTAGCCTCTCAAGTATTAGAATTACAGACAGGCTGTAAATTTAAATTCTCTAAACATTTTAAATTACATTTATTTATTTTATGTGTGTACCACAGCAAGCACATGAAGGTCAGAGGACAACTTGTGGTAGTCGGTTTACTTCTTCCACCACCTGGGTGGCAGGGATTGGGCTCGGCAACAAGTGCCCTTACTCTTTTGAGCTATCTCACTGGCCAATATTCTTTTCTTTTTTGTCTTTTGAGGCAGGGTCTTTCTGTGTAGTCCTAGCTGTCCAGGAACTCACTCTGTAGTCCAGGCTGGGCTCGAACTCAGAGATCCACTTGCTTCTGCTCCTTACCCAAGCACTCTGCTATTGACTGCATCCAATCAGCTGCTCTTTCTTTTTCTCCTGTGGCTTCTTCAGATGAACCATTTTGTTTGTTTGCTTTGAGTCAGTGCCTCAGTATGTAGCTTTGTTTGGAACAGGCTCTGCAGACCAGGGTGGCCACCAACTCCCAGAGACCCTCCTGCTTCTGTGGCCTAAGTGTGTGGAGGACTTCATTGAGAAGAGGGCATGAAAAGGTAGAAAAGAAGGAGCTAGCAAGGGCAAGGCAGGTAAGCCTGAGGAGGCAGGGAAGTGTTCACAGCAGCCCCATACCCAGTGTGTGGCACCCCCCCAGGAAGGTGAACGGGTTCTTCCCACCATAAGCATCTTTTTCTCAAGCTACATATCAAGACTGCTGCCTCTCTGGTGTTAGCACATTTCCTTCCTTTATTCCATCATCCAGTCTAAATGTCTGTATTATTCCTTTCCTTCTTTATTCATGAGCTGTATTTTTTAAAAATGAAAATACCTGTCATCAACTATCTAGTTCTTCTAGACGAAAGGACAGAAAATTAACATCCACTGATTAAACCCAACCTGACACTTTTATAAGTTTTATGAGAACACAGCTATGCTCATTCATTTGCATGATAAGGAAGCCAGTCTCCTAGTTGAGAGGGAGCTCCTGTTGGCCTACAGAAACCAGGCCCTCACTGTGGATCAACCACGATTTCAACGCTTGACTCTTTCTGTTTCTAGTTGACCTTACTGCTTCTTGTTAGTTTTTCTTGTCCTGTGAAGTTTAATAATTGAGAGTGAATTTACGGCTTTAAAACCACTCACTATCCTCCGTTCTGTTTGTGAATGCTACCCTTACTGATACTCTAATTGTCTCATCTTTATCCAGTTGGTGCTTCTTCTAATTGTTTGCTGAGTCCTCTGGACAAGTCGGGGCATGGCGAGTTGTTCCAGGTCTGTCCTATTCATTCTGCCCCAGACCTGGAGCCAGTCATATCTAGGATTGGCTTCTTTTAATGGGAACAGCTATTTAGAAACCTCCATGTAAATACTAAAGTACACATGTAAAGTTCACAAGGGCACCAAACAATACCATGAAGATCAGAGTGAATAAAATATGCCCATTGTATTTTTTACATATCTATTAAGAGCATCCTTGCTTTAAAAGAAATCATTTGCAGTATATTCTTTTTGAGAGAGAGTCTCACTATGTAGCCCCTGGCTGGCCTGGAACTTGCTGTGTATTTCAAGCTGGCCTCAAGCTCAGAAATCAGTCTGCCTCTGCCTCCTGGGAATGTTTGGATTAAAAGTGTGCAGCACCATGTGGGGCTTCAATATACTCTCAGTGCTGAGTCATATTCTCTATTTACTTAATAATTGTAATTGTACATGGAAATTGTTTTGTAGATAAGGTCTCTTTCATACTTATTTTATTCTTTCAGTTAAAAATCGCATACATTGCCGGGCGGTGGTGGCGCACGCCTTTAATCCCAGCACTTGGGAGGCAGAGGCAGGCGGATCTTTGTGAGTTCGAGGCCAGCCTGGTCTACAAAGCGAGTCCAGGACAGCCAGAGATATTCAGAGAAACCCTGTCTCGAAAAACAAAAAAAAAACAAAAACAAAAAAAAAATCGCATACATTTCTGCGAGTTGGTAGCGTTTCAGTAATTACTAGATGTGGCTGCAAAGATGGCTCAAATGGACCGAACTGCTCATGTCTCCACACGACCCAAGTTTGGCCACCAGCACTCATCACTTCCAGTGCCTCTCAACTGCCTGTAGCTTCACCTCCAAGAGATCCCATGCCTTCTTTTGGACTCCACAGACACCTGCACTCACACATGCACATACCTACACAGTCGCATAAATGTGCATGTAATTAAAAATAAAAATAGATATAAAGGGAAAAGCTCACTGGAGGGTTTTGACTCATTTCCCATAGACTGTCCACCTGGGTTTGAGAGGGCACATACAGGTAAAGGGATCCAATACCACGCTTCACCTCTTCCCTCCAAACATTGCCACTCTGAGTACAATTATTTGTCAGCTTATGGAGCATCTGTTCATCAGTCAGGTAGACATGCAGATCTCATTAAGATTGAAGCTACAACTCAGTGACAGGTTCCTTTTCAGTGCTGAGGCGGAGGCCATATGACCTATTCCTGTAGCTGCACAGATTGGATATAGTTGTTGGTGTGCAATAGTGTCCCGCACATAGGAAAGCCTTTTCAAGGTGAACTCTGTCAACCATGGCAGATCTGGTTGTCAGGATCTCACTGGCTCCTTTTTTGAGACAGGTTTTCACTATGTAGCTCTGGCTGACCTGGAATTCACTCTAGACCAGGCTGGGCTTGAGTTCACTGAGACCCACCTGTGTCTGCCTCCGGAGTGGTGGAATTAAAAGAGTGCACCACCATGCCTGGCCCATGAATTTTTATTTCTACACTGGATTTCCAGCATACTTATTTTAGTTTTTAAATTGTTATTATATTATATATAAATGCATATGTGTATACATATATGTAATTCCTGTTTCTATTTTCATGTCTGTGTGTGTGTAATGAGCATGAATATGCAAATGTATTTGTATAGTTATGAGTGTGTGTATGTGTACACATTCATGTGCATAGAGGACCCTGAGGTTGATGCCAAGGACCACCCCCTCTGTGCCTCCACTGTATTCTTTCAGGCACAGTCTCTCAAAGACATAGCCTGCCAATATGGAGGACCTCTTGTCTCTGGTTGTTTGTTTGTTTGTTGTTTCTTTCTTTCTTTCAAGACAGGGTTTCTCTGTGTAGCCCTGGCTGTCCTGGAACTCATTCTGTAGACCAGGCTGGCCTTGAACTCATCTTGTGTCTACATTTAAAGGTTGGACTAAAGGTGGGTGGCCACATTTACCTGACATTTACATGGGTTCTAGAGCTCCAGACTCCGGTCCTCGTGCTTTTAGGCAAATGCTTTCGTCACTGACCTAGCTCTGTGACAGCCCACTTCATGTTTGTCAGGTTGGGTTTTATGTAGCTCAGCCTGGCCTCTAGCTTGCTAGGTAACTGAGGATGACCTTAACCTTCTGATCCTCCTGTCTTTGCCTCCTGAATGCCAGGATTATAGGCCTGTACCTCACTGCCCACATTATATGGTGCTGGGGATCAAACCCAGGGCTTTATACCTGTCAGGCAAGTTACATCCCAGCCTATTTGTTACTTTGATTTCATTTTTTTTTCTTGCTAGGGATAAACACAGGTCCTCACGAATGCCAGACAAGTGCCGTACTATTCAGTGGTATCTTTAGGCCCTTATGTTTAATTTTGGATGGCTAGTTTTCTTGAATCCATGTTCCAAAGGACCCTGGCTATTCAATTTCTATTTTGGTCAGCGTGACTCCAAGACACTGTGTTGAATATAAAGTCTGGCTTCATTCTGCATGTGTTGAATACCTGATATTGTTTATTTGTGTTTCTCTCTATGCACAGTATGTAATAGAATAAATACAAAGACATTGGACGTTTCTAGGTTAACAAGAGCAATCATTGTGCACTTCTGTTGTCTTCCACTGTGCACTTGTGATAAGTTGGTCATTGGTAGCTGGTCATTGCATTTTGCTTATTATGGTAGATGTTTTTCCCCTCCCAATTCCTCTCAGAGTTGAAGCTGACTACCCTTCTAAAAACAAATAAAGTAGAGGTCTGAGGTGGAGATGGAACTTTGAACCTGGTCCCCTGGTTCATGTCCATGGACTTCTCTCTTCCTCTGTTATGATGTGAGTGTGTGAGCTGTTATGGAGACCATATGTTTTATAGGGCTATGCCAAGGGAAATACTTCAGAATTACATTAGCAACTCAAGGTATTTTGGTGGCTCCAAGGGGACACTTGATAGTTTTCCAGCTATATGAACAAGGGCTTTTGTTTCATACTGAAGTTTCTTACGGGCTTTGAGAACAATAGGCTCCTCTTAGTGCTTTCCCAAGCAAGCTCCTTGGGAAGCTAATAGACCTTGCTGCCTTTCAACTGGGAAGGCTTCTCAGGCCCGTGACCAGCAACTGTGGAGTTCTTTGAGGGAGTGGGTCACATACAGGGTTCCTCTGCCCATTTGGCTAAGTCTTTCCTTGTGTTTGAGATCTCATCCTTCTCCATGCCTCCTACTCCTCCCTAGAAGCCTCACCTATGGCTCGCTGCTGCAAATTCTTAAGCACATTTCACTGTTGGCACACATGAGGCCTCCTCATCCAAGTGTAGGTCTCCTGGATCTGACACTTGCTGAAGATGCCCAGGAGTGGATCTGTTATGTTATATCCTATCTCTATGACATTCTTAGCACCAGGCACATAGAAGGCCCTCACTCCGTGTTTGCTGAATGAATAAAGGGACCATTGAGGATACCTCCAACCCTCCCCCCACCACCAAGTAGCACCTAATTGGTACCATCCTCTAGAGAAGCCATTTTTGGGATGAGAACCACAGATGGCTTTGTTGGTTGTTCTACTGGTACTTCATTCTCAAATACAACCAACTACAATTCGAGAGATCTTTGTCATTTTTAGTTCAGGTACTAGGCACATCCAACAGGAAGCGGTCAGTTTATTTAAAGATGAAGCACCGTGCTTGAAATAACATGTCTCAGTGGAGCACAGTGAGCCAGCCAGGATTAGAACCTTCATTTCCTGATACCTGTTCCGGGGCCCGTTACCCAGTCGGCAGCTGCACACCCTTCCAATACTGGTAGTTACATCAATGGGAACCAGTGTTTCCGACTGTTGGGGAGGGAAGAAATCAGGCTCTCTTTTGTACACTAATTAGCAGGCAGAACAAAAGGCCTAGCTTGGTTTTCGAGTTCAAGCTTGGCTCATACGCAGTTCTCAGTGAAGATTATGATCTCAGATAAATTAAAAACAAATGTTAAAGAAGTCGTAATGAGGTAGGAAGGGAATTCAGGATTCTTGTTTTCAAATAACACTGAGTAAACAGACTCCTCTCTAAGGCAGACATGAACATCCCCTCCTCCACACTTGGAGCCTTTGGGTTCAATCTTCCTCTTTGTCATTCACTGTACCTGAACCCAGAGAGATGGGCCTGTGTGTGTGCTGCTCTCCCTCTTGTCAGTGTGCACAAGCCTCCTTCATCAAACCATTAGTTCTTCAGAACTAGGAAAATAGTACACAGAGGAGTTGGGTCAAATCCACCAAGTCAAAGGGAATCGCACATTTGGCAAAATGCCCCTTGCCTCAGGAATGGCCACCACAGCCTGCTGCCCTGGTGTGGCTTCCTTTTCCTCCAGTCTACTGAAGGCAAGGACCCGGCAGGGAGCACACAGAAACCCCCTGTGTTCTTTCTTCTCCTCCAGACTGAGTTCCTGAGTACATTCTTGACCAGATGGGGGGAGCTGGGGGCCCAGCGAGCTGCCGCACTCAATGGTGCTCTGTATGTACATGCCAAATGAAGTCTACAGGCGTCTTTACGAGTCCAGCGTCTGAGCTGGCAGATGTAAAGAAACTCAGAAGGCCTGTGTGTGTGTGGAGTCTCGATTTCTGTGAAGTTTCCATAAGTGCATTCAAGGGCTCTCTGTACATGGAAATTCAGTTCCTTTACTGACCTCCACCCCCACCTAGAGATGGGGTCTGCTGTAGGAAAAGATGATCTTGATTCCTGGTCCTCCTGCCTCCACCTCAGTGTGCTGGGATTACAAGTATACACCACCATCCCCGGTTTATACCCTGCTGGGAATTGAACCTAGGGCTTCATGCAAGTGAGGAAAACACCCTACCTACTGAGCTACAACCTCAGCCTACCCTAGTTACTTTTTCCTGTGTCAGTATGTGCTGCATTAGTCTGTGTGTTTACACTTATACACCCACAGAGTTCTCAACGGCAGCACATGCCTCAGCAGACTTTGGTAATCTCTAGAGAGATTTGGAATAGTCAAGTCTTAAGGAGGGGACATGTTACTACCAAGGATGCTTATACTAAACAATATTCAAGCTCGAGAGAGAAAGAGACCTTTTAACAACAAGAAGATAATGAGGGGACTCACAAGAAACCTACCAGGACCAGGACCTGAGCTTCTCTCTCTGATGTGTGTGTGTGTGTGTGTGTGTGTGTGTGTGTGTGCACTGTATATGTGTGATGCATATGTGTGCACATATGTGTGTTGAGGCCAAAGGTTGACATTAGCTATCTTCCTCAGTCCCTCTGTCTTATTTTTATTTTAAAAATTATTTAAAATTATTTTTATTACATCAATTCGTGTGTGTGTGTGTGTGTCTGTGTGTGTGTGTCTGTGTGTGTGTGTGACAACATGCCTTGGCATTGTGGCTGTCAGAGGATGACTTCAGTAGCTTGTTCTCTCTTCTTACCATGTGGGTTCCAGGGATGGAACTCAGGCCATCAGACTCAGCGGCCAAATGCCATTACCCTCTGTGAACCTAGCAGGCTGTCCACCTTAGTTTTTGATGTAGGGTCTCATTGAATGTAGACTTCAGTAATTCAGTGGGATTGGCTTGCCAGTGAGCTCCAGGGAAGTCCCGCCCCTGCCTCTCTGGCTCTGAGATTTTAGATGCTGCACCTAGCTTTTCTCACAGGATCCAAATTCAAGTCCTTATATCTGTATAGCAAACACATTACCAACTGAGCCATCTCCCTAGGCCCTTAGCACTTTTTTCATTGATAACACTTTCATTCTATGTTCTGTTATATTCATCACTTCACTCAGTACTCAGAACGACCCTGTGGTGGGAAGCAAGGTTATCCTTGTTTTACTCAAGATGAACTCAAGGATAAAATCCAGAGAGGCCAACATCCCTACCTGAAGGCACACAGCAATTTAGAGGAAGGGACAAGCTTCAAATCCAGATTTCTCTTATCCAGCTCCTATTATGTGGTATCACAACACATGGAAGCTTGTGTGAATCTGCACAATGTGGTCCATACAGCAAAGATGCTAAACTGGACACAAAGTAGGTTGTTGCATTCTAAGGCTCAGTTGCAGAAATGGTCATTTGTGTCTGAGCTTTGGGGGCCCTTAGATTTAGACTCTGGTCGGTCTGTGCTACTTGCTGAGGAGCAGTAGCTGGGGCAGTGGCCAGTCTACCTTAGGGGACTGAGGGAGCAAAGTAAGCTGGGTAAGGCAGGATGGAGTGTCTCTGGTGGCTTTACCCCTCCTGAGCCCTTTCATTCTGTTCAGGGGAGATCTTGGAGTTAGTCTAAGGTGAGGGGCAATTAGTATAATTGCTCATCATTTGTGAAGAGATGTAGGATGGATTTTAGAGATGACTTCTGGTTGAGAGAGCCCTGGAAACTTAGAACGCTGTCCCAAGGACAGAGAAAAGCATTCTGCAGCAAGGGTTCAAGGTGTGAGATCCCTTCCAGGAGGCTGGGTGCTGGGGTGCTCTGCTGACAATTAGGAGACAGTCTTGGTTGGGCAGCAGGCGTCCATCTAGAGAGCTCTCAACATCTATCTAGAAACAACACTTCTGCAATCCAGATCAGAAATCCTGCTCGCCATCCTGCAGACAAACCCAGGGAACTGAAACATTCATAAATGGTCTTTGGAAGCCCCAATTCGAGCTTCTGTGTCCAGTGTCCCCTGAGCAGCTGAAGCCTGTAACGAGCTCTGAGGAGAAACTCTCATGCTTTTTAAAAACACAAGACAAGGGGCTGGAGAGATGGCTCAGCAGTTAAGAGTTAAGAGCACTGACTGCTCTTCCAAAGGACCCGGGTTCAAATGTCAGCGTCCACATGCCAGCTCACGATGTGTGTAATTCCAATTCCAGAGGATCTGATACCCTCACACAGATATACATGGAGACAGAACACCAATGTAAAATAAAATCAGAAAAACAAAACAACAAAAAACAACCATGAGATGGTTTAGACATACTCTGTTCCCACATCAATCCTAAGGAAAATTATGTGATTGATGTACCAAACTCTATCTGGCACAGGTTAGATATTAAGTTTTCTAACCCTCACTTGGGAGTGGGGTGGATAGTGAACTTTCCTCTCTTTTTTCTAAGAGGAAAATTCTAGTTCTGTTTACTCTTGGCACCTCTTTCATATACCTGTCCTGCTTTAAGATGAGTCTGTGCTTCTCTGTAAGTGAATAACTGAACAAAATAGCATGCTAGTTTTTCTCTCATTGAGGTGTCTGTTGAAGCCTGATCCTTTGGAAATACTTCAGAACCCACAGCATTTTCTCACAGGGCCTTCTGGCATTCTCCAGGCCAGAGCTCCTCTCCAACCCCACACTGACTGTCCATCTCCAGAAGGTTGTGCTTTACCCTAATGAGGATTTTCGCGCTGTTGAAATGCAAGTTTAAATCTGACTATGTTTTCATCCATGGGCACAGCTGTTTTCCCTTGGGCCATTTTTCAGAGTTGACTGTGGGGCCTTTGGAAGCACAATCGAGCTTTGTGGTACCCTGGAAGGTGGGGCCAGTCTTGTCTAAATAGTAGTGGGCTCGGTCTCAGGAAGAGGGGATTCCTGGAGGTAAGAGAGAGTCTGATGCAGAATGAGCTTCCTGGTGCTCTTGGAGATTCTTGTGTCATTCTTTGCTGTGAACATAGGATGTTCTTAGGCCCCTGGTCCCCAGGTGCTGCCCTGACCCAAGAGCTCATAAGACAGACTGGAGCTCCTTCAGCAACAGGTCTCCATCGACTAGCCCTCCTCCTGTCTCCACAAGATTAGCTGTTGGCCACTCTAAGTGACCTGTTGGGCCGACAGCTGTTCCTCTCTTGGCTTTTCTACAGGCCTTCCCTACATTGTGGTTGCCTGGTTCCCCAGTGATGGCTTTTGACAGTCCTGGAGATCCAGAAGGGTCTTGACTTGCTGTGTGCCCTGCAGAAGCTTTTCATGGCTTGTGAAGAAGAGGCTTTTTTTTTTTTTCCTACTTCTTTCCACATCCATGCTGGCTGGCCCTCTGTCCTTCAGAGTATTTGCCTTTGACTTGTCTGAAAAAGATCATATAAATCAGGCTTCCTTGGCCCAGGATACAGGATACTGGGAAAGCTCAGTCAAGGGGCTGCTCAGAGGGAAATAAAATAGCTGGCTCTTTTCCTCTCCATCCTCATAGCAATCCTGGCACCCTGTCCTGCAGACCTTGTCTCTTCCTCCTGCTGCATAAGCACTATCTACTGCTTTCCCAAGATTCTTTGTTGTTGCCCAGGGGTCTCTGTTCCCCCTTCTCCCAAGGTCTGAATTGGTCACTTGGTTCTTTGGGTTCAGAACCTGCACACCAGAGTAAGGACAGCAGCATTGGTCCAGGAAGGGGGTGTGTTCACTCTGAGACACTGTCGCATGTGTAGAGAGGGGATGTTAGCCACATATCCTGCCTCCACCTAGCACTTTCCTTTATTTAAAAACTTTGGGGGCAGAGTGGTGGAGATATGGCTCAGCAGCCAAGAGTACATGCTGCTTTTGCAGAGGACCCTAGTTTGGGTCCCAGCACCACGTGGTTGGGCTGGCTTATAACCACCTGTAACAGAAGCCCTCTCTGGCCTCTACAGACACTGCAGCCATATGAGCCTATATATGTATATATATGCATATATGTGTATATGTATGCATACATACATATACACATAGATACATACATATGCACATATATGTATATATACATATAAATATACATAATTAAAATTTTAAGAATAGAGGCTGGAGAGATGCATTAGTGATTAAGAGTGCATGCTGCTCTTCCAGAGGACCCAGGTTCAGTTCCTAACTCCATTCAGGCAGCTCGCAAGCCACCTGTAACTGTAATTGCAGGGCTTCCGAATCCTTTTCAGGTCTTTGAGGGCACTTGTAGACAGGTGGTTCATATACAGACAAGCAGACAAACACACATACTCATTTAAAAAAATCTTTTAAAGTCCATTTTTTCTTTTCAAAAATCTAAAATTGCCTGGATGTGATGGCACATGCCTTTAATCTCAGCACTCGGGAGGCAGAGGAAGGCAAATCTCTGTAAGTTCAACGCTAGCCTGGTCTACAAAGGGAGTTCCAGGATACTCAGGGCAACACAGAGAAATCCTATCTGGAAAAACAAAACAAATAAACAAACAAAAAAGGTAGCTTTGTGGTTTATAAAACATATATAGATTCATGTCACTACCACTATAATTTCAAACACTTGTAACCACCACTCACCAACACTAACCAAATATTTGTTGACTACACTGAAATTCCCTTGGTGCACACCTATTGGTTAGTGTAGGATGAAGCATGAAGGTCAACTCTGAGCTCCTGAAGAGCTCCTGTTTTCCTTTCCCCTTTACAATTGTTCTACCCTGAAGTCCCTCCCAGCAGGGTGACAATCACTCTAGCTCAGCAGATAAGAGCACTGATAGTTCTTCCAGAGAACACTCTCTAGAGTCCCAGCACCCACCTAGTAGCTCACAGTGCTCAGTAACTCCAGTTCCAGGGGGTCCAAAGCCCTCTTCTGGTCTCCAGGGGCACTGCACACACATTGTGTACCGGCACAGAGGCAGACAAAACGCCTGTGCACATGAAACAAATTAAAAAGACAAATCAGCACCAGCCGAGGAGGTCATTTTCCCCACCTCTCAGCCAGACTCCAGCACATTGCTTTTACCTGCAGGCTTGGCTCAAGCCTGTATTAAAGATGCTTTCCTTAGCTCAGTGCTTCAGGACCATGTACTATAGGAAGAAATAGATGAAATGAATGCCGCTTTCAGTGATCATTCTAAGTCTGCAGCGTGCCTGAGGGGCAATGATGAGTTTTAAACAATGCACAAGAGCCAGATGTGGAGGTGCACACTGATTATCTCAGCACCTGGTAGGCGGAGGCTTACCACAGGCTCCAGGCTAGTGACGGTTGCACAGGGAGACCCTGTCTCAAAAGACCAAACAGAAGCAAAAACTGCCTTGACCACTAAGCTATTTATTTATTTGTTTGTTTACTTATCATGTGTGGTATCATGTGTGCACATGTGGAGGCCAGAAGCCAGCCTGCACTGTGGTATCTTCCTCAGTTGTTCTCTACCTTACGTTTTTTGAAAATTATAATTAATTAATTTTTTATTATTGGTGGGAGGTATGCACGCCAAGGCACACTTAGAGAAGTCAGGGGACAATTTTGTGGAATCTGTTCTCTCCTTCCACCCTTACACAGGTTCGGGGAATTGAACTCAGGTTCTTAGGCTTGTGCCGTAAGTGCCTTTGCTTGCTGAGTCCTCTTGCTGGCCCACCCACCACCTTGCTTTTTGAGGCAGGGTATCTCAGCAACCAGGAGTTTGATGAAATGGCCAAGTTTGCTAGTCAGCAAGTTCCAAGTCCACCCCTACCTCTCCAGCCCTGGCTTTACAGCATGTACTTCCATGCCGCTCTGCTGTGTACAGGAATCCTGGGGATCCAGGCTCAGGTCCTCGCGCTTAGGTGGCAGGCACATGGCTGACTGAACCGTCTGTCTCCCCAGCCCCAGGTGAGTAAGGTGGAGTCTCTAGGATAACTTTGCTGCTACTAATTTTCTGGGCAATTTTCAGCTCTATTGGTGGTTTTAGAGCCATGCCCGAACTAGGCTATATCTTTGTTTGTCTGTCTGTTTGTTGGTTTTTCAAGATAGGGTTTCTCTGTGTAGCCCTGGCTGTCCTGGACTCACTCTGTAGACCAGGCTATCTTCAAACTCACAGAGATCCGCCTGCCTCTGCTTCCCAAGTGCTGGGATTAAAGGCGTGCGCCACCACGCCCAGCCACTAGGATATACCTTAAGGTAAATAAAATCTATAAAATGCAATCCGGAAATTTGGCATATGTGGCTTACTACTATAATTGCAGCACTTGGGAGACTGAGACAGGTAAATTGCAGTAAGTACCAGAACAGTCTGGGCTGTAGTACATTCTAGACCTAGTGAAATACGATGTCTCAAACAAACACAAACCTGTCAACAACAGCAAGAATGTCCAAAATAAAATAAATGTGGGTGTTGGGTCAGCCCTTGCAGGAGAGGATCAAAGCTCAGCCCACGATGTAGTTTTTCTTAAAGGCAGAGAAAAGTGGGGTTTGGGCTGTGCTTGAGGAGAGATGCATTGGAGTGAGAGGGGCTGTTTCCATGAGCCCAAAGTTTCCCTGGCTGGCTGCCCCCAGAAAACAGGCTTGCAGATCCTTGCCCTATGAGGTCCCTTTAAAGTTGAGAATTAATATTGGTCCCCCAAATTCCCTGAGGCTCACCTCTGCCCCCAAGTACAAGTGAATCCTGTTCTCAGAATGTTTGGGTCGTGAGTCCCCGGGTGTGGATTAGCTGAAATAGTGTGTTTGTGTTAGTCCAGAGATGAGGACTATTGAGATTCCTCTGAGGCTCTTCCTCAGCCCCAGCTAGAAGGAGCAGAGGCTCTCAAGTGTCTTCTGTCTTTGAAGATGCATATTTGTAGGTATATGGCAGAGGAGTGTGTGTGTGTGTGTGAGAGAGAGAGAGAGAGAGAGAGAGAGAGAGAGAGAGAGAGATACACAGAGGGAGGGAAGGAGGACCAATGGAGGAGGTCAGAGGGGTATCAGATCCCCTAGAGTTGGAGTTACAGGCAGATGTGAGCTGCTTAATGTGGGCTCTGGGAATCAAACTCGGGTTTTCTGTAAGAACAGTACATGCCAGGGCTGGAGAGAGTTAACTGGCGCTGAGGTTAAGAGTACTGACTGCTCTTCCAAAGGACTTGGGTTCAATTCCCAGCACCCGCATGACAGCCCTGAATTTGCTATGACTCCACTTCCAGGTACCCCAACAGCCACACACAGACAGACATACATGTGGGCAAACGCTGACTCATAAAATAAAACTAAATAAAAAAATTTTAAATAAAACAAAATGCTAGAAACAACAGTATGTGCTGTTAACCACCAAGCCATCTCTCCAGCCCCTCTTTATTTCTACTTTTCTAACTGAACAAAACCATTAGATCCATCTGGGTCAAACCTTTCTGTGCTGTTTTGTCATAGGGAAGAAATTCTGGGTTCTCTTTTATGACCACCTTTGGAGTCATCAACTGTAGCATTGGGACCGCTATCCTGCCTCTTCACCACCAGGAGTGTTCACTTGTGGTATTTCTCACTTTGCTTGGCAGTGTCTGCTTGTTTTAGGAATGACACCAGGAGCCTTGAAATTTCTACGTGTTTGATTCTGGTTTATTTTATCTTTCCACTTCAGGTACATGGGTGTTTGCTGTGCAACCAAAGTTTGCCGAGTTAATGCTTTTAGTGAGTGGAGAGTAGGGAATTTTTCACTCTCTTTACCCACTAAACCCTGTTCATCAGAATTGTTCATTCAGGGCCTGGGAGATGGCCCAGTACTTGTGACTCAAAGCAAGCCCCATGCAGGAGTGCATGGTGAGGGGTGGGTCCTCACAGGCTTAGCGGCCAAATCAGTGAGCTCCAGGTTGTTGACAGACCTTGTCTCATAAAATCAAGTGAAAGCAACTGAAGAAAACATGCCATGCCAACCTCTGACATGTGCATATGTGTGAACATACACATGATGTGTACACATGCTCATACACACACATACACGCACACAACTATTCGTCTACTAAATTTCCCATAAAGGCGCCTTAGACTGAACCTGGAGGAAACCAGACTCCAGGCAGCCCTGGGGCATGCTCCGAGAACCACTAAGATAAACACAAAATGCACTCTCTCCAGATTCTGAGAAAGAAAAGCCCTCAGAGGTCAGAGGGTCCAGTGGCTCTCAACCCGGGACTGCACATTAGAGTCATCTGGGGAGCTTTTCAGAATGCTGGAGCCCAGCCCCACCCCCAGAGATTCATGGTTCAGCTGGGCTTGGGTGGGGCTCAGGCTTCGATGGAATTTTCTAAAAGCTCCCCGGGGGCTTCTGATATGCAGCCAAGTTTTCGAAGCCCTGAGGTCCTCCCTGAATATTTGAATGGCAGAATTAAAAAGATCCCACCCCGGCAGATCACTGCTGGTGACAGAATTGCCAGCCATTATCCCCAGATCCTCTGAAGCCCCTCCATTGGCCCACAAGCAAGCCTATGTCCTCTATCATCCCTCCTGCCCAGGTGCCAGGGCGTCAGGTCCCTGCAGCTGGAGTTACAGATGGTTGTGAACCACCATGTAGGAGCTGGGAATTGAACTCAGGTCCTCTGGAAGAACAGCCAGTTCTCTTATCCTCTCCAGCATCCACCACCACTGTCCATCATGATAAAGACAGGGCATCAAAAAATTCACCATTCTTTTTGGCTACCGACCTTGTGTCCTGCTCCACCGTTAGGCCTAGTCACCCCTGCCAGCCCTCCAATGGAATAACAAGATGGGGTCTTTAATGCCGGGTGTGGTGGTGCACGCCTTTAATCCCAGCACTCAGGTGGCAGAGGCAGGTGGATCTCTGTGAGTTCAAGGCCAGCCTAGTCTACAGTCCAGGACAGTCAGGGCTGTTATATAGAGAAACCCTGTTTCGAAAAATCTACAAAAACAAAAACAAAATGGGGTCTTTAGATACTGGTGACTCTTAGGCTCTTTATATATGTGCCCCATAAAAGTCTAGGCAGTTCCATGAGTGTTTTTCAAGTGAACACAAATATTAGGTAATTTGTTATTTATTTTCTGGGCCATGTGAATCCGGAAGCATTTTCCAACAAATCACGCTAGTCTACTTACGGGGAGTGTTTTAAATGCTTTTAAGTACATTCACTATATTTCATTTCCTTTATAATGGCAGCCTTTTAACATCTATACATCTAATACCATTTTGAAACAAATACCCAGGCTTCCTCTGCACTGTCAAATGTTCTGTGCCCCTGGGAGCTGGGCTGCTGGTTTGTGTTTGTGATAACTTGTGGCGCTGGTCAGTTCATAAGTCTATATATGGAGTTTATTCTAGGTTACAGTCTTGATGGTCTATTGCCTTAGTCAATATTTATACCTTTCTATTTTGGCCCCTCAGGGCTACCTGTGTGTGCATGTACACACACACACACACACACACACACACACACACACACACACACACCATATGTTTTCATAGTTAACCATCACAATCACAATTAGTCAGTGAAAACAAGTTTTTAGAGCCTGTTTGTAGGGCTGGAGAGTTGGCTCCGTGGTTAATAATGTGTGCTGTTCTTGAAGAAAAGCCTGAGTTTGGTTCCCAGCATGCTCACTGGGTAACTTCAGCACCAGGGGATCTGACTTCTGTACTCCCACATATTTGTACCCCTACACAGGCATACACATACACACATAATCAAAATAAAATGGATCTTTTTTTTTAAACAAAAAAACTTGTTTGTCAAGCATATAGTCCAGTGAATTCTTTTCATATCTATTAAACTGTCCTATAGCCGCCAGGTTCAGTGGAGCTCTTAACATCTGCCTCCTGAGTCATTTGCCCTTGAGGCCTCAGGCTGGAGACAGTAATTTGGCGGCAGGGCTGGGCGCCAAGGCCCAGTATTGAGGACGGTACATTGCCCCAGTGCTAAGCATGGTTGTTGAAAAGCTACAGTCTGGACTTGGAGCGTTGGTTGCTGGGATTATCACACACAGGCAAGTGCGTTGGGATTTAGAGAAAAGGTCTGCAGAGATGGGAGGATACGGTGGGGGCAGGGGCGTGGAGATATGTCCTGGCAGGATTTGGGCAGGTATGATGGTTGTAGAAAGGTCACAGGCTGATGGGCATGGCTGTTACCCAGGGGTTCTGCTCCATCCTTGCCATGTCCAGAACTTGGTGTACTAAGTACAGAGTCAGTTCAGAGTCAGGCGGAGCATGGCTTCTGGGAGCTGGGTGGGCATTGTGGTTTGAATGGGATGTTCCCCAAGTCTTAGACATTTGCATATTTGGTTCTCAGTTGGTGGCAGTGTTTGGGTAGGTTTAGGAGGTGTGGCCTTGCTGGAGGAAGTATGTCACTGGCTGTAGGCCTTAAGGTGGCAAAGCCTCCCACCATTCCCAGTACACTCTCTGCTTTACTCTTACAGTGGAAGATGTAAACTTCCAGCTTCCTGCTCCAGCTGCATGCCTCCTCTCCGTTTTTGTCATGATCTTTTATTTCTTTGGAACTATAAGCCCATAGTAGTCATGGTCTTTTACCAAAGTGATAGAAAATAACAGATACGGAAGGTGGTATCAGAGGTAGGATACTGCTGTGACAGGCATGACCATGCTGGGTGCGGGGGGAGGTTTGCTGTTGTTTTGAAGAATGTGGGAAACTTTGAGAATTTGGACTAGGAAAAGAGTTAAATACTGTAAGTGGGGGCTTAATGGGCCATCCTCTTAGAAGCCTGGAAGACAGTTGTGCTGAGAGCCATGTGAAGGCCCAACTCAAGAGGTTTCTGAGGGTAACAGTATTAGCAACTGAGCTGGAGATCAATCTTGTGATATCTTAGCCAATAATGTGGCTGCCTTCTACTTTTGTCCTATAACTTGCTTGAGGGTAATATAAAAGTGATGAACTAATTTCTTTGATCAAGGAGATTTCAAGGCACCCCAGTGTTAACTCCGTTGTCTTGTTATTAGAAGTCACTTTTACTCAGGTATACAATGAAAAGGAACAAATGGGGCAGATGAAAATACAAAATGTATAGTTTGGAGAGAAAAATGACACCAACAGCTCCATGTTGCATACAAGGCCTGTGTAGGAGGTGATAAGGAGACCAGCATTGGAATAAAGGGAAGGGCAAGACCCCACCCACCTAAGCTTCCAACTTGTGAAAGGGCATAAGGCGTTTTCTGATCCTGAAAAGCAACTGGGTTCAAGCAGTTGCTGATGAAGTTCAAGAGACGAGGGGCCATTCTAAGCTGGGAGCAGAGCCTGGCAGTCTCACTTGGCTCTAGACTCAAGGATGCAAGAATTAAGAAATGAAGGAAATGTCCTCCATGGTTTCAGAAAGCCACCCACCCAGGCTGGGTATGACAGGGAAGTCCCTCTCTGAAGGCTCTGAGGGGGCAAGAGTCAAAGATCATTGTATGAAGCTGTGAAAGTGAATCCTGCCTTGTGTTGGAGACCCCAAGATATTGGAGATGCCAGAGCAATGAGCTATTTGTGAAGGAGAGCTGCAGACAGAGTGGAACACATCTGGAAGGGCAGAGCCATCTAAGCTGATTGACACTGGACATAGAGCTAGAAAATTTCATGTTTGCCTTGCTCTTTTTCAGTCTTGCTTTGGCCCACTGTTTCCTCACTATGCCTCATTCCTCCCTTTTCAAATGGTAATATAAATTCAGTGCCATTTTATGTTGGAAATATGTAATTTGCTTTATGGTTTTTCAGGGGATTACAGTTAAATCAGTGCCTTGAATTGCAGAAGAGACTGAACTTTTTTAAACAGCGTTCAGACCATGAAAGACTGACTATAGGAACTCTTGAAGGTGGACCAAATGTACATTGCATTATAATATAGTCAATAGACCAAGGAGTGGAATGTGGTGGTTTGAATGAAAAATATCCCCCACAATCTCAGGCAATTGAATACTTAGTTGGTGGCAGTGTTTGGGTAGGTTTATGGAACTGTGGCCTTAACTGGAGGAAGTATGTCACTTGGGATGGACTTTGAGTCTTCAAAGCCTCCTGCCATTCCTAGTGTTTTCTCTGCTTCATGGTCACAATAGAAAGATGTAAGCGCTCGGCTTCCTGCTCCGGCTGCCATGCACCCACCCCACCATCGTCAGCTCCTACCCCATGGAACTATAAATCCAAGTAAACTTGTTCCTCTGTAAGTTGCTTTGGTCACGCTGTTTGTCACAGTAATAGAAAAGTGCCTAACGGGAATGATAGGTGATTTAGGTCATCATGATTCTGAGTCAGGTGTGTCAATCATTCGGTAATTGCCACACTGTCACAAAGTTCACACTTGAGAACCTTGGAATTGAGTTGTATTTTTAAAAGAATCTCAGTGTTTTACATACATTTATGATTTTGTCTTGGGCCCTTTCACAACTAGTAAGTTGCAAGGAAGTGCTTAATATAAATCCTAGAGCACTTTCAAGACCAGGGTGGACATGTTTCCCCAGGGTCAGGCATGTGCTTCTTGTCTCCTTGGCAGCGCTGTTAGGCAGGACACCCGACTAAGTAGGGCGTCATTTCCCCACCACAGGGATCTGTACTTGAGGTGCGTCTGCACTTTCCTACTTTAGATATTTTGCTAGCGCATGTGTTTATACTTTTAAAAACCTTTTTGTTTCAGCGTAGGTACTTACCTTCATAGTTAGAAAGTATTTTGTGCCACCTCTGCAGTCCCCCTAACTCAACCTTATGTCCTGCTGGTCCCAGGTATTTGGGAGCACCTGGTAGGTAAGAACAGGTACACTGTACAAGCTTGATGAGTGCAAGTGTTGATGTGCAGCTACCACAGAGGTATGGCCAACCTTCCTCAGCTAAACCATGGGCTAGCAAGATGGCTCAGTGGGTGGTGACGCTTGTTGCCGAACCTGCCGACCTAGGTCCCATCCTCCAGACAAACGTGGTAGGAGAAAGCCAACTCCTGTAAGTTGTTCTCTGTTCTCCATATTCTTTCCCCTCTCATACACAAAGAAAAACATGTAAAGAGAAAGACAAAACAACTAGGACTCCAGTGGTGGCCTGGAAGCTAACAACTGTGCTCTAGTAGAAGACTTGAATTCGGTCCCCTGCACCCACTTGTCAGCTCAGAGCCTCCTGGAACTGCAGGTCCACCAGATCTGATGCCTTCTGATCTCTGCGTGCATCTGAATGCATGTGGTGCACATAAGCTTACGTAGACACACATGCAAGCACATACATTAAATGAGTCTCTCTCTTTTTTTTTTTTTTTTTTTTGTCGAGACAGAGTTCCTCTGTGTAGTAGTATGAGCTGCCCTGGAACTCCCTTTGTAGACCAGGCTGGCCTTGAACTCACAGAGATCTGCCTTCCTCTGTCTCCCAAGTGCTGGGACTAAAGGTGTGCGACACCATGCTGGTCAAATAAGTCTTTTTTTTTCTCCATAAATATTAAAAAATTATTACATGACCCAGCAGTCCCACTTTGAGGTGTCTATCCCAAAGAATATTCAAATCAGAATCTCAGGAAGATATGTGCTCTCATGTGCACATATACCAAGATGTGCAGGTATCCATCCATAAGAGGAATGGACAGAGAAAACGACACATGTACACACATGAACATGTCAGCCTCTCACAACAAAGGGGCCCTTACTGTTCAGTAGCTCAGATGGACCCGGAAGCATTACAAGCAAACTTACGCTCAGAGAGACAAACACTGCTGCATGATTCTGCTTGTATGAGGACACTAAAACAATAAACTAGGAGCATGATGTAGGCAGAGCGTAAGGAGGGGAGGCCAGGGGAGATGTTAGTCAGTGGATTCTAAATTACAGTCACACAAGATGGGAAGTTGTGAACATCTGGTACACAACATTGTCCTGGTATTTAGCAATATGTCAACTCTGGAGACCCTGGAAAAAGGCAGATTGAGGGAAGGGTGTACATCTATCTGTACCCAATACTCCTATGTAAGATGGGAGGCTGAGAGGCAGAGAATCACCTTGTGGGCCAGCCAGCCTGAAGTAGCAGGAACAACAAGAAAGAACCACCTAAAAAACAAGGGGGAACGAGAGAGCCCACTCCTGAACGTTGTCCTCTGACCTCCAAACAACGTTCAGTGTCATGTATGCACATACGCACAGACACTCACACACTCATAAAGTAATTTCTAGAACTGTATTAAGAAGGTGAATTTAAGCCAGGTGTGGTGGCGCACGCCTTTAATCCCAGCACTCAGGAGGCAGAGGCAGGAGGATCTCTGTGAGTTCCAGGCCAGCCTGGTCTACAAAGTGACTCCAGGATAGCCAGGGCTACACAGAGAAAGCCTGTCTTGAAAAACAACAACAAAAGAAGGTGACTTTATTATTGTACGTTACAAGAAAAAGTAAAGGCACACAAACATTTGGAGATCTTAGTTATACTTAATGCCCCTATTGTGATAGTTTTGTGCTTGTATATACATATACCCACAGGCATTGATTGCATATATTAAATGTATATAAGTTTGGATATACCAACCACACTGCAGGAAAACAGGTATGCACAAGGACAAATGCTAGGACATTGAGGAGATTTAGCAAGGGAAGAGCTCACGAGAGGGCTCAGTGGTTGAGACATGTATGCACTACTCTTGCTATAGGGCCCCAGTTCAGTTCACAGTACATACGTGTGTAAGTCCAGTTCCAGGGAATCTGGTGCCCTCTTCTGGCCTCTGTGTGCCACTGCACCCACACAGTGTACTCAAACACAATCAGGGACACACACAAGCATATAATTTTTTTAAGTAAATATTTTTTTTAAAAAAATAGCAAAGGAGTTTGTCATGCAGGCTCAGATATAGCCCCTGGGGGGACCTGTGACATCAAGGAGAAGGGACAGTCTGAAACGAGGAGGGTATCGCAGCATCAGGGAACTAGGGCTGTATCTCCAGAGGATGAGTACCATATTTTGCCTAGCAAAGCTGAATTTAGACACAACTTCAGGTTATCAACAGAGGGTACGGAGCTAACACTGTGCAGGAAGTCAGACTTGCCACCCCTAAAGACAGAAGTCTGGTTGAGAATATCCTGTCTGCTTCCTCTGTTAAGCTTAACCCTGCCCACGAGGCTCAGTTCCACCTTCCCAATACCTCATTTTTTAGGAAATCTATGCTGGCTCCTTTTGCTTTTCACACTAACTCGGAGAGTCTCCCTACCAGTTCTGAAGGCCTTCCCTAAATGACCTTCGCCATCAGACCAGTCTCAGTTTCTGCCCAGTACCTTCACTCTGTAGCTTCTGATCCCACACGCTCCACACATGCAGTGTTTCCCCTCCACCTTCACCTCGTGTTTAACATCTGGCCCCTTGCCTAGCAACATAGGCGTCCACGGCCTGATTAGCGCCTGTTCTCCTATGGGCACCACAGCCCACACATCTGGTTTTCTTTCTACTTGTTCTTATAGCAAGTATGTATCACTTATCTGCAGGTGTTGAGCAAAACAAGACAAAGCAGATGGTGCTTGTCCCTCAGGGAAGTCTTGTTTCCCTACGCAGGGTGGGACAAGGGCCTATGCTGTAGCTTTTTGTCCTCTGCTGCATATCTGTGCCAACACCACCCCATTTGCTGAGTGACAGACATATCCAGCTCCTTGTGTTGAGTGTCAGCACCACTGGCCTGGGTCCTGGAGGGACTGGAATTTATAATTACAGAGTCATTAGCTTGGAATGCAAAGAGCCGGGCCATCCATCAATCAGGATGTTGGTTGGAGGTTTGGGTTTCGCCCGAGTGATAGTTAGACAATTAAATTCATTTTGAGTTAACTGAAAGATTAGAATTAGGAAAAAGCCCCACAGTGTCTCTCTTTTATGTGTTCATGTGTGCAGTGTGGGTGCATGCATATGTGTTCTGTGTACATGCATGGAGGACAGGGGTGGCCTTGGGTTTGGGTGTCTTCCTTCAATCCCTGTCCACCATTTATATACTGAGGCAGGCAGGTCTCTCACTTGAAAGGATTTGCTCCCTGGGTATTCTAGCTAGCTTCCCTGCTGCTCTGTGGATCCCCTGTCTCCTCCTCTTCCTTAGCTCCAGGATTACAGGTAGGCCACCGTGGCCTGCCTAGCCTCATATTGACATAGCAAGCATGTTGCTCACTGAGCTATCTCTCTAGTTGCCAGAGGCTTTTTTCAAGAGTACTGTATTTACATTTCCTCTCCTCCAGCTCCCGCCATGTCTCCCCCTCCAAGAGAACACATTCATGTTCTCTTATTCTTTTTTAAAGATTTATTCATTATGTATGCAGTATTGAGTCTACATGTATGTCTGCAGACCAGAAGAGAGCACCAGATCTTATTATAGATGGTTATGAGCAACCACATGATTGCTGGGAATTGAACTCAGAACCTCTGAAAGAGCAGCCAGTACTCTTAGCCTCTGAGCCAACTTGCCAGCCTTTTTTGTTTTTCGAGACAGGGTTTCTCTGTGTATCCTTGGCTGTCCTGTACTCACACTGTAGACCAGGCTGGCCTTGAACTCACAGAGATCTGTCTGCCTCTGCCTCCGGAGTGCTGGGATTGAAGGTGTGTGACACCATGCCCGGCTCTCTTATTCTTTAATTATTTTTACACACATGCTTATAAATACAACCTGCTGAAATCATTTAATGTTGTTCATTTGTGTGTAGGTAGGGCTGACTTCTTGGTATTGGATAACCTATCCAGGGCTCATCCCTGAAAAAGAACGATTCTTCCTTCCTCTCTCAGCGACCATGAGTACCTGTCGCTCTCCATCTAAGGGTGGAGCCTTGCGAGAGACCCCCCCATCGGCATCGGAGCATTGATGTTCAAGTCTTGGTTGGTCGTACTGTTGAGGTTCACAGGTGCAGATTCACTGACATGTGGAGCTGGGACAGGGCATCCCACAAACACTTGTCCTGTGCAGCTTGACCAATTGGGCTTTTGGTAATGCTTCAATCTGCTTTAAAAAGAAATTTCTTTGGCTACCAGATGCAGACTAGTGAGTGAGGAGATGGTATCTGGGTGGGTAGGGGGCTAGACGAACTCAGTAGGCAAAGATGGTTTATGAGCCCCAAGACCCGGGCTAGGCCTGCCAGCATGAGGAGTGATGGTTTTGATTTGTTTTGTTTTTAATTTTTAAAAAGTATTTTTTTTTTACTTTGTGTGTGTGTGAGAGAGAGAGAGAGAAAGAGAGAGCATGCACAACTGGAGGTAACAGACACATGGAGATCAGAGAACAATTTGCTAGACTTGGTTCTCTCCTTTGACAATGTGGGTCTCTGGCTGTCTTGGACTTTGTAGACTAGGCTGGCCTTGAACTCACAGAGATCCTCCTGCATCTGCTTCCCAAGTGCTGAGATTAAAGGCGTGTGCCACCAAGTCTTTCCTTTTTTTTAAAAATGAGCTTGTTCCAGGCTACTGTGATTCCCAGAGTGTGTTCAGTGGCTGCTCTCTCAGCTTTCCTTCAGATCCGGAGAAGGTCAAATCATGAAGGGAGAGTATGTTCCTTCCTTCACTTCCCTTTCCTCGTCCCCCACCCCCACCCTTCAGTCACTAGAGTTGCCTCTGTCTCCCAAGAAAGAAAAGCAACACCTGGAAACCCACCCAGTAGTAGTGCTTGGAAACCTTGTTCTTCCCACCTGGCCAGGAAGCCAGGGAACAGCAGGCATGGAGGACGACGCTGCTCAGGCCTCTTCTCTGGAGCTCCTGCAGGAAGAGGTCAGGTGACCCCACAGACAGAGACTCCCCTAGGAGTTTCCTGCCTAGGGACAGCTTGTAATGAGTTCTGTTTCTATTTGCCAAGGAGAAAATGACTCTCTGGCTGGACAAATTGCTCAGCCATTAAGGGCTAGGCTCACAATCAAAAATATAAGAGAAAATGCATCTTTTGGCTTTACACACATGGATGGATTGTGTTAGAATGCTGTGGGGAGCTGCTTCAAAAAGCAGGGCTGGGCTGCCTGTGGTGCAATTCTTAGTCCTCGTACTTGGGAGGCAGAGGCAGGTGGATCTCTGTGCCCTTGAGACCATCCGGGTCTATGTAACTGTCTGAGTTACATGGTCAGATTCTGTCTCCAAAGGGTGGGGGTGGGGGGTGGGAAGCAGGGCCAGGAGATGGTTCAGTGGTAAATGGTGCATGCTGTGTGAGTGTGGGGGCTGGCTGTGTCCCAGCACCCACACAAAAGCCAGGCTTGCCTTACATCTGTAATTCCAGTGCTGGGCAGAGGGTGGAGGTGGGAAGATGCTGGATCTCCAGGGCTTGCCAGCCAGCCTGACAGTAAGCAGTGAGCTCCAGGTTCAATGAGAGGCCCTGACCCACATCAGTCCTAAGACAAATCCCAGAGATGTTGCAGGGTTGGGATAGCTTTTCTAACATCACCTAAGCTAGGGTAGACATCTGAGCCTTACCACTCCATCTGAGCCCACTGCTTCATGACCCTGTGGCATCTGTTCCCTCACTGGTATTTATCTAAAACAAAACAAAACAAACAAAAAAAACTAGACATTTGTTTGTCTTTTTGAGACAGGATTTTGTAGCTTTGCTTGGTCTGTAGCTCATTAGGTAGACCAGGTTGTCCTCAAATTCACAGAAACCTACCTGCCTCTGCCTCCTGAGTGATGGGTTTAAGGACGTGTGCCACCAGCCTATCACTAATTTTTAACTTCTTTAGTTTATTTTTATTTATAGATGTTTATATGTCACCATGAGTATATGCCATGTTTGTGCTGGTATCTAAGGAGGCCAAAAGAGGGCATCGAATCCCCTGCAGCTGGAGTTATGGGCGGTTTACAAGCTGCCCAACATGACTGCTGGGAACTGAACTCAGGCTCTCTGTCAGGGCAACAAGTGCTCTTAACCACTGAGCCCCATTTCTTATTCCCAGACTCTCTTGGCACACTCTTGTCTTGAGCCTCTGTTCTGTCCTTCCCCTAAAACATTTTTCATAACAACACACTCTCTCCCTCTGCCCTTTACCTCCTTTGGCTTCTCAGTGACCTCCTAGGACCACACTGCTCACTTTAAACTGCCTAGGGCTTTCTCCCTTCTCCTTCCCTTCATTTAGAGCGCCCTCCTGCCACCAGGGGTCATCTTTTGCCTCATTTGCTGCAATGTCACCTCCACTGAGACTTCTTCAGTGTGTCATCCCAGTATCTAAACAGGGCCAGGCAGGTGCCCAAGAGATTCTTTGTCTCAAATAAGGTCTCATGTAGTCATGTAGCCCAGGCTGATCTAGAATCCATTATACAGTTAGGGCTGACTTTGAACTTCTGATCTTTCCCACCTACGTGGGGTTACAAATGTGCACCAATCTGTTTTTAGTGCTCGGAAATCGGGCTCAGTGCTTTAGGGGTGCTAGTCAAGCACACTACCAAATGAGCGACACTCTCATGCAACAGAATTTTTAAAATGCATACGTAAGCCAGGCTGGCCTCAGACTCACAGAGACCTGCCTACCTTTGTGTCCCCCAAGGACTGGGATTAAAGTACCCCTCTGTGCCTGTCCGACAATATTTTAAAGGACTCAAGTGTGCCTCCTTTCCCCACAAAAGCTTTGGTTCCTGAGGAGAAAATTAAATGTATTTAACAATTCTTCCTCTCAAAAGCAAATGAAGATAACAAGGCTGTTTTCTCAGGCAGAGGGGCCCAGGTGCCTGCAATTGTCCATCTGAACAAGCAGGGGCCTGTCTTTGCCTGAGCTTCAAGACTACAAGACACAGGGGAGAATGCAGGAGCCAATCTTTGCTGATTGACAGAGACAGGGCAAGGAGAAACACAGGACACTATGGGAGAGGTTTGGATATTAAGAAGTACTTATGGGCGGGGCCACACATTGCTTTACTCACAATCAGTGGTACCCACTGGCTAATAATCAAAACTACCTCCTTTAATTATAAATATAGACTTAATGGAATCCATATACACTGTAAGCAAAAATGGGAGATTAGTTTGCATTTAGAAAGGCTACAAGGTAGTTTGTTTGTTTGTTTGTTTTTTGGTTTTTCAAGACAGGGTTTCTCTGTGTAGCCCTAGCTGTCCTGGACTCACTCTGTAGACCAGGCTGGCCTTGAACTCACAGAGATCCACCTGCCTCTGCCTCCCGAGTGCTGAGTGTAATTGCCACCAGGCCTGGCAATTACAGACAGCTGTGAACTGCCATGTGGGTGCTGGGATTTGAATTCCGGTCCTTTGAAAGAGCAGCCAGTGCTCTTAACCTGTGAGCCATCTCTCCATTCCCTACAAGGCAGTTTTAAAACAATAAATTTATTGAGATTTGCATACCACAAAGTTCATCCTTTTAATGGGTACAATTAACTGGTTTTCAGTATATTCGAAAGTTTGTGCAGCTGTTACTACTGTCTCAATTTATGACATTGTCATCAACTCCCCATTCCTCCCTCCCCAACCTTTTTTCTGTGTTCAAGACTTACCACAAGGTGACACGTGGTCTTTGTGATCAGTGACTTTCATGTGGCAGAATGTTTCAAGAATCTTCCATGCTGTGGCATGTATCAGCACTTTATTCCCTTGTTTATGACCAAATATTACCAATGAGTGGGTATACACATTTTGATTATCTATTCACTGGTCTATGAATGTGTGGGCTCTTTCTATCTTTTGATTTCCACTAAGCTATCTGAAATGTAATGAAATGCTTGTTGTTGATGGAGTTTTTAAAGATGGTGGCAATGTGGCTTCCCTGGCAGTTGGTATAAGGCTTGAAGATGGTGGGTACAGCTACCTAGGTCATCATCGCCTTTTTGTTCTGGTGTGTGATGTGTTTCTGTGTGTTCTGGGAATCAAGTCTGAATGGTTGTCCTTGCCCTGGAAAGCTTCCTCATGCAACAACATCGGTCCCTAATAGCCCCCTTCTCTCTGGTCTTCATTTTCTTCAGCCTGCTATGATGTTCCCTCTCCTGTCCGGCCCCACCCACTGTGGCTTTCTGTGAATGCTGGCTGGCTCAGCCTCTGGGAGTTGGGAGCCCTTTCCCGTGTAACTGGATAGGAGCTGTGAATGGGAGCGCCTGTTTGGGTGTGCAATGGTCTGTGCAGGGGGATCAGGTTTAAATCATTCCCAAGCTTGGTTTACTCCTATTATTGCTTCTGAAAGCACACGGCTGACCTCACTAGGAAAAAAAAATCCCCCAAAAAACATAAACCACAGACTTCCTTTCCTCTTAGAACAGGTGCCTGGCCCTGCAAAACAGGACCTTTGACTATCCTCAGGCTGTCAAGGACCCCTGGGGCAAAAGCTTCCCCTCTCTGAGGGTCACAGCCCTAAGGTTTGGCAGTTAGGTTTTAGGACACGACAGGACAGGACAGGACTTGAGATAACAAGTCCTGTGGATAACAATGTGGCCTCTTCGTTCTTTGTCCACTTGTCAACTTCTGATTTCCCAATGACGATCGGGTGTTCTGCCAGTAGCAGGTAACTCTGTAGAGTGTTTTTGCTGCCTCTCAGTCCTCTCTGTTTATTGTCTGCAGCAACAGTAATGAACAGAGAGAAAAGGGAAATTGAGATAGTAAGCTGGGAAGGGCAGGAAGAGCACGTCTGCAGCCTGGCAAACAAAACATGGTGGTAACTGGAGCCAGAGTGACTGAAGAGTTCTGGCTGTCAGAAGAGGGCGGCTGAGATTCCTTTGGGGCTCTCCCTTGACATCATCAGACATGGTCAGCAGAAGCTTTTCAGCCCAGGAGAGAGAGAGAAACAGGTGGGTCTCTTAGGGATAAGGGTTAGAAGGCTGTTTGGACCATTCCCATGGAGACAGACTTGCACCTCATGGACATTAGCTACCCCCTTCCAATAGGGTCTTGCTATATAACCCAGGCTATCTTTGTTGTTGTTTTTCGAAACAGGGTTTCTTTGTATATCTCTAGCTGTCTGGACTCACTTTGGAGACTAGACTGGTCTTAAACTCACAGAGATCCACCTGCCTCTGCCTCTCAAGACCTGCTATTAAAGGCATGTGCCACCATGCCCAGCGCCCCACAATCTTGATTTGAGGCTTCCAGGTGTTCACTAACAAACCCAGTGATTTACCTTTTTTATGATGAGAGGAACTGCTGGAGCAGAAAATAATGATCTTTGTAGGGACACTTGGGTGAGCCAGAAGCCTGGAGGAGGCCTCAGACACCCCAGCTTATTGTGAGCCAAAAGAAGCTCCCACTGTAAGCCATGGTGTGGCTCTCCTCCCCCCAGTACGAGCCCTGGGAAGTCTGGGTTGGAAGTGACCTTCCTCCACTCACTGTGTTTTCCTCGTAGCCTGCTAAGTTCTGAAGAGAGATCTAGAAGCCCCCAAGCTCACACATCTTTCAGATAAATGACCATCTAGTTTCCCCTCCTACACATACCATAGATCCTGGCCAGGAGCCTGGGCCTTGGCAGTTACCTCTGAAGTTGGACAGTTCATCTAGTGGGCAATTTCCTTGGCTGTTAGAATCTCTAGTCCGCCATCTGGAGCCACCTGCCCCCGTGAGTCTGCACCCATTTCCGTTGCCCAGGGTCTAGTGTAGCTCAGCGGTTCTCAACCTGTGGGTCAAGATCCATTTCGGGGAGGGAGAAGGTTTCGAATGACCCTTTCACAGGGTCACATATCCAATATCCTGCATATTAGATATTTACATTATGATTCGTAACAGTAGCAAAGTTACAGTTATGAAGTAGCAACAAAAATAAATTTAGGGTTGGGAGTGAGCACAATTTGAGGAACTGTATTAAAGGGAATATTAGCCGGGCGGTGGTGGCGCACGCCTTTAATCCCAGCACTTGGGAGGCAGAGGCAGGCGGATCTTTGTGAGTTCGAGGCCAGCCTGGTCTACAAAGTGAGTCCAGGACAGCCAGAGATATTCAGAGAAACCCTGTCTCGAAAAACCAAAAAAAAAAAAAAAAGGGAATATTTATTCCTAATATTCTTATTTTAGGAAGGTTGAGAACCACTGCTCTAGCTTCTGGTGTCTTAGAGGAACTGGTGAGTTGACACTCTTCCCAACTCAGTGGAATCTTGTTTTTCTGTAGGTTACACTCAGAGAAATCAGGGAATCCTCAAAACCTGCCTTCTTACTCCGTGAGATTGATGTGAGAATGACGTAGATGTAGTTGCTTATGAAACAGCTGCTCATTCTTACCACTTTGAAGGGTGGATGGGGAATCAAAGGTCAGGGTACCAACACACTATGGTTTGTATTGGTGGCAGACTGTCGGCTTCTGCTGCATTCTTCTAGGGCAGCATAGCTCTCTGGCCCCAACCATGAGGATTTACCTCCATAGTTTAATCTCCTCCAAAAGACTCCGCCTCCAGATCCCATCATATTAGATTTCAACCTAGGAATTTGGGGGTAGTGGCATGAACATCAGCCCCTAATTCTTAATATATTTACCATATGTTTAATTTGTTTTGTTTGTGTGAGACTGGGTCTCACTCTCAAAGAAATCTGTCTGCCTCTGTCTCCCGAGCACTGGGATTCAAGGTGTGCTCTACCACATCTAGCTTTATTTGAAATCAATGTCTATCATATTATGTAAGAGGGGAAAAGATGCAAAGCTGCTTTTTACTTTGTGGTTCTAGGGACTGGACAGAGGTTCTCCTACATTCTTACAAAGCACAATGCCATTGAGCTGAGCAGCACCACCAGGCTTATGTTTCGTGTGTGTGTGTGTGTGTGTGTGTGTGTGTGTGTGTGTGTGTGTGTGTATCTAGGTCAGAGGGCAACTTGTGATGTTCGGGTCTCTGTGTGGGCCATGGGGATAGAGCTCAGGTCAGCACTATTCTTAAGTGACTTTACCCACAGAGCCATCTCTTTTGAAACAGTATCAGTAAGTTGCAGAAAATTGGCTTTCAATTACTCTGTACCCCAAGCTGGCCTTGGCTATGTAGTCCTCTGGCTTTAGTATCCCAAGCAATTGGGATTATTAGCAGGCCAGGCCCCAAAATCTACTTTCACTGAGTACTTCTTTTGTCTATGTTCTGACTCATCCATATCTTGTATAGTTACAATCAGACGATATGTCAAGTTTTCATGGTGGGTTCCCCCTCCTCTCAGTATTGATAATAGTTTCTTCCATAAGTCTAGGTGTTGGGGTGAAGATTGAAGAGTCTGGACACCCTGTAGCTACAGTGAGCATTAGGGTCACAGCAAAAATATTCTAATGAGTGACATAGACTATGGAGAGCAGGCCCCACCCCTCAGAAGAAGCCGGGGTGTGAAGTAAGGTGAGGTAGGGCCAGGTTCTGCTCCCTAGAACCATCTCTACACATCAGACAATATGCTGTTTATTGAGGAAAGAACTGAGATTTTAATCTTTCAGAAGGGATTAAAACAAAAAACTAGCGTCTCTTTTTTGTTTTTTTGAGACAGGGTTTCTCTCTGTGTTGTCCTGGCAGTCCTGGAACTCACTCTGTAGATCAGGCTGGCCTTGAACTCAGGATCTGTCTGCCTCTGCTGGGATTAAAGGCTTACACCACCACCTTCTGGCTTAAACCAGCATCCTTACATCCTTTCTAGAACTTCCTGTGTTTTCACCTAATGTTAGGGGGTCGTTCTTTTAACTTCCTCTCGTGGTAGTCAATGCAGTTTGTTTTGTGAGCCATTTCCTTCCTCACCACAAACCATCACCACCAATCAATCTTGCCTTTGACTGAGGCATTAGTTCACAAGTCTCTTTGCTCCCTGCTCTCTCCCCACTAGTCACTGTGGAATCTTTGCTGTGTGATGGTTTCCAGAAGAGGCTAGGGTTGGAGGAGAAGGGACTGCTATGTGGGAGACAGTGGGGCCAGAGCCCCAGTGTGCACTTCCCTTCCAGAGAGCTTGCTTTCTCCAGCTGGAAGCCAACCATTAGTGCTTTTTAGAAAGCTCTCTAGTTTTTAAGATTTATTTTTTAATGTGTATATGTGTGCATGAACATGAGTGTGCACTTGTGCACATGGGAAGAGACCAGGAGAGTGTCAGATCCCCTGGAACTGGACTTACAGGTAGTTGCGAGCTTTCCAGTTGGGTGCTGAGAACCAAATTTGGACCTTCTGCAAGAGCAGCAAGTACTGACTAGGAACTGCTCTAGCCCTCAGATATTTGTCCATTTGATAGACATGAAAACTGAGGCCTGCCAGTGGTTTTTCTCAGGCCTAATCACACTCCAGATCTGAGGTCAGTGCAGCTGACCCTGCTGCCTGTGCTTCGTTGTCTTCAGCACCCATCCTGTTTAACTTTGGGAACTTTTGAGATGGTTGTCTCAGGCACCTGAAGGTAGGGGTCCCTTTGGAGCCTCATCTGTCCCCACTGTCATTGAGTTCAAACCCCTAGTGTTTGATTCTAAAAGTCTTAGTGACCCTGAGAATTTTAAAATTTTTCTAAGAATTACATTTGTTTATTTATTTGTGTGTGTGTGTGTGTGTTTGTGTGTGTGTGTGTGTGTGTGTGTGTGTGTTTGTGGAAGCCAGAGGTCAACAGTATCTTCCTTCAGTGTTCTTCACCTTATCATTTGTTAGTCCACCACTGACCCTGCTCACTGATTTGCTATAGTTGGCCAGTGAACTCCGGGGAATCCACCTACTCCCACCTCACTCAGTGTATTCTTCATGAGTGCTTGAGACTCAGGGTCTCACGTGACCTAACAGGCACTTTAGCAGCTGAGCCATTTCCCCACCCCGCCCTTTTTGAGGCAGGATCTAACTATCTAGCTGCTGGCTGGCCTGGAACTCACTAATGCAGACCAGTTCAGGCTGCTTTCCGGGTGCTGGGGGGCTGGGAGAGGGGGCAGAACAGGTGTTCCTAACTCTTTCTAGGTGGTGGTGCTGCTTGCCAGAATTAATACACCTCTGGACTGTCATATCTCTCAGAATTTGCCTTTTTTTTCCTCCTCACTCTCACCTTCAAAAAACCTAACAGGTAAAATTAGCACCGAGCTCTGTGTCTAAATGGGACGTTCTCTTCAGTGTAGAGCAGTTAAGAGATGCTGGCTACAGTCCCAGAGTCAAACCGCCCCCTTACTCTACCCATGCACAGCCCTTGTTCTGGAGGCTGAAAGCCAGTCTCCTTTACCTGGCAGTGCAGGGGTTTGATGAGAGGCCCCTGGGCTGGTAGAAAGTCCTGTCATAGTGTTGGATTGGCTCCTTTTAGCTGTGGAATTTGCTGAGCTAAGCACTTTCCATGGCCAGTGCATAAAAAAGATTTCTCATCTTTTTTTCTGAAAGAAAGAAGGAAAGAAAGAAACTTCTGTCTTCAGTCAAAATTTGTTAGATGCTATGCACACACACACAAAAAAAAGGTCATGCTCTATCCTTTGAATCCTTTCTCTCTGGTGACTTTTCTCTGCTTCTATTGGAGTTAATTTTTTATGGCTGCATGTGTGGGTGAGTCTGGCTGTCCCGTGTGGGTGTTACCAACTAGGATATGGCTCAGCATGGTCCTGGGAACAGCCCCAGGACTAAGTAGGCAGGAGGGACAGAGAAACATCTGCTGGGGAGAGAATCAAGGATCACCTCCCCACACACACCCTTTGAGAGAGGGGGACAGAAATGTGGGTTCAGGGACTTGGTGTTGTTCCCTGAAGTTTCTGACTTGCAAAATGCTCAGTGGCTAACTTCAGAGTAGCAGAGTGCTAGCTGAGGGTCCAGCTGCCTGTTGGGTGTGTCCATTTGCCTTTGGGAATCCACCCACAATTTCATGTGTGTGTGTGTGTGTGTGTGTGTGTGTGTGTGTGTTCGTTCATGCGTATGCAGATTCACATGTGTTCACATACATGTGGAAGTCAGAGTGTCACTTTCAGTTGCCACACACCCATATGTGCTGTGCATGTGTGTATTTTGTGCATATTTGCATGGGCGAGTGTACCTGTATGTGCATGCACATGTGTGTGCGTTATACATGTATATAGAGGTTGAGGCTGACATAGAGAGCCTTCCTTGATCACACCCCACCTTTTATATTGAGATACAGTTTCAGTTGAACCCAGAACCTAGAGCTTGGTGACGTGGCTAGGCTAGCTGGCTAGCTGGCTCTGGGGACCCCAAGCTGGAATAACAGGTGGGCTGCAACATCCCGCCAGTATTTAGGAGGGCGTAGCAATGCAGACTCCAGACCTCATGCATGTTGCTGGAATCTATAGTTCATATAGATGAACTATATATAACCTAGCCGTTCTGTCCTTATGGAGATATAGGCTTGACTGGCCAGCACCTCTCAGGGATCCTTCTGTCCCCATCTCCCCACTACTGGGATTGTAAGCCTACCCCATGCCTGGCTATTTTTTTAAAAGGTTTATTTTTATTACATTTGCATTATGTGGGAGGGGGGTGGTATGTGAATGTGAATGAAGTTACCTGTGGAGTCCAGAAGAGTGTCACATCCCAGGAGCTGGAGTTGCATGCAGCTGTGGTCTTCCAACTTGAGTGCTAAGAACTAAACTTGGGTCCCCTGGAAAACCCAGATTTGCACTGTAATGCTGATCCATCTCTCCAGTCCCAAGTACTGGCCTTTTAAAAATGTCAGTTCTTGGGATCAGACTCATCATCGTGCTTGAGAAGCAAGTACCTACGACTGGGCTGTCCCCAAAGCCTCACTCACAGATTTCTAGTAACTCTCAATTGATCAAATCTTTTGGGTTCATATTGAAACCTCAGAATGATTATCTACACCATCTGGCACCCAGTACTCTCTCATGCAGTCCTTTGTAGTATTGTTGGCCTTCAAACTAAGGAAGTAACAGCTGACCTGTGGGCTTTTTCCTTTGCTCCAAGCACTGCTCCAGGTATCTCTCTATGCCCTCATGTACCACAGTCCTAGAAGGTAGGCTAATTTCATTAGCCCCATTTTACAGATGGGAAAGAAAACCAAGATGTCATGAGGTCACATGATTTGTCCAACAGCACACAGCCAGCAAGTAGTAAGAAGCCAATGGCTTCCTCACTGTCAGAGCTGAACATGAATGATTCCCAGCCTCAGCCTAAGAGCCGAGCCAGTGAGCCCCTTGTCCTAGCATCTTGCAGAGCTAGCTTTGCCTGAGGCTTTAACTGAAACTCCTCTATGGTTTTTTTTTTTTTTTTGTTTTTGGTTTTTCGAGACAGGGTTTCTCTGTTTAACAGCTCTGGCTGTCCTGGACTCGCTTTGTAGACCAGACTGGCCTCGAACTTGCAAAGATCCGCCTGCCTCTGCCTCCCAAGTGCTGGGATTAAAGGCGTGCGCCACCACCGCCCGGCTCCTCTATGGTTTTTAAAGGAGGGGAGGGGAGGCAAGGGAGGCTGTGGGTGGTTTTGGGTTCTACAAACCTCAGGGACCAGCTACCCTGTGGCTCTGCCTGGCAGCAATTTGGGTAGGACTAGGGCAGAGTCTTCCAGAAGAGGAGGTTCTGAGCACCTGATGGAGTGGGCTGTACATTGTGGTGTGAGAGCAATATGGAAATGCATTTGTGCCCAGTCTGGTGAGTGGCCAAAGACTAGATGTAAATCAATAAACTATACGCCACCCCAGGGAAATCTGGATGTGGTGACTTATATCCTAGCACTAATAGGCTGAGGCAGGAGGAGTGTGGGTTTGAGGCCAGCCTGAAATGACATAGTGAGATCCTTTCTCAAAAAGTGGAGGGGGGAATGGATTGGGCTGATGAGACAGATAGTTCAGTGGGTATAATACAAGCATGAGGACCTGAGTTGGGATACCGAGAACAACGGCCACTGGATCCCAGAGCCTGCTGGACAGCCAGCCTGGTCACATCAGTGGTCAACAGGAGACACCCAACAGCCAGGCGTGATGCCAAACACCTTTAATCCCAGCACTTGGGAGGCAGAAGCAGCCAGATCTCTGTGAGTTCAAGGCCAATCTGGTCTACAAATCGAATTCAGGATAGCCAGGGATACACAGAGAAGCCCTGTCTTGGAGGGGAAAAAGACTTGCACTCACATGTGTAAGCCCCTCTCTCACATCTCCCACACACACACACACGTGGGATTTGGGAGCTGAGGGGGGTATTCTTTGTGGATAGTCAGAGGGACAGATACTGGCTGGAGCAAAGGGAAGGATTTCTATTTGAAGGAAGAGACCTGGAACATGCTAAGTCCAAGGAGATGACAGCCTGGTGTACTCTTGCCAAGTCTAAGATCTATGGTCTTCAGGTTACACACACAGTATCTCCTGAGTGTATTCTTCTGGGGTGCTCTATGTATCTCACTGGCCTGGCCTGTCATTAGGCAACATCTGGCGGAGCAGTTTACTAAGTGTCTTGTCCCAAGGCTGTGAGTGGGTAGTATGTGTTCCAAACACAGGACCCAGCTTCAAGAATCGTGTATGGATGGGGAAACAAATTACTGTGCAGTGGGCTAACCCCACGGAGTCCCTGAAACCCAAAGTTACATTGGGTAGCATTTCAGATAGAAAGTGGTAAGTCCCACAGGGAAAGGAGCGGTCAGTGGATGTGAGAAGGCAGGACACAAAGGGGAACTTAAGGAGAAAGTGAAGTACAGGTGGAGCAGAAAGGGAAAGATTGGGGGGGGGGGTTAAACAAGTCCCATCAGAGCTGAACTTGACTGTCAGATGAACACCCAAGCCTCTCACCCAGCCTGGAACCTGGCAGTTCTAGCTAGTAACCTGTGGGAGCTGCAGGCCTGGCAACCCTGACATCCATTCTCTGGGAGCTGAAGTCTTGAAGGAAGCACTGGACAATCCTAGCTGAGAAGTGGTGGGCACCCAAACTGGCGCCAGGAGAGGAGGGTGGCAGGAATGTGCCAACACCAGCAGCTGGCTGATATCTGATCCTGGCTTTCCGTGACTTCCGCTTCAACCATTGTTAACATACCAAGCAAGCTGTGAATGAATGAATGTAGTAGGTAGAAGGGTTCTGCATGGCTATTCCAGCCAGGACTGGCTGTCTAACTCATGAGGCTTGCATTGCCAGCCTTTGGATGCTGGGAAACCTGTTTTAAGTAATGTCCCTGATGATTGGATTAAACTCAAAGTCAGAGATTATTGTTGTTTTTGTTGGGACAGAATCACTACTTTACAGACTAACTCCCCCAAATGGCTTATTAACACAATAAAAGTTTATCTTCCATGCATGGTTCAGTTAATGTAAGTAACCATGGAGCATATTGTCCATTTGTACAGACTCTAGTATTTCAGTTCATTCATCTTCCAGAACAGTGGTCCTCACTTTGAGTGAGTCTCAGTATTACCCAAGGACTAGGAATTTGGGGCTAGGAAAGTAGCTCAGTCAGTTAAGTACTTGCTATGTGAGCATGAATGTCCAAGTTCATTTCCCCAGTAATCACACGAAAATGTGAGTTCCAGCAGCACGTGCCTGTACTCTCAGGGATGTGGAGGCAGAAGATTTCCTAGGGCTTGCTGGCCAGCTAGGCTAGCCAAATTGCTGAGCTCTAGGCTCACTGAGAGACCCTACTCCCCCCACTCTCTCTCTCTCTCTATCTCTCTCTCTCTCTCTCTCTCACACACACACACACAAAAAAAAAAAAACCATATCAAAACCTCCATATTTCCTTTTCCCTTTTTGGTTTTGTTTTGTTTTGTTTTCCAAGACAAAGTTTCTCTGTGTAGCCCTGGCTGTCCTGGAACTCGTTCTGTAGACCAGGCTGGATTTGAATCCAGAGATTTGCTTGCCTCTGTCTTCTTTCCAAGTGCTGGGATTAAAGATGTGCACCCAGCAAAGAAAACATATTGTTTTTAATTTTTGTAATAATTTATTTTTATTTTATGTGCATTAATGTCTTGGCTCCATGCATGTCTGCTGGATCCCCTGGAACTGAAGTTACCGACAGCTGTGAGCTGCTGTGTGGTTCCTGGGAATTGAACCCAGGTTCTCTGGAAAGGCAGCCAGTTCTCTTAACCATTGGGCCATTTCTCCACATTTCTAAAGTCCTACTTCATTGTAGAAAGCTTGAGAATTGCATTTCTAGAAGGTTCCCAGTAGCAGCAGCTGCTGCTGGCCTAGGGAACACCCATTAAGAAACCCTCCTACCATAGAGTTTTATAGTTCCCTCTTGAAGGGCTCCTTCCAGCCAAGAGATGAGGGATGAGAGCAAATGGAAGTTGGGTGCAATGACCCCACTTTTAACCCCCAAGGGAAATGGACCAGTGCAGTCCTTTCATGTGCCCAGGAGGAATGCAGCATTGTCTCTGCTATGCTTAGAAAGGCAGCACAGAGCCTGATTTAACATAGTTTCTACTTGATAGTTCATCTCCAAATTAATTCCAACTACAAGTCTCACTTTCTAATAGCACAATGGGTCTGGGAGATGGCTCATTTGAGAAGTGCATGCCATGCAAGTATGAGGACCTGAGTTCAGACCCACATACAAAACCAGGCACAGCAACATGCTCCTGTAATCGTAGTCCCAGAAAGGGAGAGACAGGAGGACCCCTGGGGTGTGATGACCATACAGTTGAACCAAATCTGTGAGCTCCAGGTTCAGTGAGAGACCCTGCCTCAAAAAATAAAGTGGAGACAAAGAGATAGAGGAAGATATCAGTCCTGGCCACTGGCTTCTACATGAATCCATACATGTGGACACCCACCTACACACAAACACATGCACACACACACAGGCACACATGCATACACACACACACACACAGATACCAAAGAAAACGAAGATGAATCATAGCTGGGATCATTATTGAGTTTCCAGTTCTGTGTGTGACTGTGGAGTCATCAATAACAGGTATCTCAGGTTTTGGAGACATGGCCCTACCCTTAAAGAGCACTTGCTGCTCTTACAGAAAATGGAGTTTAGTTCCTAGCACCATCATGGGGCAGTGGGGCAGCTCATAATTGCCTGTAACACAAGCTCCAGGGTACCAGCATGTACAAGTACACACATGCAGAAATATACATACACATAAATTAAAACAAACAGGTTCCTCAGGCAGGTGGTCCTTAGTGCTCTAGCTCAGCCATTGCATCCTGGTCCAAAGGAAGAATACTGTAGATTGTAGTCGAATCATTCTTGCCTATAATGTACTTTGCTTCTGATACTTCCTTCTGGGTATCTTATTGTCACTGTTGCCTAGTGACTCTAAAACCCTTTCAACCCCCTTGCCTGAATAGGTTTTTATTCATGTCATAGTTCAGCCCCGATTTGAGTGATCATCACTGGGTAGCATGGTCAATAATTGTTTGTATCAAAAACTGTTAAGATTGAGGGACTAAAGCATCTTGAATAAAATAATTGAGGGTTTGGCTTGGCGTGGACATGGGTGTAGGAAGCAGAGGTTGAATTACAAAGCTCAACTCAAGGTAGACAGTGCTCCAGCAAGTAGACAGTGCTCCAGCAAGTACCGCTCAGATCACTCCAGAAACTTCAGGCCCACTTGGCATGGGGGTGTGGGGCACAGTTTGAACAAAACTGAAAGAGGCAGAGATGAGAGTGTGGAAGCACTGAATGTCATCCATTGAGACCTCCATGAAGTTGAGCTGCAGTTGTGGGAGTAGAGTTGGTGTTGCATGCAGTTCGGGAGGGAAGAGTAGGGGGTCTGACTTGGGGTGCATACCGGAGCCACAGGTGTGGGACTTGCTGGGTCTGTGTTAAGGAAATGTCTTTGGGAAAGAAATTCGATGGGAAGAATGAGGAAATGACCTGGCCGGAAGTCCTCTCTGTAGAGCAAACCGATCTTCAGCCAAGCCTCCAGGGCCAGGGACGATTTGAGTGTCAGAAGCGGGAGTTGGGGAGCTCCAGTCAGCAGATGAGTGTGGGATGGGCAGGACAGGTCTTTGACAGCCAGGAGGAAGAAAGACTTGGATCCGGTCTCTGGGCAAGTAGGAGAAAGGCAGAGGTGGTATTCTGGAAAACACTGTTTGTCAGGCAGGACTGGGATCATCCGTGGCAAAGGTGACCAGAGGCAGGGAAATCAGAGGACAAGGGGCAAATGTGTCAGTTCACAGGACAATACCAGTGGCCCCTCGGAGTTCAGATGTGTATGTGATTACAGAAGTCTGTGGCTCTGGCTCTCAGATCATGAGTGTTGGAGGCCAGCTTCCTCAGGGACAGACATGATGGAAGATGACTTCCTCAGCCCACTCTTTTCAAGTCCCTTTCCTACTGTTTAGAGGCAAGGCCGTAGCCCTCTCCAGGCCTCTGGGCAGGAAACCAGGTCCTTTCTGTTTGATTTGGCCTGTGACCTCCTCTTAGGGCCAGGTGTGCTGGGCTGTCACAGGAATTCCCTGTCTCATCCCCCCAGCACCCCTGTAAGGCAAAGACTCTCACCATCTGCTCCGGTATTTGAGAAATGAGGAAACAAGCTCCCAGGCTCAGAGAGGTCATGGCCTGCCTTGAGTTCTCTTAGCAAAGTTCAGCAGAAGGTCCTGTCTACATCTGGGTGCCTTGACTCTACCCACGGAGCACATGATCATTCAGGATCTTCAACAGCCTCATGAAGAATTCTGTGTTCCTTAGGAAATGAGGCTGGGCATTTATAGGCAGGGTCAGGGTTGAGACTAAGTGAAATCAGTTTCAAGATAGTGTGCCCTGTTGATAGCCAGAGAGTTGACAATCACAAGACCAGCTTGAGGATTTGGGAACCCTCAGCAAAGAGCCCTCCTACTGGGCTATACCACAGTGTGGAAATCTGGTAAAAGTACTGTGGGCTCAGAGTGGCCACCACCCGCAAAAAGGTCATCTATGAACTACTGTGGGCTTTCTTCCTACAGAGGTTGCTTCTGAGCGACAGGATCAGGGGGTCTCAAGCTGAGGTGTCACAACATTCTGGCAGTCCCTGGCTTGGGGTTAGAGGGTGTCACAAAGTAGCAGCTCATGGACTGTGGTAGTTTTGTGCGTTGAGTGTGGGTGTGTGTTCGTGTGTGTGCAGGTGCAGATGTGTACGTGCGTGGGTGTGGAATCAGAGGACAACCTACCTTGAGTGTTGGTCCCAGGGAGCCTTTCCATCTTTTTGTTTGAGACTGAGTCATTCATTGGCCTTCAATTTTGCAAAGTAGGCTAGGCTAGCTGGCCAGTGAGCCTTGTTTTCACCTCCCATCTTGCCGCCCCTGGGATTAGAGGCATCGCCAGGTTTTTGTTTGGGATCTGGAGATTGAACTTGGGTTCTTAGGCTAGCAAGGCAGATAGATCCTTTTCCAACTAAACGATTTCCTTGGCCCTGCCTTCTGATCTAACTGTGCTCTCTGCTGCCTCATTGAACATAGCCTGGGATGCTAAGAGATTTCTTCTTCTTCTTTTTCCTTTCCTTTCCTTTTTTTTTTCTTTTTCCTTTTCCCTTTTGTTTTCCAAGATAAGGTTTCTTTGTATAGATTTGGCTATCTTGGAACTCCCTTTGTAGACCAGACTGGCCTTGAAATTTCAGAGATCTGCCTGCCTCTGCCTCCTGAGTGCTGGGATTAAAGGGATGTGCCACCACTGCCTGGCTGTTAAGAGATATCTTGGTCAGCAGTGAATATGAGGAATAGTCCCCTTCCTCTCCAAGAAGCATGAAAAAGAAAATGTCAGGATATTTTCTGAGCTGTTGTGGTTTCTCCTCACCATCAAGAGGCGCCATTTAGAGTTGGAACTCTGAGCCCCTTCCCCTTGGATGGGACAACTAAGCCATGATAGCCATTGGGCTCCTGGGACCCCACACTTGTTAGATTTAAATTTTCATTCTCATTCTTTCTGTGGTGTGTATCCCTCATATTACAGGACACAGATTCATGATTTGGGAAGTCATCACTACCACTCTTTGGCTCCCACTGTGTCTTCTGAATCTGCAGAGATGATAAACCTACCTCTCAAAAGTCTTAGGTTCAAAAGCAAATTCCCCACCATAGAATGCTGGAACAGTGGTCGAATTCAGAGCTTTCCTTGTGTAGTCATCAAGGAGGCACAACTCCTCAGAACGTAGTTTTTTGTTTTGTTTTGTGTTTTGTTTTTCCTGTAACCTCTCCAACTCTCTCTGCTCCAAGTGCACAGCACACAGCCTGTATGTTTCACTCCCTTCAGAGCCTCCATGGGTACCAGCTGGAGGGAACTTGATACTCTGAGGCCTCTTAAGACTGAGTGCACTCACTTCTTATCGCTTCCCAAAGAAATTTTCTGCATGATTCCTTAAGTCAAAAATATGACTGTCTAATGAGGAATTTCAGTCACCTGGGACAGGCTAGAGGGAGAGAGGACACAAAAAGAAACTCTTCTGGTGTTCTGGGACTGCAACTCCACTCTCTGCGTGAGCACATCTGTGCTAGTGTGTGTGGAGAGCAGAGGACACTTTGGCACTCTTTGAGTATTGTCTGTTTGGGGATTTGTTTTAAAAGTTTGTTTTTATTTTTAATCATGTGTATATGTGTGCATGTTAGTATGCACATATATGTACAGGTGGTTGTAGAACTCAGAAGAGGGTGCTATAGGGGGTTTGAGCCACTTGATGTGGGTGTTGGGACCTTAACTTGGGTCAAGAGCAGCAAGCACTCTTAAGGACAGAGCAATCTCACCAGCCCCATTTTTTTGAGACAGTCTCTCATTTAGTCTGAATTTGCCAAGATGGCTAGGCTGGCTGGTTGACCAAGAAGCCCCAGAATATGCCCATCTCTGTCTTCCCAGCACTGAGGGGACGAACACACATCACATTAATGTTTTTTTAATGTAGATTTTAGGGGATTGAACTCAGGTCCTTATGCTTGCAAGACTAGTATTTTACCAACTGAGCGGTCGGTCACCTTGGCCCTACATTGACCCATTCATTTTGAGTGAGGTTTTATGTGGGTCATTAAGGTTGAAATTGATTACTTCCTCTTTGTGTGGATGTCCAGTGGCTGAAGCATTTTGTTGGAAAGGCTACCCCTTACAATTGAATTGCTTAGGCACACTTACATTCACATGAGCATATTATGCTGTGGGTAAGGGGTGGGTTGTTTCTGATCTATATATTGTCTGTTATTGATCGACATATTCACCCTTTCACTAATACCATGCTGTCACAATTAATATTGAATACAGCAGATCCTTTACAGGAAGAAATTTTCCCTTATTCTTTTTTCAATTTTTCCTTTTCTATCGAAAATCCATAGGAAGCCTAGTTTGTAAAATGAGAATCATAACTGTCCAAACTTGAAAAGCTAAGTTTTCTTCTGTATGCTCAAGTCTTACACCTGTGAATGGTCATAGCACCATTGGTCATTCAAAATAACCACAACCTGGAAAAGACCCAAGTAGTTATTTATGGAATACAACAATATAGGTGAACCTCAGGGAAATTATAGTGCATGAAAAAGCCAGTCTCCAAGAACTACCTATTGCACTGATCCTTCTTTTGTCTGTTAAGGCAGAATTTCAGGGGAGCCCAGATTGGCTTCAAACTCATGATTTTCCTGTCTCAGGCTCCCAAGTACTGTGACCCCCAACCATAAAATTATTTTTAGTTGTTACTTAATAACTGTAACTTTGCTACTGTTATGAATCGTGATGTAAATATCTGTGTTTTCTGATTGCCTAGGATGACCCCTGTGAAAGGGTCATTCAACCCCCAAAGGGGTCACAGCGTACAGGTTGAGAACCGCTGTCATAAAGGGTGTTGTCTGGGGGTGTTTTGTGATGCTATAGTTTGGTGTCCCATCCTATCTACTATGCCTATTGCTGTGATAAAATAAGAATCCCACAAAAACAAGAGGAAGAGGTGGTTTGTTTTTGTTTTGTTTGGCTCACAATTAGAGACTTCACAGTCCATCCTAGTGGAGGAATCAGGCAGCCAGAGCTTACAGCAGCTGGTCGCATCCGTGCACAACCAGGAAGCACAGACCCATGAATACTTGTGTTCGGTTCACTCTCTCTGTTCTATACAGCCCATGATCTCAGCCCAGGGGATGGTGTCACCCACAGTGGGTAGGACTTCCCCCACAGACATGCCTGGAAGCCCATTTTCCGTGAGTCTACATCTTGTCAAGTTGGCAATCGAGATTAGCAACCACGAGTCCCTACTTCGGTGTTGACACAAGCTACACATGATAAAATTATACTGACGTCTTCTCAGGTCTCTGATGTGGCTGAAGACTAGTTGTAGTATCATAGTTAAATTTTAAGTAGTTTAGGACTTAAAAGGATGTTCTAGGTCTAATAAGATATTTTTAAATTTGTAATGCAAGTTAGGATGGAAGCTGAGTTGGATATAGAACTTTAAACTCATTTAGATAGATAACAGAATATTAATATCAGTTGCCAAATATGTATGGACTGGACATTGGCAATGTATGTTATACCTTATAATTTTCATAATTGTGGCCTAATTAACCTTAATGTTTTATATTGTATTTATTGTTATAAGAAAAAGAACCTTTTATTGGACTAAAAGGGGGAGCTTTGGGGAGGGGGGAGAAACACCTTAAATTAAAAAAAAAGCAGATAGGAGGGTGATGGGGAAGAGGGTAGGAGGGTGGGATCAGGAGGGGTAGGAGGGTGGGACTATGATTGAGATGTAACTTGAAGAAATAAATAAATGTAAAGAACAAAAAAGAGACTAACCTAGGCCCCTATAGGCTTACAGAGACTGAAACACTACCCCCCCAAAAAAGAAGAAAAAAGCTTAGACTTGACCTAGACCCCCATAAACAAATACAGAGTATAGGCAATGTGGTCCTCATAAAGATCCCGTAGCAAATAGAGATGGGGCAGTCTCAGTCATGGACTTGTTAATGGGACAGTTTACCCTAGTGGAGCTGTCATGTTGGACCCCAGAGCAAGACGAAGCTCTTAGTCCTCATATGACTGAACTGAGGGAGGCTGGTATGTGGAGGCACCCCACACCGAAGGAGTAGGGTAAGTGGGAGAAGGGCTGGTGGGGGGAGGTGGAACTGGGAGAGGAAGAGTGGGCTGTGATTGAGATGTAACTTGAATTAATAAGTAAACATATAATATAATATATGTATACATAATTATACTGAACTACACATATACTTAAAAGTGCTTTTTAAAAATGCTTTTAATATCTGTGAAATCCGAGCAAGCTCCTTAGATGTTCCAGCATCAGCATCCTGGGTTCTTGTGGAGGGGTTCTGTTTGCTGGTGCACGTTCATGTGTGTGCACAGGTGCACGTGGAGGCACTCCACAAAAGTTCCCCATCTTGTAGTTTGAGACAGGATGTCTCTTTTACACTGGGGCCTGGTCCTCCTTCTGAGGCTTGGCTCACTCCTCCCGTCTCTGCTGTCCAGTGCTAAGATTAGCAACACATGTCAAAACTCCTCCTGTTGGTACAGCAAGCACTTTACCAACAGAGCCAGCTCTCCAAGCCAGTATCCTGGTTTTTGTTGTGTACTAAAAGTTGATTATGCAAGGTTTAGCCAATGTGGAGGCTGAGTAAACATGCAGAGAACTTCCCTCTATGTTTCTTTCAAATTTCCTGTGAATGTACAATCACTTCAAGTTACGAACACAAAGAAAACGCGAAACAGTATTACATTATCTGTTAAAAATGTCCAACCTAAAAAACACAGATGTGTGGTTGTTTGTGCAGAAGGAGGGGAGGTGGCTTCATTTGATGCCATAACATTTTCTTTCTTAAAAACAAAACACGGGCCGGGCAGTGGTGGCGCACGCCTTTAATCCCAGCACTTGGGAGGCAGAGGCAGGCGGATCTTTGTGAGTTCGAGGCCAGCCTGGTCTACAAAGCGAGTCCAGGACAGCCAGAGATATTCAGAGAAACCCTGTCTCGAAAAACCAAAAAAAAAAAAAAAAAAAACACGGGATGTGATGGTGCACACCTTTAATCTCGGCCTTTGGGAGGCAGAGGCAGGCGGATCTCTGTGAGGTTAAGGACAGCCTGGCCTACAGAATGAGTTCCAGGAGAGACAGGGCTGTTACACTGGGAAACTGTCGAGAAATTAAAAAAAGAAAGAGAAAAAACCAAAACAAAAAACACAACACCCTGGACTTGAAGCAGATACATCCAAATATTGGCATTTGTGAATCGAGGTGATTTGATTTATCAGTACCTTGCCATATATTTCTCTGTCCTCTTGAATCTGTTTGGATCATCCTGTTATTTTAAAAATAAAATGAGTGTAAACAAAAGCAAGAATGATGCTTAAGAATTTTCGTGTTATCTCAGACTGTTCACCGACTGATACTTCATTAACAAAACCGCTACTCACTCACTGCCATCAACTGCTCCCTCCCCCTCCGTGAGTTACAGACGCTGGGTTACAGAAACTGAGAATGCCATGTATCTTTTTTATGATGACACACTAATTTCATTTTAATTGCTTATTATAGTATTGCATTATAAGAAGGCACTATCTTTAATTACCTTTGAGGGGGGCTGTTTCTAAAGCAATGTGAACTCTGAGCTAGAGCCATCCTTTCTCAGTCACCTAACTGTGAACTTTCCATATTGGCTTGAAAAGACTTCTGTGCTTCTCAGAGTGGAGTCTGTCACTGACCCCAACACACACACCCCTCAGCAGTGAAAAGAATTCCAGGTGGGTGGTTCTCCCCCTCATGGACTTATTTAAAAATATAAGTGTTATCACAGGGATTACACACACACACACACACACACACACACACACACACACACACACACA